>VZDJ01007753.1:51014123-51115350 GCA_008694505.1 Cyanoderma ruficeps | reverse complement strand
AGTAAAAGCAGCAATTCCAAAAAAAAACCACCCAGGAATGAAGGTGAAGGATTGACATTCCGGGCCAAGGATGCCAGCAAATGTGGTAATGAAAAGGGAGAGGCAATAAAAATGTTACATTCCAAAATCACATCCCCATCCTTGTTATTACACCGAGATATTCCCGGGTGTTCTGCTTTAGATGGGAATCTTATTTCAATATTAAAGGAATACAAACCAAGCACTAGAGGCAAATACAAAAATCAGCCATAAAATCAGAGTTTGCTTTATTTGGGCTTCGCCCAGGAGGGTTTTGCTTTGTCTGCACTTGGAAACGGGAACAAAATAAATGGGAAGAGCTCCCTTTGTAGCCGTCCTGGCACTGGGAGAACTGGGAACATCATATTTATGGAATATCCTGAGTGGAAAGGGAGCCACGGGATCATGGATCCAGCTCCAGACCCTGCACAGACCCCCCCCAAATCCCACCCTGAGCATCCCTGGCAGTGCTGTCCAAACACCCCTGGAGCTCTGGCAGCCTCGGGAATGTCACCATTCCCTGGGGAGCCTGGGCAGTGCCCAGCACCCTCTGGAATAGCGGAAACTTTCCCTGAAATCCATCCTATCCCTCCTTGACACAGCTCCAGCCACTCCCTCAGTCCAGTCCTTGGTCACCAGGAGGAAACTCCTCAGGAGAGCAGAAATTCACAATCCAATCCCTCTCTCCCAGTTCCTCCCAGTTTTGGACTCCTCACCTCTTTCCCAGCATGAATTCCTGGTTCAGGGAATTTAAAACCAAAGGAATTGGGCTCGTGGCTAAAAATCCAGACCCCAAAGCAGTCAGCTCTGCCAGCTGTGCCAGAGTCTCTTTGCTCACACCCTCTGGGCTCTCCTTCCATCAGCTGACGGATCCCTGATTTCGGATTCCAGCTGGGAAACTGGGAATTGCACCATGTTTTCCTCTTAAGGAGGTTTTTTTTGGGGGGGAGAAGATGACAAAAACAGGGATCCAGGTACAACCAGAACCTGTGGGGTCAACACCCAGCTGGCACCGATTTCCCTCTCCCTCCCTCTCTCCTGGGTTTCATCGTTTTTCCTGAACGATTCCAGCAAGGAGCTGCTGTTTGCTCTCACTTCCCATCACATCCCGAGACAGGGAAACAAGCGAAGCACGGATAACCCTTCAAAACTCGAAGGAAAAGATAAAAGCACCGATGTCAACCCGAGCTGCTGGGGCCATTTCCATAATCCCGGGGATGAAAGGGAGCCCTTTGCCATCTTTCAGGAACAAAGCGGGATGGGATAAAAAGGCTGGGACACGTCCCTTTCATCCCGGCACTCCAAACACAAAGTACATGGAAATGAGGGTTTGGACACAGCACTTTCCCTTTATTTACACCACAAGTTTCGCTTTCAGCTCCGAACCCCCCCCCAAAAAAAAAAAAGCGAAGAGAAATCCCTGGATTTCTGAGGCTATGGCCACAGAAGGATGGGTTTAATCTGAAGAATATTAAGAAATTCAGGGAGGTTGTTGAGGTCTTCAGCAAAAGGACTCGGTGGAGCAGATAAAGGGTCAAACCCCTCTTATGAGGGGAATAGCCACAATATTCCAAATAGAATATTCTCAAAATTCCAAATATTCACAAATGAGCCTCTACACTGACATTTCTCTGCTAAAGGGAAAAAGAACGGGGAGTTACAGCCAGGAAATCCTGGAACCCTGGGATGGTTTGGGTTGACTTAAATCCCATCCAGTGCCACCCATTCCATGGGCAGGGACACCTCCCACTGTCCCAGGCTGCTCCAAACCCAATGTCCAACCTGGCCTTGGGCACTGCCAGGGATCCAGGGGCAGCCACAGCAAATCTGGCAATTCCAGCCCAGACAGGAATTCCCAATTCCCAATATCCCACCCAAATCTCCCCTTTCCCAGCTCAAAGCCATTCCCTGTGTCCTGTCTCTCCATCCCTTGTCCCCAGTCCCTCTCCAGCTCTCCTGGAGCCCCTTCAGGCCCTGCCAGGGGCTCTGAGCTCTCCCTGGAGCCTTCTCCTCTCCAGGGGAACATTCCCAGCTCTCCCAGCCTGGCTCCAGAGCAGTTCCATGGATTCCTCTGGATCACTCCAGCAGCTCCAGGTCGTGCTGTGTCCCCAGGGCTGGAGCAGCTCTGCAGGTGGGGTCTCACCTGAACAGGGCAGAGGGGCAGAATTCCCACCTTTCCTGCTGCCCATGCTGAGGGATCAGCCCAGGGCTTTGGGGGTTCTGGGATGGCCAAGTCCAGCTCTCACCAACCAATTTTCCCAAATTTTAATTGATCTCAATCCCTTCATCCCCCAGCCTGGATTGATCCCAGGGTTGCCACGTGGAATTAAGGAGTGATGGATTTTATTAAGTTCAGTCCTAGTTTGGGAATTTAAGCCTCAGAGCCAGCACAATCCCCAACACCAGAACTCACGAGACACAGGAGAGGCTCAGGAATGAAATCCCACAAATTCCCAGAATTTCAAAAGCAACCAAACCACCCCTGCCAGAAGGAGCCAGGACTAAATGGGGTCTGTTATCACCCTCCCCAAGCTGAGGTCTGCCCTAAATGACTTCCAGGATTAACTTTGGGCAGCAGAGCGTCCCCTAACCCCAACCTCCAGCCAACATTCCCAATGGAAACCTTCCTTCGACTCCCTTAGGAATAACAAAAACTACTGTCAAACAACAGTGAGCTCTGGGAAACAGTCCCCAAACTTGCCTGGAGCACGCTTCCCATGCAGAGAGATCCCAGTGGAAATTGCACACCACGTGAAAAGAGGAGAAAACTCTCCAGACAAACAGTTCTGAAACAGTTCTAGTTCTAAAAATTTGGGGTTTAGGCCAAATAAAAAAATAATAATAAAAAAAATCCCATTGTTCTGTTTGACTTAGTCTCTTTTAAACTTCACTGCCTTTCACCACCCCCTTTTCACTGCGTTTAAATTTGCACCCCACAAGAACGACCCCGTGCCCTGAGCGCTCCACCTCTCCCCTTCCCCTTTGGAATCCGGGGGTTTTCCCTAGCCCCAATCCCACATTTTGGGAGTCAGGCTGGGCTTGGCAAGGCACCAAGAGAGCAGGAACTCCTCCCCGGGCAGAACAAGGCCTTACTGATCCCAGGGGACCCGCCCCGCTCCCATTCACGCCGCAGCTGCAGCCTTGGGAAAGGGGCTCCCATTCACGGGGCTTCCGTGTGGGAGCGGGGCCGGGATTCCATCCCGAGCACCCCGGGATTGCAGAGCTGCCTGGGAAGCCAACGGCGACTAAAGTGCCCTTGGAATTACGGCGGGGTCGCCGCTGCTCCGGGCACTGCCGGGGATTTAAAGTGGGAATTTAAATTGGGGAATTTAAATTGGGAATTTAAATTGGGGAATTTAAATTGGGGGATTTAAATTGGGGAATTTTAATTGGGGAATTTAAATTGGGGGATTTAAATTGGGGATTTAAATTGGGGATTACATCCATATTTTTTTTCTGGCCTCGCGTTAAAGGAGAGTCAGGCGGCGGTGGCAGGCGGATGGAGATTGATTAGGGAATTAATAATTGATGGACCTGACATAGCCCAGTCTTCACGAGGTGCTAAACCAGCAGGAAACACACCCTGGTCTTGATCAATGGCTGGGGAAAGACTTTCTCACACTCAGCACAAACCTAATTAGACCAGGCTTAATTAGAGCAGGCTGCTAAGTGCTTTGGACCAGAGAAGCTGTGGCTGCTCCATGCTTGGAATGTTCCAGCCTGGATGGGGTTTGGAGCAGCCTGGGAGACTGGAATGGGATTATCCTAAACCAGCAGGAAACACACCCTTGTCATGATCAACACCTGGGGCAAGACTTTCTCACACTCAGCACAAACCTAATTAGACCAGCCTTAATTAGACCAGGCTCATTAAGGCCAAGCACTTTGGACCAGAGAAGCTGTGGCTGCTCCATCCTTGGAACATTCCAGGTTGGATGGGGTTTGGAGCAGGCTGGTCCAGTGGAATGGGACAATCCTAAACCAGCACAGAACACACCCTGGTCGTGATTAACAGCTGGGACAAGACTTTCTCACACTCAACAGAAGCCTAATTAGACCAGGCTCATTAAGGCCAAGCACTTTGGACCAGAGAAGCTGTGGCTGCTCCATCCTTGGAATGTTCCAGGTTGGATGGAGTTTGGAGCAACCTGATCCAGTGGAATGGGATAATCCTAAACCAGCAGGAAACACACCCTTGTCATGATCAACACCTGGGGCAAGACTTTCTCACACTCAGCACAAACCTAATTAGACCAGCCTTAATTAGACCAGGCTAATTAAGGCCAAGCACTTTGGACCAGAGAAGCTGTGGCTGCTCCATCCTTGGAACTTTCCAGGTTGGATGGGGTTTGGAGCAGGCTGGTCCAGTGGAATAGGACAATCCTAAACCAGTAGGAAACACACCCTGGTCGTGATCACTGGCTGAGGCACGACTTTCTCACACTCAGCACAAGCCAAGCACTCCTTAAGTCATCGTTAACACTCTTAATTAGACCAGGCTTATTAAGGCCAAGCACTTTGGATCAGAGAAGCTGCGGCTGCTCCATCCTTGGAATGTTCCAGGTTGGATGGGGTTTGGAGCAACCTGATCCAGTGAAATGGGACAATCCTAAACCAGCAGGAAATGCACCCTGATCATGATCACTGGCTGGGGCAAGACTTTCTCACACTCAGCACAAACCTAATTAGACCAGGCTAATTAAGGCCAAGCACTTGAACCAGAGAATCTGTGGCTGCTCCATGCTTGGAATGTTCCGGGTTGGATGGAGTTTGGAGCAACCTGATCCAGTGGAATTGGATAATCCTAAACCAGCAGGAAACAACCTGGTCGTGATTAACAGCTGGGGCAAGACTTTCTCACACTCAGCAGAAACCTAATTAGACCAGGCTTAATTAGACAAGGCTAATTAAGGCCAAGCACTTGGAGCGGAGAAGCTGTGGCTGCTCCATGCTTGGAACATTCCAGGCTGGATGGGGTCTGGAGCAACCTGGGAGAGTAAAAGTTGTCCCCGCCCTGCAGGGAGTGGAATGGGACAATCCTTAAGGTCCCATCCCACCCAAACCATTTTGGGGGTGAATTCAAGGATCTGACGAAGATGTCGAGGGAATTTGGAGGGGCGGAATCTCCGCTGCTGCCCGGGGTGGGGAGCTGAGGCTGGAATGGCACCGGGAGGAAAATCCATCCGTCATTCTCGGAGCAGCCCGAACAAAAAACCCCGCTGCCAACGTGTCATAATTACGGTGAGACAAATGGAGGCGTTTAGGCTGGATGTATGGAATTGAGGAAATGTCACAACTGGCTTTAGGGATTACTGGAAACGCAGAAGAAACCCAATAATTTAATAGCAATATCAAAGCGCGGCACAGCAAGTCGCGTCCTTGACAAGGCTCTCGGCTGTGATGAATAGAAATGAAAGGACATTATTTCCTCCGGTTCGGGGCATTATTTGAAAGGCAGAACCGGAGTAATAGAACGTAATTGAATTATATTTTTATACCCATTGCTGTGTGTGCATCCATTTCATTTACAGCCAGCGTTCCTTGCGGGAACACAAAGCCGATATTCCTAACGAGACTCACGGTCCCTTTCCGGGCAGGGAGGAAGGGTTTGAGCTCCCTGCCAGGCTGGGAGGAACATTCCTGGAAATATTTACTCTGGAAAGTTCAAACGAGAGGGGATTGGAAATTCCCAGATTTGGAGTTAGAATGAGAAAATCCCAGAATGGGATTGGGAGGGAGATGAAAACTCATCCAGTTCCATCTCCCACTGTCCCAGGCTGCTCCAACCTGGCCTTGGGCACTGCCAGGGATCCAGGGGCAGCCACAGCAAAGCTGGGAATTCCAGCCCAGCCAGGAATTCCTTCCATAAATCCAACCTAAATCTCCTCTCCTTCATCACCATTCCCCATCATTTTAAATGTTATTTTTTTTACTGTTATTTTACGGGGCAAAAACAAACTTTTTATTGCCCGCCCTGCAATGGGGCAGCTCCTTTCTCATCGCCATCAGGCCTTCAAAAAACCCAAATTGCCCCTAAAAAAGAAAAACTTAAAAAACCTAAAAAAAAATCTAAAACTGAAGAAGTGATTAAAATCACTTTCATTTTTTTTTTAATGTTTATCCTCTGCTGCTACAGACAGATCCCAGTGGAAGTTGAAAAGAGGAGAAAATTCTCCAGATAAACGGTTCGAGAGTTCTAGAACAGTTCTAGTTCTAAAAAATTTGGGTTTAGGCAAATAAAAGTATTTATCTTACATCCCGTTGTTCTTTTTGACTCTCTCTTTTCTCCCATCTCCTTTTCACTGCCTTTAAATTTCCAGCCCTTCCAGGTCAAGAAGAAATAAAGAGAAGCTTCTCAAATCCCAAATCTTTCAGGTCTGTGTCCTTTTTTTTGACTTAATGCATGGAATAACTGAGGTAAAACATTCCCAGAGCAGCTTTAAGCACTGCAAGCGCTTCAGGATGGTCGTGGAATGGCTCCTCGTGGAACGCTTTGGGTCGGAAGAGACCTCGGAGATGATTAAATTCCAACCCCTCCCGTCACAGGCAGGATTTAGGGTTTTCCCTGGCACACAGGAGCAATTTCCAGCTGGTAAAATCTGTTCTGGGACAAAGCAGTGGCTCCCTCCACCCAGGGCAGGTGTGCCTCAGTGGCCAGAGCCACCCCTGTCTGTGTCCCCAAACCTCCCACTGGGGTCCCTGAGCTGTCACTGCTCCTGCCAGGGATTAAAAAGGAAAAAAAAAAAAATCAAATCCTATTTTTCAGTCTGCCCCGAGCCTGTCCCTGAAATAAAGAGGCTTAAAGTCGAGGCAAGAGCAAGATCATTTTGTCCGGGCGCCCTGTCAAAAATAGAAAAATTCTGAGGTTCAGGGAGCAGAGAGGGGAGTTGGAGGACAGAAATAGAGGATGGAATTGTCAGAGAATTGTAAACTGGAATATCCTGAAAATTGGAATATCTTTCCTGAAATTGGAAAGATCCACAAGGATGGTGGAGTCCAATTGTCACCCTGCCCCAACAATCCCACCCTGGGCATCCCTGGTGGGTGTCCAAAGGCTCCTGGAGCTCTGGCAGCCTTGGGGCCCTGCCCATTCCCTGGGGAGCTTTTCCAGGGCTTATCCCACCCTCTGGGGGAAGAACCTTTCCCTAAAACCAAAACCTATAAATAAACATAACTACAAATCACATTTATGAAGGTTTTTCAGCTGAGCTCAGTATTTCGATATTCCCATATACCCACAGGAGCCAGCCCAGCTATCCCT
Organism: Cyanoderma ruficeps; assembly: GCA_008694505.1. Classification (NCBI taxonomy): domain Eukaryota; kingdom Metazoa; phylum Chordata; class Aves; order Passeriformes; family Timaliidae; genus Cyanoderma; species Cyanoderma ruficeps. The sequence goes on along the minus strand of VZDJ01007753.1, from coordinate 51,108,071 downwards.
TCCCAATTCCCTGCTTTCCTTTCTATCCCCAACACCCTTTTCCCCCAAAACTCCTCCAACCTTTTTCCACAATCCCTCTGCTTTTTGAGCCGTGGGGACCTGATGACTCCCATCTTTATCCCCCTCCCCCCTTTTTTTTTTTCTCCTGGGTCCTTTTTCCTCTCCCTTTTCCAGCACTTTGATGCCCCCGTGGGCTCCTGCTGCTGCTCACGCACAGAAGCGCCATTGAGGATTCCAGGGGGAGGGAGGGAGGAGGATCTCGGCTTTTCAAGGCACTTCCTCGATGGTTTCGCCCTGGAGAGGCCACAAAAGCTCCCGGCTCCCCACACTGGAGGGATTCATCCCGTGGGGATTCCATCCAGCGGCGCTGAGGGCAGCGGGATCCTCCCTCCGGCAGCCTGAACCCATCCCGGGATTGTCCCTTCCCTGCTAAATTTACATCCATGCAGGGATGCCTGATGTTTTATCTCCGCTGTATTCCATGTTGTGCGGTGCCCAGGGGGGCAGCTCTGAGCTCACAGTCAGTGTCACTCAGCTCTGCACACAGCAGGGACACAAAACAAATCCTTTTCCTGCCCCACACCAAGGACAACTGGGACAAGTGTTCAGGCCCCAAAGCACAAACAAGGCTGGGCTGGAGGGAGAAAACAAGAAGGATGGGACTGCATCACCTGCAGCTGGAATGGGACAATTCAACCCCAAGATGCAAATGGACCAAAACTTGGAAAAGTGTGAGACCTCGTGACCGGGTGTCCATTTTGTGACCATTTTGTGTCCATTTTGTGTCCATTTTGTGCCCATTTTGTGACCATTTTGTGACCATTTTGTGTCCATTTTGGGTCCATTTTGTGTCTATTTTGTGTCCATTTTGTGACCATTTTGTGACCATTTTGTGTCCACCTTGGGTGTAGCCCTGCCCAGGCTCTTGTCCTGCCCAAGGTGTGTCCTAAAGGCCTTTTAATAAATCTCTTCTTTATTCTCCAGCTCTGTCCGGTCTCTGTTCCAGCCCAGCCTTCCCAAGGCCTCAGCAGGATCAAATCCATCCTGGCCACCCCAAAGCCAGGCCTGCCAAAGCCGAGGTCGTGGATCCAAGAGCTCCCAGGGCACAATTCTCGCTTTCCAAAAATAGAAGGGATGAGCTGTTCCTCAATTCCCCGAGTGCAGCTCTGCCTGAACAGTTCCAGACACCTCATCCCAGCCCTGCTGCAACACCAACAGCCTAATTAGCAGATTAGGGACGACTGGCTAATGAGGAGCTGCCAGGGAGGGACGATCAGGATTCTGGGGGACACAACCTGGGCAGGAACAAACATCAGCTCAGGAAAAGGGAGCTGGGATCTGGGGAGGAACAAAAAAGGGAATTTGTTGAGGATTCAGGGAAGCAGCTGTGGTTGGAGCCAGTGTTTGTGGGGCTGGGAATGTGGAGGGATCGTCATTCCCTCAGGATTGAGCTGCCCAGGGAGATCAGCAGGAGCTGGGGACACTGGGAATGATGTGACCCCCCCTGGCCCCAGGGAATAAAGGAAATGTTCTTTATGCAGTCATGGAATTGTCGGGATTGGAAAACACCCCAACCATTCCCAGCACTGCCAGGGCCACTCTGACCATGTCCCCAGAGTGTCACATCCGCAGGGATTGAAATCCCTCCAGGAACTGGGACTCCAGCACCACCCTGGGCAGCTGTGCCAGGGCTGGACAAACCTTCCCATGAAGGAATTTTTCCAGTGTCCAACCTCAGCCTCCCTGCATGGCCATTTCCTCTGATCCTGGAGGTTTTTACGTGGAAAATGGGATCCCGACCCCCCCGGCTGTCCCCTCCTGGCAGGGACTTGTGCAGAGCCACAAGGTCCCCCCTGAGCCTCCTTTGCTCCAGGCTCAGCCCCTTCCCAGCTCCCTCAGGAATTCTCCAAACCCTTCCCAGCTCCCTCAGCCGCTCCTGAGAGGAGACACCCACATTCCAACATGGAAAATTCTGCTGCAAAGAGGTGAATTCCTCATTCCATGCCAGGACCAGATTCCCTGTCAGCCCTGCAGGGACTCAAAACCAGCCAGGAAAACGGGATTGGGAGAGCAACGTTTAGACTTAGAACAGGACTTGGGGACCCCTTGGGATGCCCTGGGATTTCTATTAATCCCAAGGGATTAAATTTAGCATTAATTTTCTATTATTCCTTTTTGCTAAAGAATTATCCTGGAAAAGCTGTGGTTGCCCCTGGATCCCTGGCAGTGCCCAAGGCCAGGTTGGACATTGGGGCTGGAGCAGCCTGGGACAGTGGGAGGTGTCCCTGGGACAGTGGGAGGTGTCCCTGCCATGGCACTGGGTGGGATTTAAGGTCCTTCCATCCCAAATAATTCTGGTATTCCATCAAATCATCCCCCTGCCGTGCCCGGCTCGGAGCATGTCCAGCATTTCCAGCCCCTTTCCTGCAGCTCCCAGTCTCCTCCCCCCAGGAGCGCCAGGAAATATAAAGAGAAACATTTTTTTTTTCCACCTTCCACAATTCCCTTTGCAGTTTGCGTCGTCTGACTGACGGGAAAACAAAGCGAGTTTATCGTGACAGACCTCATCTTAATCGAGGGATTAAAAGTGAATTAAGCCTTTTTTAATTTGCCTGCCAGCACATGCCCCAGACAGAGCAGCAGCCTCAGCTGTGATCTCAATGAGCTGTGGCAAGCAGCTGAAAAAATCATGGATTGAAAGACTCATCTCGCTCGGGGAGAAAAAAAAAGTTCCTGGGCTGGTTTATCTCACCCTGGGAGCTGCCAAAACTCAGCCCTAATTTATGGATTAATGATCACCTGCCCTAAACTGGCTGCTAATCCACGAGGGAATATGATTCCCGAATGGATCCACGCCACCCAAGCTGCTGCGTGGGGCGAGAGAAAAGCCTGGTCTGCTTTCCCTCAATCCTGTTGCAAGAACCATTCCAAGGAGCCCAGAATTCCCGTGGTTTTCTGGGTAAATATCCCACTTTTTCTTTTTTTCCTCCGGCATTTTGAAACAATGAGCGCCTCTTGAAAGGCTCCATTCAGGTTATTCTTAGCTCAGAGCGTTCCATTCAGCGGGAGCTGGGGCTGAAATTCCCCTTTTTTTTAGTGCCTCCCATGGAAACTGGTGACACCATCAGCTGCCAATAATTCCTCTGTGACACTGGGCTTGGAGCAGCAGATCCAGGGATTTCCACACGAGGAGGGATTTGTTGCTGCTCTGAGAAACCTCAACAGAGCTAAGGGTGGGGAGAAAATCAGGGAATCATGGAATGGTTGGGGATGGACTCGGCATTAAATCCCATCCCAGCCCAGCCCTGCCATGGGGGTGTTTCCCTTCACATTCCTGATCTACTGGGATGAGAAATTTGCAGATCGATTGGTGTCCTCAGACACAGAATCAATCCCAACCAGCGCCTCTGCCTTCTGCTTTAAATGATTGGTTTTAGTTATTGTCAGTAATTCCTCTGTGACACTCGATGGAGCCGGGCTTGGAGCAGCAGATCCAGGGATTCCCACACATGGAGGGAATTTGTTGCTGCTCAAAGACACCTCAGCACAGTTAAAGGTGGACAGAGAATCAGGGAACCATGATCCCAACCAGGGTTGGGATGGACTCGGCCTTAAATCCCATCCCATTCCAGCCCTGCCATGGGGCTGCTTCCCTTCACATTCCCGATCTACTGGGATGAGAAATCTGCAGATCGATTGGTGCCCTCAGACACAGAATCAATCCCAACCAGCATCTCTACCTTCTGCTTTAAATGATTGGTTTTAGTTATTGTCAGTAATTCCTCTGTGACACTCAGCAGAGCCGGGCTTGGAGCAGCAGATCCATGGATTCCCACACGAGGATGGATTTGTTGTTGCTCAAAGACACCTCAGCACAGTTAAAGGTGGAGAGAGAATCAGGGAATCATGGAATGGTTGGGGATGGACTCGGCCTTGAATCCCATTCCAGCCCTGCCATGGGGCTGCTTCCCTTCACATTCCCGATCTACTGGGATGAGAAATTTGAAGATTAATTGGTGCCCTCAGACACAAAATAAATCCCAACCAGCACCTCTGCCTTCTGCTTTTAATGATTGGTTTTAATTATTGTCAGTAATTCCTCTGTGACACCGGGATCGGAGCAGCAGATCCAGGGATTCCCACACATGGAGGGAATTTGTTGCTGCTCAAAGACACCTCAGCAAAGTTAAAGGCGGAGAGAGAATCAGGAAATCATGGAATGGTTTGGGATGGACTCGGCCTCAAATCCCATCCCATTCCTGCCCTGCCCTGGGGGTGTTTCCCTTCACATTCCTGATCTACTGGGATGAGAAATTTGCAGATTAATTGGTGCCCTCAGACACAAAATAAATCCCAAACAGCGCCTCTGCCTTCTCCTTTAGATGATTTGTTTTAATTATTGTCCCCTTGGGCTTTGGTGACACCTCTGGGACGGCCTCGGCTGCTCCATCCCAGAACCCACTGCAGGTTTCGGGGCTGGTTTTGGGTTTTGAACCGCTCTGTGCTGGAACAAAGGAACCCTTCTGCCTGGAAAATGAGGGCACAGCGTTGGATGAGGGGGATGAGGATCCAGGAGAGCATGGAAAAGGTGGAAGGAGGGGATTGTCCCCCTCTGCTCTGTCCCTGGGAGACTCTACCTGGGAAATTCCAGCTCTGGAATGCTCAGCACAAGAAGGTTGTGGATTTGCTGGAGCGATCCAAAGGAATTCATGGAGCTGCTCCAAGGGCTGGAGCCAGGCTGGGAGAGCTGGGAATCTTCCCCTGGAGAGGAGAAGCTCCAGGGAGAGCTCAGAGCCCCTGGCAGGGCCTGAAGGGGCTCCAGGAGAGCTGGAGAGGGACTGGGGACAAGGGATGGAGGGACAGGACACAGAGAATGGCTTTGAGCTGGAAAAGGGGGGATTTGGGTGGGATATGGGGAAGGAATTCCTGGCTGGGCTGGAATTCCCAGATTTGCTGTGGCTGCCCCTGGATCCCTGGCAGTGCCCAAGGCCAGGTTGGACATTGGGCTTGGAGCAGCCTGGGGCAGTGGGAGGTGTCCCTGGGACAGTGGGAGGTGTCCCTGCCATGGCAGGGGTGGCACTGGGTGGGATTTAAGATCCAATCCAAAGCATTCCATGATTCCATCAAATGCAGAACAGCCAAATTCCCACATTCTGATCCCTCAGCGTGGGGATTAACCGCACTCAGAACCACAACACTGACAATAAATCCGGGACACCTTTGCACCTCTCAGACATTCCTGCCCCTCCATCCCATCCCATCCCATCCCATCCCATCCCATCCCATCCCATCTCATCCCATCCCTCCAGCTTCCAATCAAAACTCATGGACTGGGCAGGCCTGAAACAGCCTCAGCTCCAGGCTCTGATTTTCATTACTTTGGATTTATCCTGGATTCCTGCGGATTTACAGCCCCTCTAATTTCTCCGGAGCTGCGCCGGGTGAAGTTCGACCGAAGAATTTGTGTGAGGTGAAGTTTCATTAAACGAGCAACGTTTGGGTTTAGAGTCACCCCCAGCTCAGTCCCCATCCTTAATGAGCTCCTGCATTAATCACTTTTCCTGCCCTTGATGCCTGTGATCAAATCCCGCGTGGAAAAGTGGGGATCCTTGTTATTTTCCGGGCTTTTTTACTTGGGAAATTACCCCGGAAAAGACAATTTTCTCCCCAAAGAACCATGGCGCCGGTAAGGTGGGAATAATTCCTTCTTTTGGCAGAACTGCCCCGGGATTGCCCACCTTGGCCTCAGGAAATGGGCGTTTGATGTTCCCCCAAGGGCTGGAACATCAAATTGTTGGAAGATGAGGCTCAACACGAACTGAGACTGGGCTGGCTCCAACAGCAAAGTAATTCCAAGGGAAAAAAATGGGAGCGGGATCAATTCCCACCCTCTGTTGCTGTGGATGAGGGGCAGGAGCTGCTCCCAAATCCCAAGGACACCTCCCATGGAAAGGCTTCTCCTGCCCCGAAACCAGAGCTGCTCATCAGGGACAAACCTCACTTCAGGATATTTTTTTTTCCCCCTGGAAAAATTAATGGGAGTAGAAATTAAGGCCTTCCAAGTCATTTTCCGTGATATTTTCGGAGCAGACCGTGATTCCTGGTGGAGCTGCTTTCAAGGGCTGTGGACAGCACATTTTCCGGGATATTTTCAGAGCAGACCATAATTCCTGGTGGAGCTGCTTTCAAGGGTTGTAGACAGCACAGGTCTGCTGTCCAATCAGCAATTCCAAAAAAAAAGCTGGAGGCAACTCCTTGGGATAAAGCCCTGAGGACAGGAATGATGGGAAATGCGGAAGTACAAATAAAATTCCTGGCTGCTCCCCGCCACACTCGGCATTTAAATTTTGTGTTCATTTCCTCCTGGATTTCAGGGCCTCAGACACAAATTATCAAGGCCTCACCTGCCCTAATCTAACCTGAGGTCTCCAAGTATTCCAAGGCTTCCTGTGGAATTGTTTTCCAAGGCACATTCCCCTGAGATTCTGGATTAGCCAGAAATCCAAACTCAGAACTTCACTCTCTGGTTCAGAGAGGATTTCGGACGCACCCTGTGCTTATCCTGCACACAGGAGAGGGAAAATCTGGGATTTCCATCTTCCTGCAGCATTCCTGAGTGTGTTCCTTGGGATTGACCCCTGGTGTTACACAACTGACCCATCCAAAAGGAATGAGCCCAAAAAACCGGAATAAATTCACAGGAAATTCCACAAAACAGAAACGACTTGTCCAGGGATTCTGCCTGAAGGCTTCGGGATCTTCCCACAGAAAGGATTTCAACACAACCCCTTGGATGTTTCCACATGGAACCATTAAATCCAAAAGGAAACATTAAGGTCGGAATCAATGAGGGAATTGATGTTTAGGTCGATGTGAGAAAAGGTCAAATCAATCCCTGAGAGCAAACCCAGAGGAGGAAAAGGTTGGGTTTTTCCCATGAAAGATTTTGTGGAATAAAAATCCGTACGCTTCAATGGCATGGAGAACGCAAGGAACTATTGGAGGGATTCCAGAGGTCATGGAGCTGCCCCATGGAGCCCCTCGGCTCTGGAGCCAGGCTGGGAGAGCTGGGAATGTTCCCCTGGAGAGGAGAAGCTCCAGGGAGAGCTCAGAGCCCCTGGAGGGCCTGAAGGGGCTCCAGGAGAGCTGGAGAGGGACTGGGGACAAGGGATGGAGGGACAGGACACAGGGAATGGCTTTGAGCTGGAAAAGGGGAGAATTGGGTGGGAGATTGGAAGGAATTCCTGTCTGGGCCGGAATTCCCAGATTTGCTGTGGCTGCCCCTGGATCCCTGGCAGTGCCCAAGGCCAGGTTGGACATTGGGCTTGGAGCAGCCTGGGACAGTGGGAGGTGTCCCTGGGACAGTGGGAGGTGTCCCTGCCAGGGCAGGGGTGGCACTGGGTGGGATTTGAGGTGCTTCCATCCCAAATCATTCTGGGAGAGCTGGGGGTGTTCACCTGGAGAAGAAAAGGATCCAGGGAGATCTGAGGGTAACTAAAGGGGCTCCAGGAGAGCTGGAGAAAGAGTGAGGACAAGGAAGGGAGGGACAGGACACAGGGAATGGCTTCCCATTGCCAGAGGGCAGGGATGGATGGATGGGAGATTGGGAAGGAATTCCTGCCTGGGCTGGAATTCTCAGATTTGCTGTGGCTGCCCCTGGATCCCTGGCAGTGCCCAAGGCCAGGTTGGACATTGGGCTTGGATCACCCCAGGATAATGGAAGTTATCCTTGCCATGGCAGGGGCTGGAATGAGATGAACTTCCAGGTTCCTCCCACCCAAAGCATCCCAGGATTCCCTGAAGGATTCCCAAAGAGCCGAGCTGAGAGCAGCCCGGGCAGGGGGTGCAGCTGGAGCTGACCTGTTTTGTTGGAGAGGCGGAAGGACACCATTTTATCCGGGATGCTGCAGACATTCCGCACGGAGGCGATGCAGCTGTAGTTGGCGTAGTCCTGAGGTCGCAGGTTCTTCAGCTTCAGGATCTTGGTTTCTCCCTGGAAAAAAGGAGCAGGGAACGTTGGGAAGGGGCAGAGGAAGAGGAAAAAATGGATTCAGGTCTGGGATTTCCATCCTCCTCCTGCATTCCCAAGCGGGTTTCTTGGGATCGACCCCCTGGTGTCACATCCACAAGACACAACCGACTGATCCAGAAGGGACGAGCCCAAAAGGGATCCAAAAGGATGATCCCAAAAAAAACCCAGTAAATCCACAGAGCCCCCCAAAAAAGAATAAATTCCCAAGAAATTCAACAAAATGGAAAAAACTTTCCCAGGGATTCTATGTAAACTCTCCATGATCCTCTCCCAAAGGATTTCCAAAGGGAATGTCAACACTGGGGAGCCAGAGGGAAAATCGGTTGGGTGGAATCCTTCAAGTCGCAAATTTTTTGGGATAATTTATTTTGAGGTGCAATTTCCGTGAAGAAAAAAATGCCAAGATACCAAATTCCTCCTGTTTTCCTTTAAAAACGAGGAGCTGCTGGATTCCACTTTTGGCCAGGGAGCGGGGATGGAGCAGGGAGCAGAACGGGATGTGGAATGTGGAATTCCTTCAAACACGGGCAGCAGAAAACTGGGAAATGGGAAATGTGGGATTCCCCCTGCAAAGTTCCAAAAGAAATATGGAAAACATTCATTATCCCATATCCCACTAAATCCGAACAACTTTAATATTGGCACAGCCTTGGGAAAAATAATGGGATTCTTTTTAATGATGTCATGTGGATAAACTGCCCAGGAATATCTAAGAAAAAGATGGAAGTTTGAGAAAATGAATGTACAAAACTGGGAAAAACATAAATCCACCTTAAAAATATATACAACTGAGCAGGGAAGAAAAGAAAGTTCTTGAAATTGTGGAGAGATTTTGGGAATATTAGGATTTATGTGGTTTCTATGGACAACCAGTCCCATGGAAATTATGGGATTAAAATGGAGCCTATTGTAAGGTTGAGGAAAAACTGGAAAAACTGCTCCTAAAAATCAAATTCCTGCTTTAGGAGGTTTCTCTGGAATAGGGAAGGGCCTGGGAAAGGCACGGCCTTCGGAACACATGGATATATCCACATGGATGTGGATATACTGCCCAGGAATGTCTCGGAAAAATATGGAAATTAGAGAAAATGAATGCACAAAACCGGGAAACAACAAATGAATCCATCAAAAAGATACAGCTGAGCACGGAAGAAAAGAAACATTCATTGAAATCTTGGAGAGAGTTAGGGAATATTGGGATTTAAATGGTTTTCATGTACAACCAATCTCATGGAAATGATGGGATTAAAATGGAGCCCACTGCAAGGCCAAGCCTTGGAAAAACTGCTCCTAAAAATCAAATTCCTGCTTTCTGAGGTTTCTCTGGAATAGGGAAGGGCCTGGGAAAGGCACGGCCTTAGGAACATATGGATGTGGATAAACTGCCCAGGAATGTCTCGGAAAAATATGGAAATTAGAGAAAATGAATGCACAAAACTGGGAAAAAACAAATGAATCCATCAAAAAGATACAGCTGAGCATGGAAGTAAAGAAACAGGCCTTGAAATTTTGAGAGATTTTGGGAATATTGGGATTTAAGTGGTTTCTATGGACAGCCAATCCCATGGAAATGATGGGATTAAGCCTTGGAAATGTTGCCCCCGAGGATCAAATTCCTGCTTTAGGAGGTTTTTCTGGAATGGGGAAGGGCCTGATCCCGGCTGCCAAAGGCGCTGAGTTCTGGAAGCACGAAGCAGCTTCATCCCAGCCGTTCCCTCCTTAGCTCCAAGTTTAACTTGGGCTGAACTCCCAATGGAATTCTGGATCCTGTCCCCAGCTCGCAGAGATTTATAAAAATGTATATATTTTCCTCGTTGGTTGGGATAATTAGTCTAATTATGTCTAATTGCATAATTATCGTAAATACGGCAAATTTAACCTCGCGCTCAGGCTGAGCAATTCCAATGAGTGACGAGGAGGATGCGGAACTCTCAGGGAAAAACATCTCCACTGAGATTTGGGGTTTGGGAACTCCATTTTCCCAATGTTTTTGTGGATGAGGATGGGCAGGTTCGCTCCGTGTCTCTCCCCACGGAGTGTGGAATAAGTGGCTGATGTCTCCTGACTGACTGGAAAAATCTGGTGGTATTTAAGGAATTTGCCTGGATTTGCCCACTTTTCCAAGAGTCTCCTGTGATTTGATTGCTGGCCGGATTTTGGGATCATCCCAGAGTAGGGGCAAAAGAGGAAAGGGGTGGGAATTCTGCCCCTCTACCCCGCTCAGGTGAGACCCCACCTGCAGAGCTGCTCCAGCCCTGGGGACAGAGCAGGACATGGAGCTGCTGGAGTGATCCAGAGGAATCCACGGAGCTGCTCCAAGGGCTGGAGCTGCTCTGGAGCCAGGCTGGTAATGTTCCCCTGGAGAGGAGAAGCTCCAGGGAGAGCTCAGAGCCCCAGCCAGGGCCTGAAGGGGCTCCAGGAGAGCTGGAGAGGGACTGGGGACATGGCATGGAGGGACAGGACACAGGGAATGGCTTTGAGCTGGAAAAGGAGAGATTTGGGTGGGAGATTGGGAATTGGGAATTCCTGTCTGGGCTGGAATTCCCAGATTTGCTGTGGCTGCCCCTGGATCCCTGGCAGTGCCCAAGGCCAGGTTGGACATTGGGCTTGGAGCAGCCTGGGACAGTGGGAGGGGTCCCTGGGACAGTGGGAGTTGTCCCTGGGTTGGAATGGGATGGGATTTAAGGTCCCTTCCCACCCAAACCATTCCAGGATTTTGCGATCACCAGAATAATAAAACCATCAGAAATAACAATCAGCTTCTTTTTAGGGTAAAAAAACCAGAGAAATTTCGTTTCTCTTCCCATTCCATTTCACTTCCAGATTAAAACCCACCTTCTGAGCCCTCAACCAAAAAGAAATTCCCTCTCAAAATTCCCAAGTCTCCATCCTCCGAAGCCAAATCCCCTCTGTCCCTCTTCCCACCAGCTCTCCCTATTTGCATCCCTGCCATCAAATGAACTAATTAAGCAGAAGATGTTGATGACTCTTGAACCTTTAATTACATCTTTTCCTCTCATAAACACAGAGCAGATCTCGCCTGCACGGATCCAGGCCGCGCTAATTCCAGCTGCCCTCCAATAACTGGAGAAAGGTTATGGATTAGATCGGAATATCACCAGGACAATCTGATTTATTCATTAATTAAACCCACGCCGAGATTTTGGGAAGGGTGATCTTAATAACCTAAAAAAAAAAAACCACCCCAAACTAATTTCATGTGGCACATTTTAGGAGATGAATCCTTAGATTTTAGGGAAGGCATTTCCTCAGCATTTCCATGGAGAAATATAAAATAAAATAAAATAAAATAAAATAAAATAAAATAAAATAAAATAAAATAAAAAATCCACTTTCCCTTTTTAATTAAAACATCTCCAAACTCCAGTTTGCACTCAAGCAAAGCCCCAGATTTGCTAAACTGGGCCCGTTCATGTGAAATTAAAAATAATCTCATTACACTGAGGACACCAATAACTCGGCTCTGTGATTTAATTCCCATCTCTGCAAGGTTCCGGGCTCCACATTTCTCCGGAAAACACGGAGCTGTTGGAGCAATATAAAGCTGTCAAGTACAATAAAAAGCCACAAATGAAGGTGCTCTCAAATCATTAAGTGAAAATTATTTATGAAAGTCGCAGTTGCTTTCTGCTCCCAACACCAAATTACCAGGCAGTTTTCACCTCTGTCTTTCCTTCTTATTCCTGGGGATTTTCCAAACCAATTTTTGCCCCTTTTTTTTTTTCCCCTTTCTTTTTTTTTTTATTTTTTTTACACCATCCCACACTTTTGGCCACGGACAATGGGATTTGCCACCTTTTTTTATCCTTCCTCGGTGCAAATGTGTACGTGGTAAATTAATTTCTTCAGGGCTGGGAATGGGAGCAGGAAGACTTGGGAAAAGGTTTTATTTCCTTTTTTGCCACCTCGTTCTTAAGCGGGGGAATTGTGAAAGGAAACCTTATATTTAAAGGTTAAAAAGGCAGAGAAAAAAAAGGAGTATAAAAACCAAGATGGGGAGTTCCCATAGGGTCTGGAATCATGGAATTTTTAAGGTTGGAAAAGCCCTCTGAGACCATCAACTCCAAAAATCAACCACCACCATGTTCTCCATCAATCCGTGTCCTCAAGTGCCACATCCACACGGTTTTTCTGAACATTTCCAGGGATGGAGAGTCCACCCCTCTCCTGGGCAGCCTCTACCTCTTCCATAAAGAATTTTTCCCTAAAAATTTAATCAAAATGAAGAGATTTTAGGGCTGTAATTTAAGCTGAGTGGGGAATCACTGAGTTGGGTTGGGTAGGATGAGGAAATAGCAACCAAGTCAGAAGTTTGGGCTTGCAGGATCCAATGAAAATCCCTTTAAAAGGCCTCCTGCAGATATCACTCCCTCATCATTTAATAATTAGTATTTTTACAGAAATTTTAATATGTTTTATGTTAGGAAACCTATTAAACATCACCCAGAGGCTGCACCTCTTCCCTAAAGAAATTTTCCCTAAAACTTTAATCTACACGAAGAGATTCTAAGACTGTAATTGAGGCTGAGTGTGGAAGCACTGAGTTGGACCAAGAAGGATGAGGAAACAGGAGTCAAATCAAAAGTTGGGGCTTGCAGGATCCAGTAAAAACCCCTTTTAAAGGCCTCCTGTAGGTATCCCTCCCTCATCATTTAATAATTAGTATTTTTACAGAAATTTAAATACATTTTATGTCAGGGAACCTATTAAACAACACCCAGAGCCTGTACCTCTTCCCTAAAGAAATTTTTCCTAAAATCTAATCTACATGAAGATATTCTAAGGCTGTAATTGAGGCTGAGTGAGGAAGCGTTGTGTTGGATCGGGAAGGATGAGGAAATAGGAGCCAAATCAGAAGTTTGGGCTTGCAGGATCCAGTGAAAACCCCTTTTAAAGGCCTCCTGTAGATATCCCTCCCTCATCATCTAATAATTCACATCTGCACAAAAAATCAAATACATTTTATGTCAGGGAACCTATCAAACAACACCCAGAGCCTGTACCTCTTACCTAAAGAAATTTTTCCTAAAATTTAATCTACATGAAGATATTCTAAGGCTGTAATTGAGGCTGAGTGAGGAAGCGCTGTGTTGGATCGGGAAGGATGAGGAAATAGGAGCCAAATCAGAACTTTGGGCTTGCAGGATCTAATAAAAATCCCTTTAAAAGGCCTCCTGTAGATATCACTCCCTCATCATTTAATAATTAATATTTTTACAAAAAAACTAAATGCATTTTATATCAGGAAACCTATTAAACAACACCCAGAGGCTGTACCTCTTCCCTAAAGAAATTTTTCCTAAAATTTAATGTACATGAAAAGATTTTAGGGCTGCAATTTAGGCTGAGCATGCAATCGCTGAATTGGATTGGGAAGGATGAGGAAATAGGAGCCAAATCAGAAGTTTGGGCTTGCAGGATCCAGTGAAAACCCCTTTTAAAGGCCTCCTGTAGATATCCCTCCCTCATCATTTATTAATTTATGTTTTTCCAAAAATTTAAATACATTTTATGTCAGAAAACCTATCAAACAACACCCAGGAGCATTTGGGCGGGGCACCGCCATCTGGAGGCCGTCCCCAAACCCAACCCACAAACTCAGCGGGGCAGATCCCGTTACAAAGCATCAAGACGGGAAAAAATTCCCTCTTTCCAGGCCTTACCTGGGTAAAGAAGGGCTCGTAGATCTCCACGCCCTTGTCGGAGCCCTGCAGCAGCACCTCCTGGCCGCGGCGCCAGCTGTAGCGCACGGGCGGGTTGGAGTTGGCCACGCACCTGAGGAACACGGTCTTCTCATAATAAAACTGCTCCTTGGCTTCCCCGATGCTCTGGTGGACCGTGACTATGGGATCATCCAAATCTGGGAAAAAACAAGCCGGAAAAATCCGGTTTAAGCCAGGCTTTAGTTGATCTGATGATGGCGCGGCGTCGCGAGTTTCCTGCAGCGCCTCGTAACTAGCCAAGGGTAAAACAGAGACAAAACAGCTCAGAAAGCTCCCAAATTTTAGGAATTTTGCAGCAGAAGTCAGGCTTAGGATTTATTCCCTTCTCCCCAACTGGGTCTCCTTCAAAACTCACATTTTTAGGTGGAACAACACAGGCAGTCTCCCGCTAATGTCAATCATATTTCTATTATAGTGCGATGATTACCGCGGTTTTGTCTGGTTCGCAGCTTCACTCCTTGTTTCTTCTCACTCTTTTCCACAAAATTATAAAGCTTTGGCAATAAATAGACAGCCTGATTTGCATCCAAATGGCGGGATCCAGGAGTCCGTGGATCATGTGCACGCAGCTGTTTGCTTTTAAAGCTGCAATTTAAGGCAGCAATTTAATGCAGATTCCCTGCTTTTAGTTACAGGCATTTAACTTCCAGCAGGTAAATTCATCCCGGGCTTTGGAACACATTCCTCTTGATTAAAATACAGATATCGGATAATTATTCCCACTGCAGCAGCTCCGAGAAAATGAGATGCCCACAACGAGGAATTGGCTTCCACAAGGAATAAAAATACAATAGCCCTTGGAATATGAGGACACCAAAGTGATTAATCTGGGCTTGATCCCACCAGGAAAAAGGAGATTCCTGGTCTGGGGTTTTTTTCTGAGGTTTGTCTGGAGGGATGATTTTATCGAGGAAGGAAAGAAATGGAACAAGGAGAAACAAGGAAAACAAAGGATGTTTTTCCTAAATGCTGGTTAAAAACACACAACTCCCAAATGACCACTCTCACAGCCAGGAATTCCTTCCCAGTATCCCATCAATCCTGGCTCTCTGGCAGCTGGAAGTTATTCCCCTTTCTCCTGTCCCTCCATCCCTGGAAACCAAAGGTTTTGGTGGGAAGAACCTGGAAGTCCATCCCATCCCGCCCCTGCCATGGCAGGGACACCTCCCACTGTCCCAGGGACACCTCCCACTGTCCCAGGCTGCTCCAAACCCAATGTCCCACCTGGCCTTGGGCACCGCCAGGGATCCAGGGGCAGCCACAGCAAATCTGGGAATTCCAGCTCAGCCAGGAATCCCTTCCTGATCTCCCATCCATCCCTGCCCTGTGGCAGTGGGAAGCCATTCCCTGTGTGCTGTCCCTCCATCCCTTGTCCCCAGTCCCTCTCCAGCTCTCCTGGAGCCCCTTTAGGTACCCTCAAATCTCCCTGGATCCTTTTCTTCTCCATGTGAACATTCCCAGCTCTCCCAGCCTGGCTCCAGAGCAGCTCCAGCCCTCAGAGCATCTCTGTGATCTCCTCACCAACAATTCCATGTTTTTCTTGTGCTGGAATCCTGGACTCAGCATTCCAGGTGCTCCCTCCAAGCACTCAGAACACGACATTCCTGTGCAACTCAGCCTTGGCTGCAACCATTCCAGAACCTTCTCAGCACTGCTTGTTCCTTAAAATTCCTTAAAACCCTTTGGATAGGGGTTAATTATTCCCTTATCCCCAGATTTAGCCCTATTTTCGCAAAGTCCTTGATAAGTGAATAATTAGCAAAGTGTTGGTTCTTCAGGATTATTCGAGGCCAAATTTCGGCGAAATGGAGAATGAGGTTCTCAAGTCTTCATGTGACCAAAAGGAACCAGCCAAAGGCACCCTCAAACCCCTCTGCGAAAGGGGGAGAATCCCGGAATTGTTGATGTTGGAAAAGCTGCCTGAGATCACCAAATCCAACCATCAACCACCCCCAGGTTCCCCAATAAACCACGGCCTCAAGAGCCAGACCCACAGCTGGTTCAACTTTTCCAGCAGTGCTGACTCCACCCCTTCCCTGGGCAGCCTCTTCCAGAGCCTGACAATCCATGGAATTCTTAAGGAAGAACTTTGTTACTCCAATAAATAGATTAGAACATACGGAAGTTCCGTGCTGAAAAGCAATTTCCAGAAAAAAAAAAAAAAGACTAAATCTAAAGACTGAAAATTCACGTAAAGATCAAAAATTCCTCTTCAGCCACTCCAGTTCTATTTGCATAAGAAGAGTGAAGCTGGAGAGTCTCTTGATTAATTAGAAACAAAACCCGTTCCAAAATTCCCAACAATCCCAGCAATAACACCTCGTAACGGGGCACGGATTTTAAATAAATGTTACCTTCACCCTCCCCTCCGAAACATTTCATTTGAGATCGCAGAAGCAAATTATGGATCTGCTGCTCCAAATTAGGATGGCATTTCCTAATGAGATTTCAGTTTTGTTCGAAAGGTTACTTGAAATCACAGCAGCTCTCGAAAAGGGTTGAGAGTGCTCAGAAATTCTGCCTTCTCCTCCTGAAGGTGGAAGTGAAAAGCAGAAAAGTAACTCGCTGCAATTTTTAGGGTCAAACAACACCTGCTCCCGGAGTTTTGATGGAGAGCAGAACCTTTCCCACAACAATTCCCAGGTTATCCCTGTTAAAGGACATTCCTGGAGGGCACACAAGGAACCACAAGTTCCATCACCGAGTACAGGGATGTTCTTCCAGTCTCTGACCCTCGGATGAAGGGGAATCCTTGGATAAAAGACCCAAGAGGTCCAAAAGATCAAAGACCCAAATCTGGGCTCAGCTCCACTGTAGCCCTGGTTCCGTGCCTGAGGGGTTTTGATTTTCTGGAATTCTTTCCCAGGGAATTTTCTGTAAACAGGAGAAATGTTTTTGTAGCTGTAACTTTGTTATTCATCCCTTTCCCCGGGAGGGAAAATCTTCTTGCTGTCCCTCTGCTCTGAGCAATGTGAGTGAAGAGGTTTGTCTTTGTGTCACCAATCCAATTGGTCTGTGTGAAATAGTATAAAAGGGAGACACATCCCAAAAATCAAGGAGCCATTTTCAGCCTTCTGGATCTCGGGGTCTGTGTCGTTGTGGTGTGAAACAGCATCAATTGATTTTTTGAAGTTTATCAAGACCAGGCACAAGAGAGGCCTTAAAACCTGGAACCAAGACTGAAACCAGGGCTGAAACCACCTCCATCCCAGGCTGCAAGAGCAGGAGAGCTGTTTCCAGGGAAAAATTCCTTCTCGTCCAACCCATCCCCTGTGAGACAAATTCCTGAGCGCCCTGCCCAGCTCTGGACATGGACAAACTGGAACGATGCAGGGGAGGCCACCAAGGTGACGTGGGGCCATCCAGATCCTGAGGGAGCTGGGTTGGGCCAATCTGGAGATGGTTGGATGAAGGGAAAATCCAATTTCTGTCTTCAAATGCCAACCCGGGACTCCTGGAGAAGACCAAGGCAAAGGAGAAGCCAGGATGAAGAGCAGATGGACTTTCTGACTTCAGCTTCCTACCGGGAAGTTCTGGAGAAGATGGAAAACTCTTCGTGGATGTGCAGAGGAAAGGACCATGAGGTCTAAGCTGCACTAAAAGAAATTTCTCCTGGATACAAGGAAAACAAATTCCCTGTGCAATCAGACAAGCATCCAGAGGGGCTGCGGGACATCCAAAGCTTGGCTGGACACATTCCTGAGGAATCTGATCATGGAGGTGGCCATGGTTTGAGCAGGAGTTGGACAAGAGATCATTTTAGATGAATTATTCCAAATTACTCCATGATTCTGTGATGTCATCACCTGCTTGTCCAATCTGCTCTCTCGGAACAGGTCTGTGCTGGATCATGGAAACATGGAATGGTTTGGGATGGAAAGGATCTTAAATCCCACCCAGTGCCACCCATTCCACAGGCAGGGACACCTCCCACTGTCCCAGGGACACCTCCCTCTGTCCCAGGCTGCTCCAAGCCCAATGTCCAACCTGGCCTTGGGCACTGCCAGGGATCCAGGGGCAGCCACAGCAAAGCTGGGAATTCCAGCCCAGACAGCAATTCCCAATTCCCAATATCCCACCCAAATCTCCCTTTTTTCCAGCTCAAAGCCATTCCCTGTGTCCTGTCCCTCCATCCCTTGTCCCCAGTCCCTCTCCAGCTCATCCCTTCCAAGCAAGCACTGGACCATGGCAAGGGATGGATTTTGATAGGAACATCTGGACAGCTCCCAGAAATCCAAGTTGGGAATGGAACTGCAGCACAGCCTCTGCCAAAGCATTTCATAATGGTCAATTAATGGAAAATTCCCACTGCAGAACCTGATGGATTTTTTTTTTTTTTTTCCCAACAGCAGTGCTGGAAAGATCCCGACAGCTGCAGCAAAGCCAAGGCAGGACCACCACCAGGAGAGCAAAGAACGCTCCCGATTTTTGGGGAGATTCCCCTGAACGTTCCTGGTGTTGGGAAGGGCTGCACAAATGTGTGACTGGGCAGTTACGTAAGGCCGGGCTGTGCTCGGGCCGTGTGAGAGCAGGAAGAGAAAAAACAGGAAAAATACAGGGTTTGAAGGAGGGATTCTGCAGGGATATTGCAGAGAAACTCCAAAATTCCCTGACTTTAGCCAGGTTGCTTAAATTCACCTGATCCCAGTGCTCATGGAAGTTCTCCAGGATTCTGGATTAAATGCTGATTGATTGGGCATTAATTGGTATTCAATTGTCCGAACAGATTTTAAAAACCTCCGGCATAAGGCTCTGTGCACAAGGGTGGCTGGGGGTGGTTATTCCTTCCCAATGGCACGGGAACGTCCAGGGGGAAGGGAAGGGAAGGGAAGGGAAGGGAAGGGAAGGGAAGGGAAGGGAAGGGAAGGGAAGCCCCTGGAACCCTGGCAGGGCCCAAGGCCAGGTTGGACATTGCGCTTGGAGCAGCCTGGGACAGTGGGAGGTGTCTCTGCCCATGGCAGGGGTGGGATGGGATGGGATATGGGTTTTAAGGTCCCTTCCATCCCAAACCATTCCAGATTCAATCATTTCAAATACCACACAAAAATAAACCCTATAAAGATTTAACACTGGGAAGCACAACAAGATGAATCTCTTCACTGTTTTACAAGAAAGGGAAAAAATAAAATCCCAAAACTTTCATTTTGGGGTTGATGAAATCATGAAGAGCCAACAGATTAATCACTCTTCAAATCACAGTGAAGCCATGGGTGCTGCTGAGCGGGTAAAGTCTCTCCATCAACCTGGAAATAATTACAGAAAGATGTTTCCCACAGAGGTTTGTGCCACCATCAGGTTCAATTTCTCAGTCTTTAATCTCTGAATTGAACCAAACACTCCCGAAAACCCAGGTGGGCTGAGCATGGTAAACACTGGATTGGAAAAATTCCCCTCGCACATCCCTAAGCTCTCAAACAAACGGAAAAACTCAGCCTAAGCTGATCAGAACGGGTCTAATCCAAATTCCCTGGGAACTCCATCATCGTGGTGGAGTGGAGGTGCGCCGAGTGTGGCAGATACTGCCAGAATCCTCCCTGTGCAGGATTCCAAAGGCATGGAGCTGTCTGGAAGTGGGGAACACGGATCATCATTTGTGGGAAATGGATTTGTAGGGAATTCCCAAAGCCTGGCAGGAGGCTCACACAGCCTTGTGTATCCGTGTGCAAACTCTGAGATGAGAAATGCTGAGTGAGGAATTCCATGGGACAGGACAGACATTGCTGGGAGAGAAATGGAGCTGGAAACAAGTTTAAAAGGATGGCCTTGCAAACAGACTGGATACTCTGGAGAAACAGAACTGCGGAAGGTGCATTGTAGGACCCACGAGGGGTGATTTTAGGTAATTGGCTTTAAGGCATTTACAGCATCGTGTGGGGAAAGCTGACAGGCCAAGAAACGCTTACAATGGATTGTGATCAGGGAATAGTTTGGGTTCTGGTTGTGATGGTGTGAACTGTAACACCCGCACTGCCTCACCCTTCACATGAGACTGAAAATGGAGTAAAAGTCTTTAAAATTCCTCTCAGCTGCCCCAACTCTGGGTCAGAAAAGGGATAATCTGACAACGATCCTCCCCCAGCCCTGACCTGGGAGAGTCACACCAACACCGAGAGCTCGGCACGATCCGGGCTGGATTTGCTGGATCATCTCCTCCCAGCTGCTGGGCCTGCACAGTTTGCTGATTTCATTTGTTAATTAGCTGCCTTTGTCCTCAGATGTTGGGAGCAGGCGGGACAGGAATAAAACACATCTGGGAGAGGGATGGGAACGGCTCCATCCCGGCGGGCGGAGACAGCGGTGACGCATCGCTGAGCCGGAGCTGTTCAGCTCCTGAGCTGTCCTGAAACGTGAAACTCCCGAGTTTTCCAAGCTGCTTTCCCTCCTTGACCCAGCACAAGGTTTTAAAAATGGAATCGTGGAGGCTGGAAAAGAATTTGGGATGGTCGAGTCCAAGCTGTGCCTGATCATCACCTTGTCCCCAGCCCAGACTACTGAGTGCCCAGGCCAGCCCTGCCCCGTGTCCCCAAGGGCCACATCCACAGGGATTTAAATCCCTCCAGCCATGGGGACTCCACCTGACACCTGTGCCAGGAATGGACAACAAATTTAGGGAAGAAATTTTCCCAAATGTCCAATCTAAACCTCACAGAATCCCTGAGGTGGGAAAAGAGCTCCAAGGTCACCGAGTCCCAGCTGTGCCCGATGCCCACCCTGTCCCCAGCCCAGAGCTCTGAGTGCCACCCCCAGGAATTCCCTGGACACCTCCAGGGATGGGCACTCCAAACCTCCCTGGGCACTCCCAAGGCCTGAGCACCCTTTCCATGGGGAAATTCCTGCTGCTGCCCACCCTGAGCCTCCCCTGGCCCAGCCCGAGGCCGTTCCCTCTCCTCCTGTCCCTGTTCCCTGGGAGCAGAGCCCGACCCCCCCGGCTGTCCCCTCCTGGCAGGGACTTGTGCAGAGCCACAAGGTCCCCCCTGAGCCTCCTTTGCTCCAGGCTCAGCCCCTTCCCCGGCTCCCTCAGCAATTCTCCAGCCCTTTCCCAGCTCCCTCAGGAATTCTCCAGCCCCTTTCCAGCTCCTTCAGCCGCTCCTGAGACGAGACACCCACATTCCAACATGGAAAATCCAGCTGCAAATGGCAAGAGGACAATTCCTCATTCCACGCCAGGCCCAAATTCCCAGCTCCCTCAGGAATTCTCCAGACCCTTCCTCTGCTGCTCCTCATCAGATTTATTCTCAGTGATTCACAGAATTCCAGAATGGTTTGCGTTACAAGGAGACAACTCAAATCCCATCCAGTGCCACCCTGTCCGTGGGCAGGGACACCTTCCACTATCCCAGGCTGCTCCAAACTCCATCCAACTCGGCCTGGAACACCTCCAGGGATGAAGCAGTCACAGCTCCTCTATCCGGGCACCTTTGAAATGCTTTGTGTGGGACATAAACCTCAAAAATTCAATTAATTCCTCCATTTCTTCCATGCTGTGGGAAGGAAAACGAGCTCTCCCTCCCCTCCACCCCTTCACGTGTTTGGTGTGGACGCACAACAGCTGGAAAAATGGGAATGAAGTTATTCCCAGCTCGGCCTGAGCTATTTTCCCTTCTCCAAGCCTTTCAAAGAGATTTATTCTGCATCTGCAGTGCTGCCTGTGCAGAACAGCCCCGGCGCTGAGAACAAGCGGCGTTTCCAGCTGCTGGAAGGAAGCAAATGTTCCCTCCTTGTTCCCGCGCCGGGGAGGGCCTGACCCCGGGAGCCCCCTGAGGAGCTGCCATCGATTTCCGATGGAATTTCGGGAGGATCAGAGCCCTGCCAGGAGGCTGTTAACACACTCCCGACACAAAAGGACAAAGCAAAACGACCTCGGTGTCAACAATCCCCCCCGCACGGCTCCAGCCTGTGATGGTTTCCCGAGAGTTCAGGCTGCAGCAGAATTCCAAAAATAAAAACATAATGAGCTCTCAGTGATGGGATTTCAGGGGGAAAAAGCCCCACCTTTTCCCCCCTCTTTTAAGGAGGTTATAAATACAGCTGGTTGGAACTCTGAGCATGTTCTGGTGGCACCAGGGGGTGTCTAGTCCTGGTTCTGTGCCTGAGGTGTTTTGGTTTTCTGGAATTCTTTCCCCAGGGAATTTTCTGTAAACAGGAGAAATGTTTTTGTAGCTGTAACTTTGTTATTCATTCCTTTCCCCAGGAGGGAAAATCTTCTTGCTGTCCCTCTGCTGTGACCAATGTGAGTGAAGAGGTTTGTCTTTGTGTCACCAATCCAACTGGTCTGTGTGAAATGGTATAAAAGGGAGACACATCCCAAAAATCAAGGAGCCATTTTCAGCCTTCTGGATCTCGGGGTCTGTGTCGTTGTGGTGTAAAACAGTCAATTTCCCAGGTCCCCAGGAGAGGGGCAGAACACAGGGAATGTCTTTAAGCTGGAAAAGGGGAAATTTGGGTGGGATATTGGGAAGGATTTCCTGGCTGGGAGGGTGGGGAGGAGCTGGGATGGAATTCCCAGATTTGCTGTGGCTGCCCCTGGATCTTTCCCTTACTGCACAGATCCGACATGAGAGCATGGATCGTGATCCAGGAGCAGCTCTGGATGGAGGCAAAAGGTATGGCTCAATTCCCAAAATTCACCAGCCAGTCTGGAAAATGTTTGGAAATGGTTAAAAAATGTTGGATTGTGCCCTTTTCTGACCCAGAGTTGGGGCAGCTGAGAGGTGTTTTAAAGACTTTTACTCCATTTTCAGTCTCATGAGAAGGGTGAGGCAGTGGAGGTGTTACAGTTCACACCATCACAATCAGTCATTCCTTTCCCCGGGAGGGAAAATCTTCTTGCTGTCCCTCTGCTCTGACCAATGTGAGTGAAGAGGTTTGTCTCTGTGTCACCAATCCAACTGGTCTGTGTGAAATAGTATAAAAGGGAGACACATCCCAAAAATCAAGGAGCCATTTTCAGCCTTCTGGATCTCGGGGTCTGTGTCATTGTGGTGTGAAACAGCGTCAGGGCTGCAGCCCTGCAGGAGGGTTTTCCTTCTCCAAGGACACCCAACAGAGACAATTCCCAGCATTTCCAAGGCTGGATTAGGAATCCCCCAGGAGCAGCCGGGTTTTCAGCACTAACAGAACAAACAACAACATCCACAATAAGGCTGCACCTCCACAGGGATGGGAGCAGCACTGAGGAGAAGGATTGGGAGTGTTGGTGGATCAGAGGCCGGAGCTGATCCCTCAGAGTGGGATTCTGCCCCTGTGCTCAGGTGAGACCCCACCTGTGGAGCTGCTCCAGCTCTGGATCCAACAGCAGGAGCTGCTGGAGAGATCCAGAGGATTCCATGGAGCTGCTCCCAGAGCTGCACCCCCTCTGCTCTGGAGCCAAACTGGGAGAGCTGGGAATTTCAGTGTCTTTATCCAAGTGTCTCTTTGTTGTCTGTGCTTCATTCCGTGATTGAAGCACCTCCATGAATTTTTTTCTGGACGTTTTCCTATTTTTGTGGCTGCTGGTGACCCAAACCTGACTTAAAGGTGGAGAGGGACTTGGGACAAGGAGGGTGTGGATGTGTTGGAGGAGAACACGGAGCTGCTCCCAGGGCTGGATCCCTTCTGGAGCCATGGTGGGAGAGCTGGGAATGTTCCCCTGGAGAGGAGAAGCTTCAGGGAGAGCTCAGAGCCCCTGGCAGGGCCTGAANACTGCCAGAGGGCAGCGATGGATGGGAGATTGGGAATTGGGAATTCCTGGCTGAGAGGGGCTGGGCTGGAATTCCCAGATTTGCTGTGGCTGCCCCTGGATCCCTGGCAGTGCCCAAGGCCAGGCTGGACATTGGGCTTGGAGCAGCCTGGGACAGTGGGAGGTGTCCCTGGGACAGTGGGAGGTGTCCCTGCCATGGCAGGGGTGGCACTGGACGGGATTTAATTCTCATTCCAACCCAAACCATTCCAGGAATTCTTTGGGCATACGCACAGAGGGAAAAGGATCAGTGGATTTTCCTGATGAACGGATTTTCCCAATCACCAGGACTCAGAAGCTCACACATAATGAAGCACATCCAGGAATTCCCGGCACCAAACTGTCCCAGGCACGGCCTGAAACGCTGGAAAAGTCCTGGAATAATGGGAATTTCTGGGATCACTGTGCAGGAAGGATTTAATTTACTTCCACACTTGGAATCAGTGAGCAGAGCACAGGATCCCAACCTGATCTCGTGTTTTTAAGCAACATTAAATAATTAAAGGGCAACAAAAAAAGAAATAGTTAAAGGGCAACAAAGTAATTGCCCTTTACTTTTATTATTAATAGAATAGAATAGAAATTATATTTATTATACTATATAATATATAGTATATTATATAAATATATTATATCATATTATATATAATTTACATTATATTAATTATATTGTATTATATTATATTATACTACTAATTTTATATTTTTGAATTTATTTTGCCCTTTAATTTAACCAATTAAGCTAATAAATAATTAAAGGGCAAAGAAAAGTCCAACAGGAAACGCTTCCACACTGGAAAAATAACTCGGGGTCTGAGTTTGCTGGACATGATGTAACGAGCACAAAACATTGAATTTCTCCAAAAAGGATGGTGAATAATTTAAATTTTATATTTTATAAATTTATATTTTATATTTATAGTATATATTTTATAAATTTATGTTCTATATTTATATTATTTATATTTTAATATAAATAATTCTGTATAAAATTTATATTTTATCGATTATTGTTGGCTGTAATCACCTCATGGGGGAAATCAGTACAGAAGAGATCTTTTGGCTCCAGGGAATATAAATACCAGGACTAAGAATAGCTGGAAATGGAAGGAAACCCAAGTCGATTTGGGGAAGACCCAGGCTGGGTTTTTTATGGAAAAATGAAGCAGGTGAACAGGAAAACTTGGGCAGAGAGAGGATTCCTCAAAGCTCCATGATTTTTAGGGAAAAAATGTCATTAATTTGGTTTTTAACAGAGCAGGACAGAAAAATGCCAACCCTAAGAAGGAGACGGAGCCATGAGATAAAAGAGCTCAAACTGAACCAGCGGCGTGGTCAATCCAAAAGTGAAATTCCATGAAAAAAATGCAATCAGAGCTGATTAAAAATTTCCAGATCATTGTCATTAAATCAAGGGCGCTCGAATGAAGACGGGGAGTCATTGAGAGGCGTTTTTAATCCCACTCCCATCACGCTCTTCCCGAGTTTGGATCCCCAACGCGCTGCAAAGTCCCGATGGACCAGGAGCACCCACCAAAAAAATGTGGAATAAATGAGATTTAAACCCACTCTGACACCGCAGGGACTGAGATTTTTTTACAGTAACTTTGGGTTATTAATTCTCTCCGTACTTGCATCATTTTTCCATTAAAAAAAAACCAAAAAAAACAGGAAGAATGGATTTCCCAAGGCAGGAAAAAACAGGCGTTGATGGCAAAGGCCACCTGACGTGGAATAATTGTTACAAATTGGGAGTATTAACGTCTGAAGTCAGTAATTATTGCCTTCATAATCCCAAACCTAATTAATGCTCGTTCCTCCACTTCTTAAAGGACAGAAACTTAATTTTGTGGAATTAATGAACAACAAACAGGGTTAGGAAAGTCTGGGTTTAGAGCACATCCATCTCCGCTCGGTGAATTTTTTTTTTTTTTCCAGAGGCTCCTTAAAAGGTTTAAATAAATCCCTGTTAGAAGTTGAAATTCGGAATTAATTGGGTGTAAATAACGAGGAGGGGCTCCTGGTAAGACCCCGCTGCTCCCTCCCTGCCTTCTTTCGGATTTCAAATGGTCTAAAAATGAGAATAAAAAAATATTTGAATAGAGGGAAAAAAACCAAAAAGAAACAGGTGATTATTTCCTCATTTGTAATAAACAAGGGAGTGCAGAGCGGGTGGTGGAGATGATCTGAGGGTTGGAGCACTTCTCCTGTGAGGAAAACTCGGGAGAATTGGGATTGTTCACATGGAAAAGGCTCCAGGGAGAGCTCAGAGCCCCTGGCAGGGCCTGAAGGGGCTCCAGGAGAGCTGGAGAGGGACTGGGGACAAGGGATAGAGGGACAGGACACAGGGAATGGCTTTGAGCTGGAAAAGGGGAGATTTGGGTGGGAGATTGGGAATTGGGAATTCCTGGCTGGAGTGAACAGGACACAGGGAATGGCTTTAAGCTGGAAAAGGGTGGGTTAAATGGGGTATTGGGAAGGAATTCCTGGCTGGGCTGGAATTCCCAGATTTGCTATGGCTGCCCCTGGATCCCTGGCAGTGCCCAAGGCCAGGTTGGATCAGCCTGGGACAGTGGGAGATGTCCCTGCAGGGACTGGATGGGATTGAAGGTCCCTTCAATCCCAAAGCATTCCATGATTCCACGATAACAAGTGCCAGGTTTCCTCCCTCCTTTCCCATTTCTCTTCCCAGGCTCCCGTTTCTTTTCCAGCCTTAAACTCTTTCCCATTAAAAATGTTTTTAATGGGAAAGAACAGGAACCTCTCCAGGGCTGCCCCACAATCCCTGCTCTGAAAACTCCCATTTCCACCCCCCAGTCTGACTCCAGCAGAATATAAAACACAGATTTTTATTTTTTTTTTTGTCCCTAAAAAAATATTTTAGGGAAGAGGAATAAAAGGAAAACCAGGACTAGAGGCCATAAATAGCAGTGAGGGGATGAGGAAAAAGGGAAGCTGTGGAAGGAAGTCCTGGGAGGGAAATGAAGGTGAAAAATGAAAGAGGAAAATTGAACATTTAGAGCCGAACCCAAACCCAGACAAGTGCTTCTGCTGACTGGGTGGAATTCCCAGCCCATTCCAGGAGCAGGAGCTAAAATCCCACTCAGCTTGGAAAAACCCCTCAGGGGATCACCTAAACCCCATCCATGGGGATGCTGCTCCTCCATCCTGCTCCAGCAGCACAAATCCACCCCAAAATGTTCTTACGGGATGGAAACGGAGCTGAATTCCAAGGACTAGTGGAGATTTTTCCTCCTTGGGTAATTGCATTTGCCTGCCCGTCTGCCAAAAATTCCCCTCCCAAAATCGGCCGGGTTTTTGAGGTTGTCCTCGCTGGATTTCAAATTGGGATCGTGATCCCAAAGGTAATTAACCCCCAGCACTTCATTAAAATTGGTGTGGGGAAAAAAGTGGGCACCATGGATGCTCTCCAGAACCTGGAATTGCAGAGTCCTACGGAAAAGGATGGGGCTGAAAATGGGGGATGAGGGAAAAAATCTGTCAGAATCTTCATTTCATTAATTGTGCTACGCTAATTACCCAAATTAATGGAGGGTCGTGCAAGTGGAGCACCTCGAAATGCTTCTCTGGGAGGGTGGGGAAGGATCGGGCTGGAATTCCCAGAGCAGATGTGGCTGCCCCTGGATCCCTGGAATGTTCAAGGCCTGATTGGAGCAGCCTGGGACAGTGGGAGGTGTCCCTGCCCATGGAAAGGTCTGGAATGGGATGGGATTTAAGATCCTTTCCATCACAAACCATCCCAGGATTCCAGGAGTGCACGCAAAGCAAATTTTGCACTCCAGAGTCCAGAGGAGGTTTCAGGATGATCCAAAAGATGCAGCAGCTCTGCTGGGAGAGCTGGGAATGTTCACCTGGAGAAGAGAAGGATCCAGGGAAACCTCAAAGCCCCTTCCAGGGGTTAAAGCAATCCCAATCCTTCGTATTTCTCACTGCAATCCCAATCTTCCCGACTTTTCCCTGCAATCCCAATCCTTCACATTTTTCACACTGAAATCCAGATATTTCTTACTTTTACCACAGTCCAAATCCCTCACATTTTCCCTGCAATCCCAATCCTTCAGATTTTTCACTGCAATCCACATCCTCCAGATTTTTCACTGCAATCCCAATCCTTCACATTTTGCATCACAGTCCCAATCCTTCACATTCTTCGCCCCAATCATTCACCTTTTCCTCACAATCCTATTCCATTACATTTTTGGCCCCAATCCCAAACCTTCACCTTTTCCTTACAATCCCAATCGCCACATTCTTCACCACAATCAAAATCCTTCACATTTTCACCCCAATCCTTCTCCCTTTTCACTCCAATTCCAACCTTCACATTTTCACCCCAATTCCAACCTTCACATTTTCACCTCAATCCCAATCCTTCACATTTTTCACCCCAACCCAAATCCTTCACTTTTTCCTCGCAATCCCATTCCATCACATTTTTCACCCCAATCCCAATCCTTCACATTTTTCACCACAATCCCAAACCTTCCCATCACCACTCCAATCTTCCACATTTTCCCCTGCAACCCCAACCCTTCGCATCCTTCCAACCGTTCCACCATTAAACCTCCACCATTAAAATGGGGATTCCCGAGGAACCGAAGGTTTCTCGGGAACAACAGACATTTCGAGGCGTTCCCAAAGGCCCAAAGGGAAGAATTCCAAGGATTTACTCACAGTAGACATCCACTCGGATGGATTTGATGGCCGGGGAGCCCAGGCCGTTCTCAGCCTTGCAGTAGTAGCGGCCTCCCTGGTGTCTCTGGATGTTGGAAATCCTCAGGGTTTCGTTGAAGACACTGGAATCTTGGAATCTGTCAGAGGCACTTCCTGCTGTTTTGGTCCACCTGATCTGAGCGAGCACCAAAAAACAGGATTACTTTAGGTCTGGAAAATAGGAACAAGTTTAAAACTTGGCAAAAAACCCCAGGACTACTTTAGGTCTGGACAATGGGCTCAGTCTAAAACTCAGCAAAAAAACCCAGGATTACTTTAGGTCTGGAAAATGGGAACAGTCTAAAACTCAACACCAAAAGCCAGGATTACTTTAGGTCTGGAAAATGGGAACAAGTCTAAATCTCAGCACAAAACCCCAGGGTTACTGTAGGTCTGGAAAATGGGAACAAGCCTAAATCTTGGTGCCAAATTTTAGATCCGGAAAATGGTCACAGTCCAAAACTCAGCACCAAACCCCAGGATCACTAGGTCTGGGAAAAGGGCAGAGTCTAAAGCTTGGCACCAAAATCCAGGATTTCTTTAGGTCTGGAAAATGGGAACAAGTCTAAAACTCGTCAAAAACCCCAGGATTAGTTTAGGTCTGGACAATGGGCTCAGTCTAAAACTCGGCACCAAAATTCTGGATAATCTTAGATTTGAAAAATGGGTAGAATCTAAAACTCGGCAAAAAACTCCAGAGTTACTTGAGGTCTGGAAAATGGAGCAGTCTAAAGCTCAGCACCAAAATTCAAGATAATTTTGGGTGTGGGAAATGGTCAGAGCCTAAACCTCGGCACCAAAATTCAGGATAACTTTAGGTCCGGAAAATGGGCACAGTCTAAAACTCAGTACAAAACTCCAGGATAACTTTAGGTCTGGAAAATCAGCAGAGTCTAAAACTCAAAACAAAACCTCAGGGTTACTTTAGTTCTGGAAAATGGACTCAGTCTAAAACTTGGCACAAAATGCCAGGATTGCTTTAGGTCTGGAAAATGGGCTCAGTCTAAAACTCGGCACCAAAATCCCAGATAACTTTAGGTCTGGAAAATGGGTGCAGTCTAAAACTCAGCACCAAATCATGGGATTTGTGTGGGCAGCACCAGGATTTCACCTTGGATGACTCAGGGCAATTCCCAAGGAACTCAACAGCTCGTGGGAACAAGCACTTCATCCAAGAGTCTCTGAGGAGCTGCATTTCATGAGATCATGGAAGGGTTTGGGTTGGGAGGAGTTTAAAGATCCCATTCCAGCCCCTGCCATGGGCGGGGACATCTCCCATTATCCCAGGTTGCTCCAAGACTTGAACATTCCCAGGGATTTCTGATCAGTGGGATTTGAGGCTGCCTGTGAGGATCTGGAGGAGAAATGAATTCATGTTCATGAATCCTCCATCCAAAGCTTCTACAATTCCCTTGGATTAAAATCCAAGGAAAGAGCCCCTCTCTTTCCTTGTGTAACCTTGGGAAGGTGTGGAATATCAAGAAAAGGTCTGGAGAAAAAACACAAAACTGATTAAAATCACAAAAAATTTCCTCAGGAAAGCAAGGGATAAGATCAGCAATGGGGCAGTATCCAAGGAAAAATTAGGGAATAACCATCAACAGCTTTAAAACCCCCAGGAGAGGTCCGAAAACGATTGTGGATCAATTCCCAACATAAAAAGCAAAGTTAAGGAAGTAACAAAATGGATCAGGAATCATTTCCTGTTTGCTCAGCCCCAAACTTTTACACAAAACACCTTCAGCCCATGATGTTCCACTACATTGGAGCCAGCACTTCCAAAGGATTTTCCTGGGAATGCTGGAAGTTTCAGGATGGGCCCAGGGATGGGAAATCTCCTCACCACCAGGACCAGCTCTGTTAAACCATCCCCAGGTTTGTGACTTCCACCACCCCACTGCCACCAGTGCACCACCCTCAGCATCCAAAGGTGTAAATCCCAATTTTTTTCCCCTAAAAACCATTTATTATTCCAAGTTTTGGCAGGAATTTGCCTCCCTGGACAACCTCTGAGATCCCAGTTTACCCCAAGAGGTGACTCCTTCACCCACTTTGGGAATGGGATGTTTGATGGATGGGAGACTTTTGGAGCTTCTCCTTCCCCATCCCAGGCAGGACTGGGAAACCAGGAGCCAGCAGCTCCTCATTCCCGGAATGATTTGTTTCCCTCAAGAGCAAAAAAAGGCATCAAAACGTGTTTGTGTCATTAAATCCAAGCACTGGAGTCTAAACAGAGAGGGGAAAATGCCTTAAAATGGGATTTTTTTTTCCACTTGAAATTCATTCCTCGGAGCAGAATCGTGGTTCAAAGTGACAGAGCCGTGCTGAAAGCCAGGCAGTTCAAATTGAGACATTTTTTTACCTCTTTAAACAACAATTTCAGGTGTTGTTTCTGCTTTCCCTTCTCCTCATCTCCACTCATTTCACTCCCCAGGAAAACCCTTGGGAAAAACAGGGAAGCAGCTTCACAGAGCGTTCCCAAAACGCTGTCAGAGATGACAACGACTCAACTGAGCTCCACGCGAGGAAATGTTTCTTCTCTAATCGTTCAGCAATAAAAACTCCTGACTCCATTACCTGTCAAAGCCATTCGGGGAGGGGTTTTGGGGCTGGCGTGAAGATTTGGGGCTGGGAAGTGTCCAGAATAAAGGAAGGCAAATAAAAACCCCAAACAAGCAAAAAGACGAAACAAAACCAACCAAGCCCTGCTTCAAAAACCCCAGTTTGGTTTTTGGGAGATTCCTGTCCCTTGTAATTTCACAGGATTGTGAAGGTTGGAAAAGTCCTGCAAGGTCGTGAAGTCCAACATGGCACTGCCCAGGCCAGCCCTGCCCCGTGTCCCCAAGGGCCACATCCACAGGGATTTAAATCCCTCCAGCCATCCTCTGCCAGGAATGGACAACAAATTTAGGGAAGAAATTTTCCCAAATGTCCAATCTAAACCTCACAGAATCCCCGAGGTGGGAAAAGAGCTCCAAGGTCACCGAGTCCCGGCTGTGCCCGATGCCCACCCTGTCCCCAGCCCAGAGCTCTGAGTGCCACCCCCAGGACACCTCCAGGGATGGGCACTTCAAACCTCCCTGGGCAGCCCCTGCCCAAGCCTGATCATCCTTTCCATGGCAAAATTCCTGCTCGTGTCCAACCTGAGCCTCCCCTTGGGAATCTTCTCCCATACCTGGAGCCCCTTTTCTTCTGCCAAACTCGGGGTGGTTGTTGGACCCTGGGGGTTTTTCCTCTTTTCTTTTGTTAAATGCTGGAACTCAACCAACAAAAAGCCCTCAAATCTCTTGGGATTTTGGATCCTGAGGTTCTCTGGCACTAAATTTTCCATTGATCCAAACCCTAAATATCCTGGTGATCCAAACCCTAAATTTTCCATTGATCCAAACCCTAAATTTCCCAGTGATCCCCATCAGCTGTGCCGTATTTTCCTCCCATGGGATCCCAATTGCTCCCAAAGCTCTCGCTGATCCCAAAATAGGAGCGAAATTCTGAGCTGCCACCGGGTTCAGCTGTGGTGACAAAGAAAGGAGCTGACGTTGGATTCTGCTGGAAAAGTGAGAGAACCGGGAAGGGGGGGCAGGGAAAAAATGGGGAAAGGGTGGGAATCTCGATAAGAGGGATTTGGCAGCCCAGCTTGGAAGGAAAGCAAAGGGCAGGCAGGAGCAGCAGCTGCTCAGAACGAGCCACAGATCCTGCAAAAACTCCCTGACCCCTTAAAAAAAACAGATATTCCAGAAAAAATATTCCTCAGAAAACCAGGAATCAGAGTAAATCGCCGAACAAGGGTTGGTTGTTTGGGATTTTTCCTAAAAAAAAAATAAAAAAATCCCTTTTTCCTTTCAAATGACCTGATGGTCACAAAGTATTAAAAAAATGTGATGACATAAAATTCCAGGATCTAAACACATTCCAAAAAGGAGATTATTCCTTGGTGGGAATTTAATCCATCCATGCCTTCTTATCCCACACATTGACTGCAATTTTTCCATCAGGCAATTCCAAAATATCGGCCTGAGCACATCCTGCCTGCACGCTCCAGGTGTTGGAGACAGGACAAGGAACGTGTGGGATCAGTCAGGATGGAAATTCCAAACATTTTGACTCTATGTTTCCATGGTTTTTTGCTCTGTGAGCACCGATTTCCCTTTTCTTCCACAGGATAAATTGGCAAAATCTCCTCCAGGCAGGAAAACACCTCAAACAACGTTAAAAAACACTGGAAAAGGATCAAATCTCTCCTTGCCCACACCTGGCACAGCTTTAAAAGAGTCTGGAAATTCCTTTGTTCCCAGAAAAGGAATTGGAAAGGTGTTGGCGTCCCACTGGCTGAGATTCCAGCTCATTTCCAATTCCAGAAGAAAAAAGCAGCAAACTCCAGCGATCCCAAATAGCATCATTCATGTCTTGTGGAGCGCTCCTGGCACACCTTCCAACAACTCCCACAAGTGCCAAGGAACGGAATCTGGGAACGCTTCCCACATTTCGGGAGAATTGCAAGGAGATTAAAAAAAAAAAAAAATTTAAAAAAAGCTTGGATTGGCTTTCAGCTAGGAATAAAACCAGGAGTAAGGGCCGGGATTAAGGGTTTGGAAAGGCAGGGCTAAGGGAATGGGAAGCAACAATGGGAATTTCCAAAGGGAAGGGAAGAGAGCTAAAAATCAGGGAATGTTTAAAACTGGACAAAATAGCACAGGGAAAAGGGGACAGCGACGAACTTGTAATGGCCTGAGGGACAGGACACAGGGAATGGCTTCCCACTGCCAGAGGGCAGCGATGGATGGGAGATTGGGAATTGGGAATTCCTGGCTGAGAGGGGCTGGGCTGGAATTCCCAGATTTGCTGTGGCTGCCCCTGGATCCCTGGCAGTGCCCAAGGCCAGGTTGGACACTGGGGCTGGAGCAGCCTGGGACAGTGGGAGGTGTCCCTGCCATGGCAGGGGTGGCCCTGGATGGGATTTCAGGTTCTCCCATCCCAAACCATTCCATGATTCCACAACAGTTGAAGGCTCTTCCCAACAACACCATTCCAACCTGAACCATTCCAAGATTCCATAGCACTTAAAGACTTTTCCCAACTACATCATTCCAACCCAAACCATTCCTGGAATGGTGCTGTTGGCAACCCAACCCGAACCATTCCAAGATTCCATAACACTTAAAGGCTCTTCCCAACTGCACCATTCCAATCCAAACCATTCCATGATTCCACAACAGTTGAAGGCTTTCCCAACCATACCATTCCAACACAAAATATTCCAAGATTCCATAGAACCTAAAGGCTTTTCCCAACCACACCATTCCAACTCAAACCATTCGTGGAATGATGTTGTTGGCAACCTAACCTGAACCATTCCAAGATTCCATAGCTTTTTGAAGGCTCTTCCCAACTACACCATTCCACGCTTCCACAACAGCTGAATGCTCTTCCCAACAACAGCATTCCAACCCACATTATCCATGGAATGCTGTTGTTTGCGACCCAACCTGAACCATTCCAAGATTCCATAACATTTAAATGCTCTTCCCAACAACACCCTTCCAATCCATATCATCCCAAGATTCCATAGCACCTAAAGGCTTTTCCCAACTACACCATTCCAATCCAAACCATTCATGGAATGTCAGGAACCCAACTCAAACCATTCCAAGATTCCACAGCAGTTGAAGGCTCTTTCCAACTGCGCCATTCCAAGATTCCTCAACAGCTGAAGGCTTTCCCCAACACCATCATTCCAGCCCAAACCATTGCAACATTCCATAGGTCTTAAAAGCTCTTCCCAACAACACCATTCCATGATTCCTCAACAGCTGAAGACATTTTGCAAAACCATTCATGGAATGTCAGGAACCCAACCCAAACCATTCCAAGATTCCACAGCACTTAAAGGCTCTTCCCAACTGCACCATTCCATGATTCCTCAACAGCTGGAAACTTTTTCCAAAACCATCATTCCAACCCAAACCATTCCATGATTCCGTGGAAGTTGAAGGCCCTTCCCAGCTACACCATCCCAGGATTCCATAACAGTTGAAGGCTTTTCCCAACACCACCATTCCAACCCAAACCTCTCCAACTCCACACATGGGAAACCTCTCCTGGATTCCTCAAACTTGCGGGATTATTTCTCTTTTATTGTAATTCCACTTTCTTTGGCTCTGGTGCAAATTCCCCGGATTTTGCCGGGCGCTTTCTCCTTAACGATGTATTTACCTAATTAGCATAATTGTCTGCAATTATGTAATTAGCGTTCATATGTGTAATCATTGGAACATGTAATTAGCCCTAATTACACCATTAAAGCTCGCGAGTCAGAAATATCTTTATCATTTTGATTGACAGACATATGGGGAGGGAGGGGGAAAGAAAAAAAAACCCAAAAACCCAACTCGTTATTTTTATCTCCTTGGATCACGAAATCCGCAGGAGGATCCAGGATTCAGCCCGGAATGGCGCTGGAATTATTTTAAAAATTGATATTATTGATCAAAAGCGATAACGAGGTTGTTCTGTCGGAATAGAAGGAGAAAAACGGCTCGAAAATAAGGAAAATTCAGCGAGATTTTTCTGGAAAAAGAAATCGATGATTATCTCGAAATGTTCGATTTTTAATTCTGATATTCACTTGATTTGAGGACGAAAAATAATACGGAAAAAGAGGAAACAGAGCAGCAGTGAGATTTTTCTGTAAAAAATTAGGATTTTTTTGAAAACTTTGATTTTTTATGTCCAATATTCTACATAAGAAAATAAAGGAAAGAGTCCTCAAGCAGGGAAAGATTTTTGGGGAAAAAGAAATTAGCAATTATTTTGAAATATTTCATTTTTCAGGTCTGATATTCCAATATGAAAATTAAGAAAATAGTCCCCAAATGCAGCAAGATTTTTGTGGAAAAATAAATTGAGAATTATCTTGAAATGTTTAATTTTTAATTCTGATATTCACTTGATTTGAGGACGAAAAAATAATAAAGAAAAAGAAAAAAACAGAGAGCAACAGTGAGATTTTTCCGTAAAGAAATTCAGAATTTTCTGGAAATATTTATTTTTTTCATGTCTAGTATCCTAATATGAAAATTAAGGAAAGAGTCCTCAAATGCAGCAAGATTTTTGGGGAAAAATAAATTAGGAATTATCAAAAATAAGGAGAAAAATTCAGGAAAGAGGAACCAAATGCAGCAAGATTTTCCTGGAAAAAGAAATGAAGAATTATCTGGAAATATTAAATTTTTAATTTTAATATTCACTTGATTTGAGGACAAAAAATAATACCGAAAAAGAAAAAACAGAGAGCAGCAGCAAGATTTTTCTGTAAAGAAATTAGGAATTATTTGGAAATATTTAGTTTTCAATTCTAATATTCACTGGATTTTAGGAAGAAAATAATAGAGAAAATGAGAAAAAACTGACAGAAATTGTTGCACAGAGATGTTGTCACATCCTAAAAAAGGATTTTAAAAGTCCTTGGATTTTTAGCCCCTCTGAGAAAACCATATTTATCTCAATAGTCAATATTTAGGTTTATTTTGTTTTATTTTCACATCTGTCCTGGGAGCCTGTAGGACAGCACCGGAACAAACACCTGGCACGAAATAATTTAATTGGGACAGTAAAAACTGGGATTTTTAAAAATTATTTTAAAATAATATTTTAAACTTTATTTGTAATTATTACTTTTAAATATTACCTTTAAATATTTCTTTTAAATATTACTTTTAAATATTGACCCTTTAATTAAATATTGACCGTTTTATTAAATATTTGAATTTATTTCGAGTTCAACTTCTGCTCTTCAAGTTCAGGGTTTTTTAAGAAGTTTATTTTAAAAAGCCAAAAAAAAATTTTAAATAAAATCAAGCGACTAAGCTGCCCAAAAAATTTGGGAGGAGTAGAGGGGAAGCTCTAAAAAGGAATATTTAGGAATAAATCTTTGTTGGGTGTTGAGGCGAAAGGCAGCAAAATCTACCTGGAGCTTCCCAAAACCATTCCCAGCTGCCAGAGGAGGGAGGAGAGCTCAATCCATGAAATTCATGGAAATTAAAATATCCAGGAGGATCCAAAGGGGTCGTTATGCCATCCCAGCAGGAACGTCCCAATTTGTTCCAGTTCTCCCCATCGGACTCCTCAGCTGGCAGAGGTTTTGGGAGAGGAATTTCTTCCCTTAAAATTTAAAAGCAATGAACTCCAGAGCTTTAGGAGCTCATGGGATCGCAGAATCTTGGGATGGGTTGGGTTGGGAGGGATTGTAAGGCTCATCCCATCCCACCCCTGCCCTGGCAGGGACACCTCCCACTGTCCCAGGGACACCTCCCACTGTCCCAGGCTGCTCCAAGCCCAATGTCCAACCTGGCCTTGGGCACTGCCAGGGATCCAGGGGCAGCCACAGCAAATCTGGGAATTCCAGTCCAGTCAGGAATTCCCAATTCCCAATCTCCCACCCAAATCTCCCCTTTTCCAGCTCAAAGCCATTCCCTGTGTCCTGTCCCTCCATCCCTTGTCCCCAGTCCCTCTCCAGCTCTCCTGGAGCCCCTTCAGGCCCTGCCAGGGGCTCTGAGCTCTGCCTGGAGCTTCTCCTCTCCAGGGGAATATTCCCAGCTCTCCCAGCCTAGCTCCAGTGCTTGGAGCAGCTCCATGGATTCCTCTGGATCACTCCATCAGCTCCATATCCCAGAGGCGGCAGCAGCTCTGCAGGTGGGATTTCATGGACAACATCCCTTCCACAGCAACGGGAACAATTCCCGATTATCCCGCAGGAAAAGCCTCCCAAGCGTTTCCTGGGGGAGATTTCATTCCGAAGCCACCAGCACTTCTCCATCAGCCGTGGCTGATCTGCATCAGCCGCTGGTTTCCCTGGTTACCAAATTATCCGTGTACTCATCAAATCCACTCGTCTCCAGCCAGACGTCCCAGCTCCAGCCTTTATTCCAGAACCACCCCCAGCCCTGTGCCGGGAGACCGGAGCGTTCCTCGCCCATGGAAAAACAGTTCCCAGTGCTTTATCCCAGAGCTTTTCCTGAGCCCGGCGGAAACTGGGAAATAAAAGCTGACAGCACAAAGGGGAAAACAAAACACTGCAGAGCTTTGGGAGGGGAGAAAACAGGTGGAAAATATTTAGAGGACAAGTATCCGTATTTCAGGAAAATTGGGATTTTTTTTCCTGTTTTCCTTAAAATGAGAGTCCTGCTGTGTGGGCACTGGGAATTTTCTGGCAGGGGCTTCTGGCAGGTTTAAGGTGCCCAAGTGTCGAAATGAAGCAGCTCTGGTGGCACTCGCCGACCTGGATGTCATTCCCAGCTCCATGACATTCCCTCCAGGCTCATCCCAATGATTGCTGAGGCTGTAACAAATCCAGGCTCGATATTCCCAGCTAAGGGAGTGGGATTGAAACCCAAACTTCCTTTCCCTGATTCTGCTTTTTTTCTGGATCGAACCTCTTTGGATTGAACCTTTTTTTATCCGGATCTGACCTCTTTCCCTCAGCACTTCCAAGCCCTTTGTCAGGAACCCGCAAACACATTCCTCGTGGAGAGACGGCGGCCACCTGGAACCAGGAAAACTGACGGGAACTGCTCCGATTATTCCAGATAAAACAAAGTTTTTCTACGGACGTTTAATTCCTTTTATCAGCTTGTAAACCATTGGAATCATGGAATGGTTTGAAACAGAAGGGACATTAAAAATTATCCAGGATTAGAGCTCGGAGGCAGCAGTGGCTGATTCCCAAAGATCCTGGTGCAGCTCCAGGAGTCCCTTAACTCCGGGCTGTGGGTGCTGTGATTCCCGTTCCGGATTTTTTGGATTTTTTGGCGCATTTCCCACTCCTCCCTCCCGGCAGGCAGAGCAGGGCAGGCTCGGAGCCCTGCAGAGCTCTGCAGAGGTGTGAATTCAGGAATTCAGGTGCTGCTCCCGGGGGATAAAAAAAAAAAATCAAATAAACTCCTCTGAGCAGCACCAGCGTCACTTAAAGCTTAATCACAGATTTTCTTTTCATGCCGGAGCGGGGTGGAAACATCTTCCCTTTGCTAAACGGGAGCTTTATCCAGTCAAACATTTGGGAAAGGGTGGAATTTTTTTTTGGTTTTTTCTCTCTTTTCTTTTTTTTTTCTCTTCCCCAGCATAAAATCCAGGCTAATTTAGTCATGAGTCAGGCTGGGTTTTGTCAGGTGCTCAGTGAACATTTGTAAAAGTCTTCCCGTGAACTGAGGGGTGTCAGATGGAATCAGCGTCAATTTTCCTAACAAGGCTCCAATTACTGCTCCCGAGGAGCTGCGGAGGGAGCGGGGCGGGAAAACAGCTGCTCCCGTGTGAGGGACCCCCCCGCCCCCCTTCCCTCGGCTGCATCAGCGCCTGATAAGGATTCTTATCAATTAAAAATCGAGAACGTGGCACCCACTTGGCCTCAAAGGAGACTCTTGTGTCCCACCGATCAAAGAGAACGGAATGCGGGGCTTTTGGCCTGGGTTTTTTGGGAATGTTGCTTTTTCTTTTTGCTTTTTTTTTTTTTTCTAATGGACGGGGTGCCAGGGAATGGGAATTTTCCCTTTCCAGGCATCAATAGGGAGAAGGCAGGATCCTGTTTTGCGGTGGTGGAGGAGGCTCCGTGAATCGCGGGGAGTAATTAGGAGGACGCATTTGAAATAATTAATTTTTACAGCGTGGCGGAGATACCTGCTCACGGGGAGAGCTCGGCGCCTTCCAAGGAGTTTATGAGTGACAGGAAAATGGGGAACGGCTTTAAACCGACAGGGAACATGTTTAGCTGGGATATAGGAAAGGAATTCCTGGCTGGGAGGGTGGGATGGGGCTGGGATGGAATTCCCAGAGAAGCTGTGCCTGCCCCTGGATCCCTGGAAGTGTCCAAGGCCAAGTTGGAGCAACCTGGGACAGTGGAAGGTGTGGATTCCAAGGGTGGAACTGGATGGGCTTCAAGGTTCCTTCCATCCCAAAGCATTCCAGTTCCTTCCATCCCAAAACATTCCATGAATTCCATATTTATATATGGAAAATTTCTATTTATATATANTATATATATAAATTCTGTTTATATATAAATATGAGCTTCAAGGCCCCTTCCAATCCCACCCATTCCCTGCTCTGGGTCACTTGGGTCACCACCCTTTGGCCACCCCAATTCCCAGCAGGCTGGATGTGTCTTTCCAACCCCACACCTCCCCGGAGAAGGATTTCCCTGGCTCTGCTCCGGGCTCACCATCCCGGGATCTCCCACCAGCTCCAAAGGGAGCAGCTCCTGCTGCCTCAGTGCCACCGGCACAGCACCCAGCTCCTACGAGTGGGAAGAAAACACAACACAAACAGAGGCAGGGAGAAATTCCAGGGCTCCTCAAAGCAGATCCTCCCCTGCTTTGCTTCCCGGGAAAGCCGCGGATCCGCCACGCTCTTCACACCCCGCCGGCACCGAGAGCACTCCTGGATTTTTCCGGGAGAAAGGGATGTGCTCCCATGGGAGAAAGGGTGGCAGAAGGATGTGAGGAGGAGGTGGGATCTCGTTAAGATGTGCTGCAACCTCAAAATAAGGGGGGAAAGAAATAAAAAATCCCGGAGCGTGCGGCTTCCAGATGGTTGGAATGACGCGTGGCACCAGCAGCTGCTCCTGCCGGAGCCTTGGGAATGGCAAGAGTGGGGAGGGAGCACCTGGAAGAGGGAGGGACATGATGGGAGGGCCAGAGGTGACCCTGCAGCACAGGGAGGGATGACTTGGACACTGTCCCCTCCCAACTCCGCATGTTTTGCTGCTCGGAACGTGCCATTCCCACCGGGATAACGGTGGGAATTCACTTGGAGGTGAAGCCCTGGAAAAATCACAGCCAGAGGAAAGCAAAGCCCAAGGAGGTGGAGGTGGGACTGACAAACAAGGTCTTTATAAATTCCTGGAATCACTGAGATTGGAAAAGCCATCCAAGATGGAGTCCAACCATTCCCGGCATTCCCAAGGCCAGCAGGATCCGTGTCCCCAGGTGCCACATCCACATGGAATATAAATCCCTTCAGGGTTGGGGAATCCACCACTGCCCCAGGGCAACTTTTTCCATTAAATTCTTCCTTATCTCCAATGTAAACTTATCCTGGAGCAACTTGAGGCCATTTCACGTTGTTACTTGGGAAAAAAATAAAAGCCTGGATGCGCCTTCCTGTCAGGAATTTCCCATTCATCCTTCAGTGGAAAACCAGGAATGCAAAATCCCAGCCAATCCCTGCCCATCAGGCGCTCCCTTCTCTGCTCCCCACGATCCAAATGTCATTCCTCACTTTGGAAAGTCGCAGTTTTTGTTTCCAACCTGCCAGCGCAGGTGAGAATTCCCAAGGAAAATCAGGAAGAAACACATCCCTCAAGGCTGGGCAGGAGATTGTCACCAGTGGGGATAAAATGTCACCTTTTGGCTACTCGATCCAGGAAATCCCTCGCTTGTGTCCAGGGATAAGTGGCCTTTGGATATCCTGGCACATCCCTTTGGAGCTGGAGAGCAGGGCCAGCCCAGCCCCTGGATCCTGGATAAAATCTGGGAAAAGAAGACATCTCCGGGGAGATCCTGCTCCAATCTTCGCAGGATTTTACCCAAAACTCAAACCAACCTCTCCTGAAGGCCACAATTTATGGACAAAAAAAATTTTTTAAAAAAGTTCTAAAATAAATATTCTAAATATTAACATAATGGATAAATATAAATAAATTAATTTTGTTTCTTTATAAAATAAATTTAAAAATATTTTATTGATAAATTCACCTCACCTGAGCAGGCATTAAGTGTTTTAAAAATTCCAGCCAGGAAAAATATTTCTGTGGCAATTTAGAGTGCATTCCAAAGCTGGGTGTGAGAAGGTGGGAAATGGGGAATAACAAATGATAATCTCATGGAACATCCCAAAATCAGTCCATGGATAACAAGCAGGCACTCAAGGATGTGCTGGGGTGCTCAGAGTCTTATATTTAATTAGAGGTGAGGTGAATTTTTGGGATAAACAGAGCAATTATTTGTAATCCTCCTTTTTTCCAATAATTCCCACGTCCTTGTATTATTCCTCCCGAAAAACCTCACTGGTGATGAGAAGACTCCAGGAAAATTTAGAAGAGAAATTCCAAAAAAATTCCAACAATTGGAAAATGCAACCACCGCTCTGAACACAGGAATTTTCCTGCCTGGAAATAATCCCAGGGAAAAATGTGGGGCGTGTGGTGGGAAAGGCAGCAAAGAGAGCTGAAAAAAAAAATGGGAATATTTGATAAATCTGAAGATTTCTGTTCGAAGGGAGGCCCCTCCCAGAGTGGATGACTTGGAGCAGATCAGAGACATCCCTGAGCCATCAGATCCCAAAGAACAGCATCCATTGATCCCAAAGTTAAAAGAACAAACGTTGGAAAGACAAAAAAGGGATAAACCTCTGCTTTGGTAAAACAGGAAGGAGGAGTGACAGGAGGGAAGGGAAAAAAAAAAAGGATTTTTTTCTCATTCATTCATTTCTCCTTCCAGATCCATCACGGGCAGCCTCAAATCCTACAGGTGAGAAATCCCTGGGAATGTTCAAGGCTTGGAGTGGAAAATATCCCGGCTCATGGCAGGAGTTGGCACTGGTTGGTTTTTAATCTCCTTTCCAACCCAAACCATTCCACGGTTTTGTAATTTTACAAATTCCCGATCCAGGGTCGTTTAATTCTTCCAGTGTTTAAATCAAAAGGAGTCTCTGCACCAAGAATAATCGGAAAGTTTGAGAGAAGGTGGAAGTGTGAAAGCATTCTTGGAATGCACAATTCCATGTCTTATAACCTCATTCCCCAGCATCTGACCAAACAGCAGCTGGAAAACAATTTCCATGCAATTTGCAACCCAAATCTGAGAGCGTCCTGTGGAAAAATCAGGAAAAAATTGGAATACTGGAAACACCATCACAGAATAAACTTCCCCTACTTCAGATTTAAATCTTCTCCTAAAATGGGGAACAATCATGGAAGAAACAGCAGAGAAACAGCAAACTTCTCCTTCCTGGAGGAGCTCACACTGAAGGTCTCCCAGAGAATTCCCTGCTCACAGTTCTTGCCTGTCCCTTGAAATTCCAAGAGCAAAGGGTTTTTAATTCATCACCTTGGAAAGAAAATCCCTGGTGATTATCCTCATTAGAAATAACCGATTAACGAGGTGCCCTGGCCAGAGGGGGGTCACACCAGGGAGGTGCAGCACGAGTTGCCAACACTCTTGAGCTTGATAAAATCCAGGTGGGACCTGAGAAAAGCTGAGTTATTCCCAGGTAATTCTGGTTAATCCAGGTGCAGCACTGAGGGTTCCATGGCATCTCGGATCCGGGTGAACAGGGAGGCTTTCCCAAGACCTCGGGTGTCGCTGCACCAGCTGTTCTCTCTCCCAGAGTTCACTGGACTCACACTGGGAAAATGTTGGAGGCTTCAGGATGATTTGGGGATCCCTGAGCTGTGCCCGTGGATTGGGAATGGTTGGGAATTTCCTCTGCTCCAAGTCCTCGTGTTGATCTTTTTTTTAAATGGAAAATGCTATCAGGATCCTTTGGGAAAAGTGGGAATGAGGTTGTGGTTTTGGATTGGGAATGTGGGAAAGTTTGAGAGGACTTTGGGATTCATTTCAGCTGGGATGGGAGGAAAAGTTGGGAGATGGAGCTGGGAATGGGAATCATTCCAAGATCCCAGGAAACAGGACAACTTTAGGGATTTTTATCCTACAATTGTCATCCTTATAATTGTTTCCCTTCTCATTTACCAACCTCCATGGAAATCAAACACACCAGGATTTTAAAGCACAACGTTACTGATATTAACACCAGATTCTCCAAAAAAAAAACCTCATCAACATTCCTGCCATTGATGTTCCTCTGGAACACCCAATATCCACCCAAGAGCCAGGGGAAGCGCTTCCACTTTTTTCCAATGGGATCCACTTTTTTCCAATGGGATCCACTTTTTTCCAATGCGGATCCAACTTTTGGAATCCAATGGGATTCCAACTTTTTTCCAGTGGGTTCCACACCTGGATCCCTCTCCAAGGTCAGGATGGACAACACAGGAAATGTTGGTTTCAAGTTCGGAGTTGGATGTTTATCATTCCTTATCTATTTACAGACTCACCAGCCCTGAGCTCTAACTGGCAAGTCAAAGAAACGAGGTAAAATGGAGAACTTCTTACTCTTTCCAAGGTTATTTAAATGCTAATTACCCAATAACGAGGTGACACCTGTATTATTTATATTTCTGACCCAATAATGACCACCCAAGGCCTGCAATGGGGACCCTTTTCACCCAATTACAGAAAACCACCCAAACCCGTGAAGAAGAAGGCGAAGAAGAAGGACTTAGACAATGCCCCAAATCCTCCATCTTAACTCACGTGTTTTACTGCATACTAAAACCCCAAATTCTCATTTTCCAGAGTTCCAACAGGCAGGGACTCACCTGTGGCCGGGGGTGGCCGGTGACCAGGCAGGTGAGCTCCAGGGTCTCTCCCTCGCGGATGGTGTAGACCCTCTCGGAGTAGCGCTCCTCCTCGATGTTACAGGCCAGGCCCGAGTGCACGATCCGCACCGTGGGGGGGGCTGCAAGGCCAGCAGAGAAACGGGATCAGAACCACACGGATCACCGAATTATGGGATGTTCCAAGAATCCCACAAGGATCAAGTCCAGCTCTTAAGGAAATCAAACGCGACCTTGGAATTTTCAGCTCCATGATCCAACCAACTGAGCCCATCCCAAACAACCCCACCCCTGGGGCTGGCCATGAGCTGGGGGGCTGCAAGGCCAGCAGAGAAATGGGATGAGAACCACATGGATCACGGGATTACAGGATACTGAGAGCTGGAAGGGACTCTCACAAGGATTGCGTCCTCAAGAGAATCAAACCCGACCATGGAGTTCTCAGCTCCATGATCCAACCAAGCCGATCCCAAACAACCCCACCCCTGCAGCTGGCCATGAGCAAGGCCAGGAGAGAAAAGGGATGAGAACCACACAGATCACTGAATTACAGGATGTTCCAAGTTGGAAGAATCCCACAGGGATCAAGTCCGGCTCTTAAGGAAATCAAATGCCACCTTGTAATTCTCAGCTCCATGATCCAACCAACCAAGCCCATCCCAAACTACTCC
This sequence comes from Cyanoderma ruficeps, assembly GCA_008694505.1. Classification (NCBI taxonomy): domain Eukaryota; kingdom Metazoa; phylum Chordata; class Aves; order Passeriformes; family Timaliidae; genus Cyanoderma; species Cyanoderma ruficeps. The sequence goes on along the minus strand of VZDJ01007753.1, from coordinate 51,063,724 downwards.
ACCCCTGGGGCTGGCCCTGAGCTGGGGGGCTGCCAGGCCAGCAGAGAAACTGGATGAGAACCACATGGATCATGGGATTACAGGATGTTCTGAGTTGGAAAATCCACAAGGATTTAGTCCAGCTATTAAAGGAAGTGAACCCACTTTGGAGTTTTCAGCTCCATGATCCAAACTCATCCCAGGCCACCTCAGCCCTGGAACCAGCACTGAGTATCTCCTCCACACAGATACTCCGTGTTTACTCAGCACCACAAGAGATTTCCATGGTTTTTATTAATCCCTGGCAATCCCCTGAACAAAACCTCCACACCCCCCCCCCACCTCTGCCTGCATTCCAATTTTTTTGTTTCCATTTCCAAAATGAACTCCGCGTTATTGTTTTTATTCTCTATCTTCCTAAATGCATTATCACACTCGTTATGCAAATGAAAAGACTTAATTAAAGCAGGAAAATTAAGCAGGAGGAACAGTGGCACTGATGCTGCTGCCTCCTTTCCAAATCCTGTTGCTGTCAGCGGGATCAGGATTCAGAGCAGGAGTTAAGTGCAGGCGGAACCTCACTTTAATTTCCTTGTTGGTACAACCTGTAGTACAGGAATTACTCAGCTTTACACGTTGTAAGTGTAAGGAAACCACGATATTCCTGTTATTACACCTGCATAAATCCCAGCTCCACTTCCACAGGTCTCCAAAGCACATTCCCGGCTCCACGATATCGCTTCTGAACCGTGAAATTCACAACTACGACGATTTCCAGGGAGTGGATCAATAGAAGAAACTGGTTTACAGACGCGAATAACGTCACAGAATAACTAAAGACCACAAAGGACAAAATGGAATTCTGTGGGATTTAAACACCAGGAATCCCATCCTTTCTGTTCATCCATGTGAGCTCCCAGCCCCATTCCTCATGGAATGGCCTCAAAACTTTTTCCCAAGCCCCTTGCACCAGCTGGATCCCCTTCCCAAGTCTGCTTTGCCAGGTCTCTGTGCTGCACATCCCGCCAGTCCTGCTCCTCTGATCATTCCGCCACTCCTCTGCTAAGATCCATATGGAATTCCCGGGATGCAGGGCTCTGGCATCCCTTCAGCTCCCCCCTCACCACGGCATTCCCGGTCCAGCCCACACACGGCTCCCTGTGGACAACAGCCCATTATTGGATCCTGATCCCAAGGCCTGGGATTGATCCAAACCTGCCAAGAATTCCAGTTTCTGAGCCTGGCTCTCCACAGCCTGGGGAAAATGAGGCTGGAGCCAAGGAGGCAGAGGAGGAGCAGGGAATGGATGTTTCCTCCATAGAAACATGGGATGGTTTGGGTTGGAAGGACCTCAAATCCCATCTCATTCCAACCCAGCACATTCCACTATCACTGGTTGCTCCAAGCCCCATCCAAACCTGGCCTTGGACACTTCTGGAGATCCAGAGGTAGCCACAGCTTCTCTGGGAATTCTATTCCAGGGTCTCCCCACCCTCCCAACCAGGAATTCCTTTCCAATATCCTGTTCAACCCCACACTCAGTTTGAAGCCATCATTCCAGCAAAGCCTCCGGCAAGTTCTGCTCTTCCAGCCACCACATCCCGAGTTCCAAAGGCCCCAAGAACTTTCCCTCTCCTCCTTCCCAGAAGGTTTAACACAGACCAACCCTCCCCCTGTTCCAGGTACTTTCATAAGCCAGAAGTGCTCCCGATTACTCCAAGTCCAATGCAACGACAGGATAAAGTTTCTTGGAACAACCTGGGATAGTGGAAGGTGTCCCAGCCCATGGCAGGGGTGGAACTGGGTTTGAGATCTATTCCAATTCCTTCTGGTATTCTGTGATTCCCTTGTCCCAGAGATGCAGGTGGCTCTTCCCATGACACTCCTGGACGGACAGGAATGTCCTTGGTTAGGAATCAAGGCCACGTGTCACAGTCTGACCTGGAAAGAATCCCTGAATTCCTGATTATGATTTTTTTTCCAAGTAGAACAGCAGCACTAACACTCGGTGTACTGGTTTCTCCCTGGAATTCCTGGGAATGCTGATTCCCTCCTCCACACTCCTCAGGAATTCAACATCCCAAGGACGTGCAATGTGCTCCTTGTTCTGCCCTTTCCGGGGCTCTGAGTCACCACTGGGAGTTCCATCCTCTCCCACACCACAAATTCCCAAATACGGGAATGCTGAAGCAGAGCCACGGAGCAGAAAGGTAAAGGAGGGTTCAGCACAGCTCATCAAACTTGGGATCAAATTAGAGCAGTCAGCAACATTATTCCAACATCCTTTTAAACCCATATCCCATTAATATTCCATTCTTATTCATGTTATATTCATCTAACTCCGAGTCACAGCTGAGGTGTCCTTCATTTCGGTGGCTGTGCCGCTCTCCTGAATCCATTAAATTTGGGAAGGAACGGGAAAGGAAAAAAACGCCCCCCTGGGTATTATTATCCCCAAGGAAAACTCTGCTTTAAGAGGAGATCAAACCAATCAAGGGAAATAACAAATATTCCACTTCCTTTAAGTGAAAAAAATCTCACGGTTCAGGAGACATCCCATAATTATGAAATGTCACTTCCCTCTTTCCTGCAAGGAATATTCATTCCAGCTCCTTCTGAAAGCTGCCTCCAGGGATTTCATCCATTAGAATAATATCAACTTAGCATTGATTTTGTTGGTGACATTTGAGGAGGATTTGGCTGGTGATTACACGCGGAAAACGCTGCGTGGATCCTTCCCAGAAAGGCACAACCTGGAGCAAGGAAAGGTTGTCCAAGGAAAAGGTAAAACAGCAAATCCGAGCACAAGCCCCTCGTCCTGATCTAGGATTTGTGTCACCACAGAAGATTCCCTCTTTCCATGAAAAACTGGAAGTTTCTCCTTTCATCTGTCTCCTTCTTGGCCACTCTTTCCCACCAGTTCCAAGTTTAGATGGGATATTGGGAAGGAATTCCTGGCTGGGAGGGTGGGGAGGCCCTGGAATGGATTTCCCAGAGAAGCTGTGGTCCCGATCCAAAGGAATTCCAATGGAATTTGGATGTTTTCTCAGCCTGGAGAGTCCTCACTGAACTCACACTGGGAAAATTACACACGGAAAACGCTGCATGGATCCTTCCCAGAAAGGCACAACCTGGAGCAAGGAAAGGTTGTCCAAGGAAAAGGTAAAACAGCAAATCCAAGCACAAGCCCCTTGTCCTGATCTAGGAGTTGTGTGACCACACAAGATTCCCTCTTTCCATGAAAAACTGGAAGTTTCTCCTTTCATCTGTCTCCTTCTTGGCCGCTCTTTCCCACCAGTTCCAAGTTTAGATGGGATATTGGGAAGGAATTCCTGGCTGGGAGGGTGGGGAGGCCCTGGAATGGGTTTCCCAGAGAAGCTGTGATCCCAAGTTCTGATCCAAAGGAATTCCAATGGAATTTGGATGTTTTCTCAGCCTGGGAAGTGCTCACTGGACTCACACGGGGAAAATATTGGAGGCTTCAGGATGATTTGGTGATCCCTGAGCTGTGCCCATGGATTGGGAATGGTTGGGAATTTCCTCTGCTCCAGGTTCTTGTGTTGATCTTTTTTTACGGAAAATGCTATCAGGATCATTTGGGAAAAGTGGGAATGAGGTTGTGTTTTTGGATTGGGAATGTGGGAAAGTTTGAGAGGACTTTGGGATTCATTTCAGCTGGGATGGGGAGAGGAGTTGGGAGATGGAGATTTGTGGAGCTGGGAATGGGAATCATTCCATGGGATAGAGGAACAGAACACAGGGAATGGCTTCCCACTGCCAGACAGCAGGGATGGATGGGAGATTGGGAAGGAATTCCTGGCTGGGAGGGTGGAGAGGAGCTGGAATGGAATTCCCAGATTTGCTGTGCCTGCCCCTGGATCTCTGGAAGTGTCCAAGGCCAGGTTGGAGCAACCTGGGATAGCAGAAGGTGTGGATTCCAAGGGTGGAACTGGATGGGCTTCAAGGTTCCTTCCATCCCAAAACATTCCGAGATTGAATTCCAGGATCCCTTGGCACAGCTCTGTCCTGGTTAAAAGTTTTCCCCACACCATATTTGGTCAAATCCTTGTTGGAAAACAGGGAATTAAACTCTGACCAACATCAGAACTCTGATCCCGGAATGAATTCCTATAGCCTGAGTAGTTTTAAGATCTTCCTGATTCGTGGAATGTGTAGGATTCCTTAAAACCAAACCAAAATGAGATTTTTTGGGGGGGAAAATAGGAGATCCATGATGGACCTGCTAAAACTTGCAGGACGGATTTGCCACGAACCAAATCCTTCTCCCCCTCTGCAGCCAGGGGCTTTCCCCTGCTCCATATTCTGCATCAGGAGCTTTTCCATGGAAAATTAATTAGCAGGAGCGAAGCCCCCGGTGAATTTAGTGCAGTTCTGCAGCAGAATAAGGAAAAAATATTGGGGTTTTCTGAAGGAAGAGGAGATTTAAAGTAATTGCAGGCACTTACTACTCTCAGAATTCACTTTTCCCATATTATCCCAGCTCTTAATTCTCCTAAACTGCAAACGGGTTGACCAGGAATCTCCGAGGTATTGCCGTGGGAAGGCACTGCCCTCGTCAATGCAGAATTGGGAGCATTTTACTGCAGCTAATTTGGGATTTAGGGCTATTTTTCCAGCTGGAGGCGAGGCTCTGTCCACAAATAAATGGATTATTGAAACAGCTCTTTTTTTTATTTCTCCTCTAAGCGGGTTTTTCTTTGGGGAAAGTCAAACGTTACTCCAGTAGCTCCTGTTAAACAAACATTCCGTTTGTGGAGAAATCCTTCATTTTGGGCCCAAGCTGAGCCGAATTCCAGGTGCCCAAGAGAGGAAACTTTCGGGTGTGATGCTGACCTGATTTCAAACCACTTCTCCCATTCCTGGATCACTTCGGAACGATAATTCCTAATTTTTTTTCCCCCACCTGCTTTCACCTGATTCCCACGGGAATATTTATCGGGCACCTTTCTCTGAGCTGACCCCGAGCCGAAATTTCCCATCCAACAGGACAAAAGTCACCTTTGGTGCCATTTGGGGCTGATTTTCCCACCTTGCTCAATATTCCTGCCTCTCCTGGTGTTTGTGGAGCTCCGTGATTGATGGCTCTGCCATCCCAAGGCTCCCGGATAATCGAATCCCGCTGCTGCTTCCCAACGCCGCTGACGCCAAATTAGGCCTGACCTAATTTTGACACCACAAATCTTCGCAGTGCTGGATACATCGGGTTAGGGCTGTCCTAACACTGTTTTTCCAGGAACAGACGGATTTATGGCTCTTTTCCCACCCTTTACAACTCCTGGCACTGCTGGTTGTTGTTCCTGCTGCTGGGCAGGTGTTAAAAACCGCTGGAGTTCAGAGAGGGATCGGGAAAGAGCCCGGAGAGCTCCTCAGACATGGATTTGGGCGGAGAATATAAAATCATGGAATGGTTCTGGAAGGAAAAGTGAAGATTCACCCCATTCCACTCCATTCCATGGGCAGGGACACCTCCCACTGCCCCAGGGACACCTCCCACTGTCCCAGGCTGCTCCAAGCCCAATGTCCAACCTGGCCTTGGGCACTGCCAGGGATCCAGGGGCAGCCACAGCAAATCTGGGAATTCCAGCCCAGACAGGAATTCCTTCCCAAGATCCAATTTAAACCTCCTTTCTGTTAGTTTGAAGCCATTCCCTGTGTCCTGTCCCTCCATGCCTTGTCCCCAGTCCCTCTCCAGCTCATTTCCTTTGGAAGCACTGAATTCCTTTGGGATACTGGGCTCCTCCATGCCTGGCAAATCAAGAGTCTCCAGCTGGGGCTGTCTCACCCTCAGTTCCCTGCAGGAGCACAAATACAGAATATCTCTGGGAAAAAGTCATTTAATGGGATTTTTTTTAGGAAAATCAGAGAATTAAATACTTCCTTAAAGCACGGGAATTTGGTTTCTAGTTTGCTGGAATGATCCAACACTTCCCTGCTCACTTTTCGTCACCTTTAATTTGTCCCTAATAAATAAAAATAATTTATCCTGCAGCCCAAAGCAGCCCTGCTGACATTCCAGTCTCTTTGTATCCTGGAATTGTCCAGGTTGGAAAAAAAACCCTGATCCCATCAAATCCAACCATTCCCAGCATTGCTGAGGCCACCACTGCCCCACCTCCCCAGTGTGTCACATCCACAGGGATTTTAAATCCCTCCAGGAATGGGACTCCAGCCCTGCCCTGAGCAGCTGTGCCAGGGCTGGACAACCCTTTCCATGAAGAAATTCCTACAAATATCCAAATTAAACCTCCCCATGGCACAGCTCGAGGTCATTTCCTCTTGTCCCATCGCTCGTTCCTTGGAAGAAGCCGCCAATCCCCACTGGGATGAAATCCCATTTTAGGGACTTGTGGGAGCGAATAAAACATCAGGAACCCCATTTTCCTGCTCCACACTCATTCCCTGTGGGAATGCTGCCTCTTTTTCCTCCAGCTGACCCCTGGACACATCCCTGCTTGGCCAATTCCTGCCATTTCCACGGGAGCAAAGGTCTCCCAAAGATCCGCCACCGCCGGGTCACGCCCGTGTGTCCCTGCCCAGGCAAACAATTAGGGATAATTCCCTCTGTGCTCCTGCAGGAAATTATTCCCTGGTTTGCCTCCTGCTCTTTCTTTCCCCTCATCCAGAGTTCAGCTGCTTCAGCTCCAGGAGAACTGCTCTTCTCCATGCCTGGATTTGTGGAGTTTGGCTGCCACGTTTTTTCTCCCAGAAGAAATCCAGGGATAACGTGGGTACCATCACTTCCACCATGTGTGGGGACACTCTGGGCAAACAACCTTGGAATTAAAAATTGAATTGGCTGGAGCATCAGCACTGAGAAAAATATCCCTCAGGTCTGGGATTTCCAGAGGAATTTGGGGGGGTTTTGTTCTGTTTTTAATCTGGGTTTTGGTTTTAAGGGAGAATAAATTCACTGAGAGACGCTGCCTTGGAATTCTTGTTCACTGATTCTGAATTCTTATTCACTGCCTTGGAATTCTTGTTTCTGCTTCAAAGCCTGAAACTGAGATTTTATTTTTTTCCCACCTTTTTGTACTTAAATGACAACCTGGGAAATTGGTGTTTCCAAGTTTCCCAGGTTGTTAGTCCAGCATATCCATGCTTCATTCACAACATCCCAGGTCGATCTATCCCCGACTCCCAACAAAAAGGACATTTTCCATTTTTCCCCCCCCCGTTTCAGTGGGAATTGCAGGGATGAGCACGGAGGGAACCCTTCCCACTCTCCACTCCTTCCCTGAAGTGCTCCTGGAGCCGCTTGCATCCCACAGACTGCCGGCAGCGGGATCAGGGAATCTGCTAAAATAAGGAATCGTCGACAGGGGAGGCCTTCATTGAAAAGCAACACTTTGTTGTTCCTGGCACCACAAAACAGACGACGGTGCCAGACCCTTTCCAGCACCGTCACAGCCTGGCAGCAAACACGTCTCACTTATCTGGGAGCACGCGAAAAAATGTGGAATTTCACCCCCCACCCCCCGCTGGAAAAGACAGAGAGAGGGGTGAAAGTCAAGGACATTAAAAATCACCTCGTCAAAACAACTCCTGAATTCTAATTCGTTTACACAGGTCGGTAAAATAAAATTTGTTTTAGAAATGTATTATGGACGCAATAATTTTTTAAAAATTTTAATTTCATTTTAAACTAATTTAATTTTTTTTTTTTCCTTAGCAGGGAGTGCTGGCAGAACAGTTCCTGATGGGCAGCAGTGAGGACATGGATTTATCCTGGAGGGAAAAGCACCGACGTGCAATGAGGATGAGAGGAAACGCTCTCAAGATGTGCCAGAGGAGGTTTAGATGGGATATTGGGAAGGAATTCCTAGGTGGGCTGGAATTCCCAGATTTGCTGTGGCTGCCCCTGGATCCCTGGGGCAGCCTGGGATAGCAGAAGCTTGGAAAGTTCTCTGGGATTATCCTCTAAGTCCAACCATTTCCCCACTTCGCACGAGCTCAAGACAGATATTCAAGGAATCATGGAAGCATTAAGGTTGGAAAACTTCATCCAACTGTTTCCCAGCACTGCCCAGGCCAGCACTGCCCCGTGTCCCCAAGGGCCACATCCACAGGGATTTAAACCCCTCCAGGCACGGGGACTCCAACCTGTCAACCCAACAAATTTAGGGAAGAAATTTTCCCAAATATCCAATCTAAACCTCACAGAATCCCTGAGGTCGGAAAAGAGCTCCAAGGTCACCGAGTCCCAGCTGTGCCCGATGCCCACCCTGTCCCCAGCCCAGAGCTCTGAGTGCCACCCCCAGGAATTCCCTGGACACCTCCAGGGATGGGCACTCCAAACCTCCCTGGGCACTGCCAAGGCCTGAGCACCCTTTCCATGGGGAAATTCCTGCTGCTGTCCACCCTGAGCCTCCCCTGGCCCAGCCTGAGGCCGTTCCCTCTCCTCCTGTCCCTGTTCCCTGGGAGCAGAGCCCGACCCCCCCAGCTGTCCCCTCCTGGCAGGGACTTGTGCAGAGCCACAAGGTCCCCCCTGAACCTCCTTTGCTCCAGGCTCAGCCCCTTTCCCAGATCCCTCAGGAATTCTCCAGACCCTTTCCCAGCTCCCTCAGCAATTCTCCAGACCCTTCCCATCTCCCTCAACCTCTCCTCCCATGTTTCACCCTCAGCAGCCCAGGAAAAGCCCTAAAAACCCAATTTCTGAGCGTGTCCCAAAGTGCTGCCCGAGCTACAAAACCCCAACACAAATTCCAGCACAGAATTCCATCATCCCGGGAAAAACCTGTCCTCTTTCGGCTCAGGAACGAAAATTCCACTGGCTGTGGAATATACCTCAGCTCAGTCTGCTGCCAGAAAAGAAAGCACAGTTTAATATTAAAGAGGAAATTTAAAACACAGAACCTTCCACGAATGCAAACGAAGGAGGAAACGCCACTCCGGAATGTTAAGCAAAAAAATAAACAGCTTTTTAAACAATTTGCTGTTTTTTTGGGGAGCTAGCACAGATCTGTCCCGACGAAAAAAAAATAACAAGGAGAACAAATCTGTTTTCAGGGAATAAAATGATTTCCTGAATTAAAGCCGTGTTTCCCGTGCTCCAGTGTCGCTCACACCTCGCTCTCACATCTTTGCTGTCAGCGAACTGGAATTTGTTCCCTTTTAAAAGCTGGGAATTTATTACGTGGATTTTATGTTTTCCACGCTCCACTAATCAAAATTTATTTGTGGGAACGGATCCTTTGGAATCGTGGAATGGTTTGGGTGGGAATGGAGCTTAAAGACCATCCCATTCCACATGCAGGGACATTTCTGGCTGTCCCAGGGTGCTCCAAACCTCTCCAGCCTGGCCTCGGACACTTCCAGGGATCCAGAGGCAGCCACAGCTTCCCTGGGAATTCCATCCCAGGTTTTTGCCACTCTCCCAGCCAGGAGTTCCATCCCAAAATCCCGTCTAACCCTTCCTTCCACATCTCCAACCACCTCAGCTCCAAACGTGCTTCCTCAGGGCAACCTAAGCATAAAGTGCTTTCAGTGCCACCTCTGGCACCCAAAACTTCATTCCAAGATATTCCAGCCACTGGAAAATCTGATTTGCCTCAAAAACTCCCATTTCCTTCAGGCCCTGGCATTGGGAACAGAACTGGGGGCTCTGTCAGCCCTAAACCTTTTCCTTCCATGGAGAAATTCTGGAGCACAGAGCTTGGAACACTTGAGAGCTTTTTTTCAGGGAGGTTCCACGTTTTCACGGCACAAATCATCCCATTCCCAAATTTTGGCCAACTGAGGGGAGATAAGCAGAGGTTTTCCTTCATTTTTAGTAAATCCCAGGCTGTGCTGGGCCAGGAAAGATCTGCAGAGGAGCTGAGGGGACAGAGATCCTGAGGGATCCTCGCCGCTTCCGTGATTTCCGCGCCAACTTCCCACACAACCAACGGCGAGTTGTTGGTTGGAAGAATTCCACCAGGAATCGTGGAGAGGTTCAGCCCAGTTTCCAGGGAGATGCTGCGGATGATCCAAGCTCTCCTGGCACTGGGAATTCAGAACATCCCTCAGTCAATCCCTTTCCCGGCTCTTTGATGGATTCCAGCTCCCAAGGCAATATTTCTCCTGGAAGCACCATTAGGACACTCCTTTGTGTGCAACCATTGGACGTGGAAACAATTCCATGAGATTCGTGGGGCTGAGCAATGATGGAGGCTCCTCCATCATTGGAGAACATCAATATTAATTAGGAATTGGAATGACATAGAGTCCAGCAGAAGTAGAAATCACCTCCCTACGGATCCGATTCCTTGGGAATCCAAACTAACAGCTCGGCATTGACGGGAACAACTCCAGAGGGAGTTACCCCTCGGCATTCCGTGATTTATTTGGACAGGCATCAGTGAGCGATCAACAAATCAATAAAAAATTAATGAGGAGGATTAATAAACTCCCACCCGGGCACTCAGACCCTGCCAGGTCAGCTGTGATTGTTTATGTGATTTTCCAGCCCTTTTCCAAAGCCTGAGGAAAGCTCCAATCCTATTAACGGGGGGTAATTAGTCATTAACTTCCATTAGGGAGTCGCTCCTTCCATTCAAAATCTGTGGGAGTGGGAAAAGGTTCCCACTTTTCCCGGCCTGAATTCACCACCCGACCCTGCACAACCTCCAAGGTCAGCAGCAGCAAATTCCACATCTGATCCCTGTCCACCAGCAGAGGCTTCCCAAGGGTTGGGATGGGTGGAGAGGAGCTGCCATCTCCTCATGGACACGCCCATGGATGCAAGGGAGACGCCATCCACAATATCTCAGCTTTTCCAGGGAAAATCTCTGCTCTGCTGGGATGGCCACGAGCTCGGCACGTTCATAAAGCATCGGGAACAAGATTTGGGAATACAAAGAGGGAGATGAGGGGGGAAAAGGAGGGAATCCCTTCCATCTTTCCCTGTTAGCATTAAAACCATCTGGTGTGGAGAACACATGGATTTTCTGGATGGAATTTTGTAATCCTCAGTTCCCAACAGGGAACTCCACATCCTCCATTCCTAATGGAGAACTCCACATCCTCCATTCCCAACAGGGAACACCACATCCTCCATTCCCAACAGAGAACTCCACATCCTCCATTCCCAACAGGGAACTCCACATCCTCCATTCCCAACATGGAACTCCACATCCTCCATTCCCAGCATGGAACTCCACATCCTCCATTCCTAATGGAGAACTCCACATCCTCCATTCCCAAAAGGGAACTCCACACCCTCAGTTTCCATTAAGGAATTCCTCAGTTCCCAGCAAGAGGCTAAGGTAGTGGATAATGTCACAAAGGGAGGTTCTCCTTCATGTCTGGCCTCCTTTGGACCTCCCAGCAGCTCAGCTCTTCTCCAGGGCTTCCGTCAATAGGTCATTTCAGACCCCAAATTTCCCTTGTCATTCCATGTGGGAGGAAATCAATTCAAAAACAACAGGAAAAAAAGGGAAAAAAAAAAAAAGAGCAGAGGGAAGAAAAACCCCAACCCACAGTGCTCTTTCTAAAATTTCCTTTTTCATCATAAAATCACAGAACCATTAAAGCAGGAAAAGACCAGAGGAGTCCATCAGTTGAGCACCACCACTGTGACCGCCACCCATCCGTGTTCTCAACTGCCACATCCACAGGTTTTTTTTAACACTTCCAGGAATGGGCACTCCAAACCTCCCTGGGCAGCTGTGCCAGGGTTTTACCACCCTTTCCATAAAGGAATTTTCCCAAAACCCACCCTGAGCCTCCCCTGGCCCAGCCTGAGGCCGTTCCCTCTCCTCCTGTCCCTGTTCCCTGGGAGCAAAGCCTGACCCCCCCGGCTGTCCCCTCCTGGCAGGGACTTGTGCAGAGCCACAAGGTCCCCCCTGAGCCTCCTTTGCTCTGGGCTCAGCCCCTTTCCAGCTCCCTCAGCAATTCTCCAGACCCTTCCCAGCTCCCTCAGCCTCTCCTGGGGCTGCAGACCCTTCCCCAGCTCTGTTCCCTCCTAAAAACCACAAGTTCTGAACTTAATTTCAAATCCCAAACATGGTGATTGACCTTTGGATTTGTCAGATCGCTGATTTGTTTTAAATCAGCTTTGGGAAAGGTCTCAAAATGTTTTTCATTTTTTAATTGGAATTGAAAGCACTTCCAGCAGATGAGTGGCATCTGCCTTGCCTGGAATTTTCAGTGAGGAACAGGGATACAGCAAGTCCCCTCAGAGGACAGCAGAATTACATTCCAGCCCTTTCCAGATCTCCGTATGGAATTAGATTCCAGAACTTCCCAAATCTCCATCCTGAATTAGATTCCAGAACTTTCCAGATCTCCATCCTGAATGAGATTCCTGCCCTTTCCAGATCTCCATGCAGACCACTGATTTTTCCACCAAATTATAAAAGAAATCCCTATGTGCTTTCCTATTAACACAGGTATCACCTCCAGGAAATAATTCGAGAAGTCATTTCCGTGTAGAGCAGATTCTGGTGGCACTCAGGGCATTCCCAATCCCATTTCCCTCTTTAAATCCACCCCAAAATGTTTTTCCATGTGCACAAGGCCTTGATTTGACGAGTTTAATGGGGTTTTTTTCGCATTTTCCCCCAGGCAAAGCAACAAATTCCTGGTACGGATCCAACTTCAAGGCCCAGGCGGGGGAAGAACTTCACACAGGAAAGACGAACCGCAGAGGATGAAATGTTTAAGGCTGAGCTTTGGGACAGGATCCTCAGCTGGAGAAATCCAGCAGCATCCAAGAACTTTTATTCCCAGGAGCCGCCAATCCTTCTACTGATCCCAGCAAAGAAAATACTTGAGGAAAACCAGATAAAAACGGGAAGGCTGGAAAGAAGGAGCCTTCAAAATGTAGAGATTATGGCTTTAAACACATTCCTAATTAATGGATCATAAGCTGTCCTTAATACATCCCTCAGCACAGCAAACTCTGTCAGATTCCATGGACTCCTGGAATTGGAAATTAATTGGAAGGGCTAAAGATAGCCCCGAAGAATGAAAAATACTCACAGATGCTTTCAAACGTCCTTAATCAAAATAATGATTGCATAAATCCTTCGTGCAAGCTCAGGAAAAAAAAATAAAATATTGCTACCTAATATCCTCCTCATTATCTGGGCCCCAAAGTGTTTGATAGTTTTAAATTAGAGCCGATTTCAGAAGTGCCTGTTAAATATTAAAAACGAGATCCGAAAGGTTTAACATCTCTCCACACATCCATGGGAGAATCCATCCACTCCGAGCGGGGTGCGGGCGAAAAAAAATCAAGGCTTAAGCTCTTGCTCAAAGCTTTGATCAAACCATATTAAACTGCAGGCAAAAAAACCTCAGACATCAAAGGCAGCTTTAATTCCCCTCTGTGCCAGTGGTGGCACTTGGGGACATGCCAGGACCCCCCAGCTCGGGCCAGGGTTGGACATTGGGGCTTGGAGCAATCTGGGATAGTGGGAATGTCCCTGCTTGTTGGAGCCCCGGGCACTGAGAATTCCAGACTTTCTGTGCCCACCGGCACTGCCCCCCAGGCAAACACTGCACTGACCTGAGGCCGTGGAAAAGGCTCCCAAAATTGAGTGATAGCGCTGGGATTGTGGGTGTGGGGTTTGGAGAGAAGTGTGTGATGGCACAGGGGGGAAAACTCAGAGTTTAAGGGATTTAGGGCAGAGGCTGAGTCCTTCTTTTTCACCTTCTCCTTCACGGCTCTGGGTGGGGTTTTGTAACTGGGTAGAAAAATCCTCATTGTGGGCCACGGGTGGCTGGTTATTGGGTTAAAAGTCAAAATAATTCAGGTGTCATTTCTTAATTGGACAGTTTATCCTTAAAAGGACTTGTAGAGAGATAGAGCCATTTTCTACTTTGTTAGCCAGAACTCATGAAGGGATGCAGGGATGATATCCCAGGACAGGAGATTTGCCCATCCCTGCTGCTGGCGGGGACAGGTGCCCCCATCCCACATCCATCCAGCCACACATCCAGGACAGGACCTTCCCAAAGGATGTTCCACCCACTGCTCACCCACAAACCTCCCCAGGCCCTCCCCTGAGGGAGAAGGATTTGGGACAACTCTTAGCAAAAAGGTAAAAGTTTCCTTCAAACCTCTCCAAAAGTGGGATCGAAGCTTTCCAGAAGAACTCAGATCTCCATGGGTTTCCTGGGAGGCTGAGGGTTATTTTCCACCGTGGCAGCACGTTCAGGGCTGGATCCTGCTTTCCTGGGAATGTGCTTCGTGATTCCAACCACAGCCAGAGCCAGATTTCCATGGCACAGTTTAGTTCCCATGGAATGTGCAAACACGGTGTCAAACCTCCAGTCTGGGATTTCTCCCACTCCTGATTTTCCTGTCTCTGCGTGTATTGAGGCCAGAGAATCATGGAATCATTTAAGCTGGAAAACCCTCTGAGACCATCTACTCCAACCATCTCCCAGCACTGCCAAGGCCACCCCCTCGTCCCCAAGGGCCACATCCATGGATTTCAAACCTCTCCGGGAATGGGAAATCCAATGGAAACCCAACAGAAACCAAATTCCATGTACAACACCTAAGACCCAAGCCTACAGCCCTTCAGGATCAGAATCACAAATATCAGGAGTTAGTAAAGAAAATCCTCGGAATGCTCAGATCCAGTGTGTCCATGTCTATTACTGCCAGCAGAAATCCAGACTCTCTCTTTCCTTCCAAAAAAAAACAACCCAGGCATGTTTTCCATCCTCTCATCCCTCACCCTGCTTGGCAAGCCTGTTTTCCAGCAATTCCATTCCACATTCATCCAGGTCCAAACTTTCCTGCTTCCCAAGAGAATTTCAGTCACTGGAACTGCCACCGAATGTTGGATATTGTGGATTTCTCTTCCATCTTAACAAGGGAAGAGCTGTTCCTGATCCAAATGTCCTGGAACTTCCTTCTGTCTCATTTTTCTCTTGTCCAGAGCAGCTGTGGCTGCCCCTGGATCCTTGGAAGTGTCCAAGGCCAGGTTGGACGGGATTTGGAGAAACCTGGGATACTGGGACATGTCCCTGTCCATGGCACTGGACAGGATTTAAGGTCTCTTCCCGACCCAAACCATTCTGGAATTCTCTTCCAGCTCAGACACCCGAATTTTCACCCTCACACTGAAATCCACTCAACTTATCCCCCTCAAAAATACAGATCCAAAAAAATCTGAGCGCTAAAAGCACCAGCAAATCCATATTTTACCAGAGGATGCATTAGGATATCCATTACTATGGACGTAAGATCACCCCAGAAGGATTTCTGCCCAGATCCTTTGGCGTGGGCCGGAGCCAAATGCCACAAAACCCTTTTGGGGCTGCACGACATCGGCCCAGCGATGGTTTTTGGGAATGACTTCAGCAGATTTTTTTCAAGGGAAACAACTTTCTGCACCTGCCAAGGGATTGTAACCTCCACCAGCTTGGCTCGGTGGCAGAACTCCCCTGATAAAACCACCAGTCCATCCCGGAATGGCTTGGAAAGGAAATTTTAGGATCATCCCACTCCAACAACTCCACGGGCAGGGACTCCTTGAGCTAGAGCAGATGGATCTCAAAATAATAATAAAAAAATAAACGATGCAAGGCTGCAGATCAATAAACGTTTAAATTATTTAGACAGGGAAAAGGGAAGCCTGGAACTCGAGTGCTGCTCCAAGCTCACATTCCAGAGCCTGGGAGCTTCCCACTCCTTGCTGCTCTGCTCACAGGAGGAAGTTTTGAGGAAGGTAATTATTAATCAATGATAACGTCACAGTTCGTTAGGGATACAAACCCTAATGAGTGCTAATTAACGAAGCAGCCACAACACAACAATTGCTGACACACAGGGCAGGGCTGAGCGCTGCCCACGCTCAGCACAGCAGGGGCACGAATTCCTGGGAACTTGTCCCTGGACTCATGGAAAAGCCGGATGAGTGGATAAATGAATGAGAGAGAGCTCCCAGCACCGTTTTATCAGGATCCAGGAACGGAGCACAAATGGGAGTGGTTGGAATCATCTCCTCCAAACGCTCAAGGAGAAATGAATCACCAAAAGGAATCTTTAAATAAATCCCAATAAACAAACTTGTGCTGACCCCAAGCTGTTTACACACGATTAATGAGCAATCAGGAGAAAAAGAAAAATAAAAGCAAGCAGAACATCTCTCATTAACTTCAGCAGGCTCCAGACTGGAGAATGAGTTGGGAATTCCCAAGTTAACTGAATCCCAGGAACGTTCAGGTTGGAAAAGAGCTCCAGGATCAACCTGTGCCCGATGCCCACCCTGTCCCCAGCCCAGAGCTCTGAGTGCCACCCCCAGGAATTCCCTGGACACCTCCAGGGATGGGCACTCCAAACCTCCCTGGGCACTGCCAAGGCCTGAGCACCCTTTCCATGGGGAAATTCCTGCTGCTGTCCACCCTGAGCCTCCCCTGGCCCAGCCTGAGGCCGTTCCCTCTCCTCCTGTCCCTGTTCCCTGGGAGCAGAGCCCAACCCCCCCGGCTGTCCCCTCCTGGCAGGGACTTGTGCAGAGCCACAAGGTCCCCCCTGAGCCTCCTTTGCTCCAGGCTCAGCCCCTTCCCAGCTCCCTCAGCAATTCTCCAGACCCTTTCCCAGCTCCCTCAGCAATTCTCCAGCCCCTTCCCAGCTCCCTCAGCAATTCTCGAGATCCTTCCCCAGCTCCATTCCCTTCCCTGTACGTGCTCCATCCCATCCATGTCCTCTTATCTTGATCTGGACACAGCCCTCGATGTGTGACCTCACCAGGACAAAGTCAATTCTTCATCCAGTTGTATCCATGCTTTTGGACAACCCCTGCTAATCCTCACTCGGAAGCCCACCACCAAAAATCTTGAAAAATTAATTTGAGACAAACCCTCCCAACAGGAAAACAGATGTTGGGATGCTTCCACAAAAGAAAACTGACATAACAAATTATACATATTATAATGGTTTTTAAAATTAGGAAATTCCTTTTTAAGCAGATAAAGACATCCTGACTCAAAATTTAATTTTTTTCCCCAAAATCAGGAACTTTCTGTTGGCTGCTTTGCACAGGGCAAACTCTTCCTAACAGAATTTAAAAGTTAAATAATATTATTTATAATCCCCAAAAACGCTCCACGTTGGTTGAGCCCCCGAAGCAAAAGTAAAGCAGGAATGGGATTTCTGCCTCCCATCAATGCAGGAAATGTATCCCAAAAGGAATTCCCTCTGCTTTGTCACAGCTATACCCAACTGCTTGGACACAGGGAAGGGCTGGATGGGATATTGGGAATTAGGAATTTCTGGCTGGGCTGGAATTCCCAGATTTGCTGTGGCTGCCCCTGGATCCCTGGCAGTGCCCAAGGCCAGGCTGGACATTGGGCTTGGATCAGCCTGGGACAGTGGGAGGTGTCCCTGGGACAGTGGGAGGTGTCCCTGCCATGGCACTGGATGACACTGGATTGGATTTAAGGTCCCTTCCAACCCAAACCATTCCAGGATTCCATGAAATTCCATGAAATTCCACAAAATGTAGGATAAAAGTGGCAACGTTTCTACTCATCATCCAAGCTCCTGAAATACCACGGCAATAATGAGGATGGTCGCGAGAGAGAAGGAAAACAACCTCCAGGCTGGAATTTAATCAATTAACAAAATCAATTACCCGAGGCAGCTGCAATAAAAGTATAAGAATTCAGCACCACCGCCCTCGTTTCGTTTCTCCTCAATTTCTCCTCAATTTCTCCATCACTGGAATCCTGCGAGGAGCTTCCCAGGCTGCTCCCTGTGCAGACACTGAGGACCTGCCAGTTTTCCTGAAGGATTTATCTCCGACCTGGCATCGCCGGCAGCGCTTGGCTGGCGCCTCTTGGAGCCCGTCCCACTGTGCCTCCAGGTGACCCTAAATCACCTCTCCTCCTGGTGCTCCCCTGCTCTCCTTATCCATCACGGCGGCCTGTGGCAACGGATTTTGTCGGGATCTTGTCGCCCTTCCAAAGGTGATTGTTATTCCACAGGAAAATTTACATCCCTTTAAAGCCAGGGAATGATGGGAAAGCGTTTCTGATTGTGCTCGGTTGGCCAGGGGAGAGGGAAAACACCTCCTGACTTTTATAAACTGGCATTCCTGGGGTTTTTTACCCCATCAAACCTGCATTCTTTCAAACCCCGATCCCAAATCCCGACCCTGCTGTGCCGGAGTTTAATCCCACACCATCCAAACAAAACCCATCCCAAAACCCTGGAGATGATTTGTCCCGGCGCTGCAAAGACAGCAGAACCTTCCCATTGTCTCACCGAGGCATAAATCCCAATTAATCACTGAGATGTTTGTTGGGATGCTTGGGAATATCACACACAATTAATTTATCTGTAGGAATTACTGAGCCGGAGCGCTCCCGCCATAAATCAGGAATAATTCCGGTGGTGTGACAAACGATTTCCCTTTTGCCACACGGGGACAGGATAAAGACTTGAAGTCTCCATTTTTAATGGGTTTTTATTTTATTTTAATGTATTTACTCTTCCCAGGGCAACAAGTTTTGTGCTCCTGGAATTGCATTGGGCTGGAGCACCTGGAGGATGGATTGGGAAGCAACGATTACGTCTTACAACGGATAAAATATCAATGAATGCAACAACGCAATTCCCAAGATCCAGACAAGCCGGACAAAGGGCTCAGCATCAGCTGGTTTATTTTTTGGGATATTTTATGATGTAATTAACGATGTAATTAATGATTTTTATTTGAAATAAATGGCTTTGGAGAGAAGGGGATGGGATCAAACTGTTCCTGGCTGCTGATCCCAAAATCTGCCCCTTCTCCTGCTCAGGGGTGACCACAGCCAAGGGATCCAATGTGGAATCTCCCTAGAAAACATCCTGGGATAACAACCATTCCCAGTTTGCCTTCCAAAGCGAGGTGGGAGTTGACAATTCCCAAGTTTTTACGGACAACCAAGTGGCCCACGATGACAGGGGAGGTGACAGGACACGTCCCACTGTCCCAGAATTCTCCAAGTCCCAATGTCCAACCTGGCCTTGGGCACTGCCAGGGATCCAGGAGCAGCCACAGCAAATCTGGGAATTCCAGCCCAGCCAGGAATTCCCAATTCCCAATATCCCACCCAAATCTCCCCTTTTCCAGCTCAACGCCATTCCCTGTGTCCTGTCCCTCCATCCCTTGTCCCCAGTCCCTCTCCAGCTCTCCTGGAGCCCCTTTAGGCCCTGCCAGGGGCTCTGAGCTCTCCCTGGAGCTTCTCCTCTCCAGGGGAACATTCCCAGCTCTCCCAGCCTGGCTCCAGAGGGGATCCATTGATTCCTCTGGATCACTGCAGCAGCTCCATGCGCTCCTGGATGTTGGATCCAGAGCTGGAGGAGTCACTTCCCTTCCAGCCCTGACTTCCAGGCAGGAAACTCAGGAGAGCAGATCCCTCCCTGAGGAATAAAAGCTGATCCCTATTTTCCACCAACACTTTGAGCAGCAGGTTTGACCTTGGATAGTTTGGAAGCAACTCCATTCCCGGTAAAAAACTCTTCCGAACCTTCTCCACCCTCTTTGGAGACTGGAAAAAAAAAACCTCTCAAAGGTCCAAACCCAGAAATATTCCTGTATTTGTGCACAGATCTGAGCTCAGGCTTTTTTTATGGATAAATAATCCCTGGGTATTTATAGAATCCCTCACAGCCAAGAAACAGTTCTGCACCATCAGAAAATGGGATTTCAAACCCACCCCGTTCCCACTGAACGCTCTGAGCCCGTTTAGACCTAACAAAACCTAAATAAGAGAGAAAACTTGGGATTGACACCTTAAAAATCAGCCCCTGATACGTCATTTCATATCCCTGTTTTCTGAAACTCCTCATTTCCTTAAAAAAAATAAAAAATATCGCAATCATTAATCCCAAGGGGAAAAAAAAACCCCAAACCTGTGGGCACCTTGCCGTTATTATTTAAATTACTTTAATATCAAATATCTTTTTAATATTCCCGAGGTTGAACTCTGCAGACAAAAACACCCTGGAGTTTCCAAGGGGGAAAAAAAAAATGGCGTTATCAGGATTTATAAGATTATCACTTGTCTGTTGTTCCTACCAGCTCTGCTCCACGTTATTCCTGATTTTCCCTTGGGGGCTGATGACATTCCGCGGTGGCTCCAAGGTACTCGGGAAGATAACAAGGGAACAGAATGTTTGGGCTCTGAAATTTGTAATTCCCCAGGGAGAAATATTCCTTTCAGTTCATTTAAATGCTTTTGGGTTTTGGTTTTTTGTCGGGGATTTTGGGGGTGGCTTTTTGTTGTTTGTTTGTTTTTTGGGGTTTGGTTTTGTTTTTTTTTTGAGGGGAGGTTTCTTTGGTTTTGGGGTTTTTGGGGGGGTTTTGGGTTTTTTTGGGGTTTTTTCTTATTTTTTATAAATCTCTGGATTCACCAGCAAAAATAACACGGGAGGAAAATCCCAGCTGATTGTGTCATTCCTGCTGCTCCTTCGAGGTGTTCTCTCCTGAAAAGCCAAGTCAGGCTTGGCTTTAATTCCTCCGTGAGATCCATGATTGGATTTGGAACAGGCTGTCCTGGGCAGGGCTGGAATCCCACATTCCTGGAGGGATTTCAAATCCCTGTGGATGTGGCACTCGGGGACACGGAGCAGGGCTGGCCTTGGCAGTGCCGGGGTTGCTTTGACTCGATGATGTCAGAGAGTTTTCTCCGACCTCAACAATTCCACTATTCCCTTGGCATTTTCTATAATTCACGCCCTACGCAAACCGTGTGAAGCCCACGTTGGCCGTGCCTGAAAATTCCATGATCCTGGAGCCAGATCAAGGAACTTCCTCTCCTCGTGTCTCTTAACGAGGGAATTTCAGGATTATTGAGGTTGGAAAAGCTCTCCACGACCATCAAGTCCAAGTTATGCCCCAACCACACCCAATCATTCCTTGGATGAAGATCCACTTTTTCCAATCCCTAAAAAAATCCATTTAAAAAAAAATTCCTCCTGAGAAGAACAAACTCCTCTCAGCAGCTCCCAAAAAGAGCTGCAGGTTTGGGGTTTTTTTCTTGTTCCAATCCCTGAATTTTTCCCGTAATTACACAAAATCCTCGCAGGATTTGGAGCCCAGGACAACAGAGGGAGGACTTTGGATTGGGAAAATTACTTAACTTTATTATGGATCGGGAAACTTATTTCACATTATTTCACCTGAGATGAAATAACGACCCCGCCAGAACTGGGTCGAATTTAAACTCTGAATTAAATGATCAGCACCAGAAAAGGAAAAGGAATTTTCTCCCAAAAAAACCCTTAAAAAAAAAATATCATCTTTTCCAATCAGCATTTGTGAGGGAGTCAATGGGAAACACAACACTGGGAGACTGGAGCTATTAATGGTCTTTTCCAGGAGATTTGGAATCGTGGAAAATTAGCAGCCGGTATTTGGGATGATCCCAAAGACTCAGAAAGAAAAATGAGGATTTTTTTTCGCAGCTTTGGTAAATGTTGAGGTTCAGCCAACTGCACAGGAGAGGGAAAACCAAAACCCCTCAGTCCTGCTGGAATTCGACACCTTTTCCAAACAAATCTGGGATGTCTCTGTTCCCTAAATCCGCTGAGCTCAGCGGACCAACGGGATGTGCGCGAATGAGCACACGCTGAATCCATGAATTACATAATTCCGTGCTAATTAAATACCCCACATCCCTCAGGAATTAATTTCCAGAGGTTTCTCCTGATCCATCACCACTCCAAGGGAGTGAGGCATCCCTGGAGTGTCCCTCACCTGGTTCTTTCCAGAATTCCAGAGATTTTTTCCTGATATTTAGGAGATGATGAGCACCCTGAGTGTATTCCCAGATTTTTGGGTGGTGCTCTTGATCCAGCCTTGGGAGCCACATCATTCCAAGTTTTCCCTGCCCCTTGCTATTAATTAGGTACTTAATTAGGATTTATTTTAACCTATAGATTATCTTCATGTATTTTGTATTTCTCTTCCCTTGGACAACGTCTAGAAATGCTCTTGGAAAATCCCCTGGCTAAAAAGAAAGGATGAGGGAATCTTTCCTCCCTCTAAATCCCACAGAGGAATCCCCAGACCAACATGCCCATCCACAGGAACTCCATAAATCCACGCCTAACAAGAGGAAAATCCAGGAAACAAAGCCAAGGGTCACTTTAACCTGGGAATTCAGGAAGTGGGAAAGAGCAGGGAGGGACAGAGTGGACACATCCATGAAAAATTGATATAAATATGGATAAAAGTGGCTGCCCCATCCCTGGAAGTGTCCATGGACAGGGTCTGGAGCAATCTGGGATAGGGGAAAGTGTTCCTGGTGGAACATCCCAAAATTCCTGGTGGAATGAGATGGGATTGAAGGTCCCTTCCAACCCCACCCATTCCAGAATTCCATGATCTGCTCACCATTTCTTCCTGCAGCTCCTCCTAACCTTGAATAAAACCCCAACAATTTTTATTTTTCCCAACATTCCTGAATTTCCCTCCATTTCCCCTCCCTCTCCTCTATGCCATGGCCAAAAAGAAAGGATGAGGGAGTCTTTCCTCCCTCTAAATCCCACAAAAGACTCTCCAGACCAACATTCCCATCCATGGGAACTCCATAAATCCACTCCTAACAAGAGGAAAATCCAGTAAACAAATTCAGCAAGTGGGAAAGAGCAGGGAGGGACAGAGTGGACACATCCATGAAAAAATTGATATAAATATGGATAAAAGTGGCTGCCCCATCCCTGGAAGTGTCCATGGAGACACTTGGAGCAACCTGGGATAGTGGAAGGTTTTCCTGGTGGAATGAGATGGGATTGAAGGTCCCTTCCAACCCCACCCATTCCGGCATTCCATGATCTGCTCACCATTTCTTCCTGCAGCTCCTCCTAACCCTGAATAAAAATCCCAATGATTTTTATTTTCTCATTCTTTGCCCAACATTCCTGAATTTCCCTAAATTCCCCTTCCTCTCCTTCACCCCGTATTTCTCCAAACATGAAAACTTCCTTTCCACATCCATGATTTCCCTTTCCAGCTTTCCCTAAACGCAAGCAGAGCTGCTCAGCCCTGGATAAAAAAAAAAAAAAAAGAAAAAAACCGAGGAGGAAAATTCCCAGCCTGTTTTCCAGCCTCGTCTCCCAGCCCCAGAGGCAGCACACGACATTCCCTATTTTTAGCTCGGCTCCGCAGGTACGGATTATTCCCGGGACACTTATGAACCTTGACATCCCAAAGGGGCTGCAGGGCTCTGAGCTCGGTTGTTATTTCTCATGGGATGAGGAGAATTCCGGAGGAAAATGGGTCCTTTCCTGACTCTGAGCTCAGAATTCCAGAGAAAAATGGCTCCTTTCCTGGCTCTGAAAGGAGGAGAATTCCAGAGGAAAATGGGACCTTTCCTGGCTCTTGGAATTCCAGAAGAAAACAGGTCCTTTTCTGGCTCTCAGAAGAAGAGAATTCCAGAGGAAAATGGGTAGTTTCCTGGCTCTGAGAATTCCAGAGGAAAATAGGTCCTTTCCCAGCTTTGAGAGGAGAAGAATTCCATAAAAAATGGGTCCTTTTCTGGTTTTGAACTGAGGAGAATTCCAGAGAAAACGGGTCCTTCCCTGGCTCTGTGAATTCCAGAGAAAAATAGATCCTTTCCAGGCTCTGAGAGGAAGAGAATTCCAGAGGAGAACGAGTCCTTTCCCAGCTCTGAGAGGAGGAGAATTCCAGAGGAAAACGTCCTTTCCAGGCTCCAAGCTGAAGAGAATTCCAGAAGAAAACATGTCCGTTCCTAGCTTTGAGAAGAGGAAAATTCCAGAGAAAAATGGGTCCTTCCCTGGCTCCAAACTGAGGAAAATTCCAAAGGAAAACAGGTCCTTTCCCAGCTCTGAAAGGAGGAGAATTCCAGAGGAAAACAGGTCCTTTCCAGGCTCCATGCTGAGGAGAATTCCAGAAGAAAACAGGTCCTTTCCTAGCTTTGAGAAGAAGAAAATTCCAGAGAAAAATGGGTCCTTCCCTGGATCCAAATTGAACAGAATTCCAGAAGAAAACAGGTCCTTTCCTGGCTCTGAGGAGAAGAATTCCAGAGGAAAAAGGGTCCTTTCCTGGCTTTGAGAATTCCAGAGAAAAACGGGTCCTTTCCCAGCTCTGAGAATTCCAGAGGAAAACAGGTCCTTTCCCAGGTCTGAAAAGATGAGAATTCCAGAGAAAAATGGATTTTTCCTGGCTCCAAACTGAGGAGAATTCCAGAGGAAAATGGGTCCTTTCCTGACTTTTCTCTGGGCACCTTCTCTGCGAATTTTGTTCCAGCTCCTCCCCACCCTTCCAGCCAGGAATTCCCAGTTCCCTAAATCCCATCCATCCCTGCCCTCTGGCAGTGGGAATCCTTTTCCTGTCAATCCATGTCCCTGGAAAAAGTCAATCCCATTTTTGAAGCCCTTTTAAATACTGAAATCCACATCAATATCCAGGAATTTTAAGATTATTTCTCACTTCTCCCAAGAGGATTCCTGAGGGTCAAAAAATTCCCCCCCAAAAAACAGGAATAGGAATGAAATTCCTTATGATCCTGAGAAGAACCACCAAGGGAGATGGAAAATGGATTGAGCTGGATCTCCAAAAGCTTTTCCAGCTTTCCCTCAATCCCAGACTGCAACATTCCTAGTGGAGAGCTCCAGGACTGGATATTTATCCATCACATCCACAACTTCAGCTCATAAATCCATGGAATAACCGGAGTTGGAAGGGTTTCATTGGAGTGGCTCATTAGCAGCCTGATCCTGACCACCAAAGGCTCCTTAAAAACCAAAACAAATCCAGATCTTCCTGCAAAAACCGGGAACTTTTCATGGACAAATTAAGGAATAAAACAGAGATTTGCCCACGGCTGCCGAGAACTGCGAGACCCCACGGAGCTCTCCCACATTCCAAGAATTTCATTGGAGTGGCTCATTAGCAGCCCGACTTGAGGCAGTCCTGACCACCAAAGGCTCCTTAAAAACCAAAACAAACCCAGACCTTCCTGCAAAAACCAGGAATTTTTCATGGACAAATTAAGGAATGAAACGGAGATTTTCCCACGGCTGCTGAGAACCGCGAGATCCCGCGGAACTCTCCCACATTTCCAGGAATTGCTTTGGATTACTTCAGCCGGGCCTAGTCATTTCCCACGTTCCTTCCAACCGTTTGAGCCATCAGGAATTTTATTTTTTTTTAGGAAGTTTAGGCCTGACTTAAATTCCCAGGGACGTCTCCCAAGCCCGGCAGCAGCGCAGATGCACCAGAGCAGCTGCTGAGAGAAGCCAAAAGGTGAATGGAGACGGGAACGTCATCCCGACCTTACATAACGTCTATTTATAGCCCAAATTCCCGAAATATTCCTGATTTTCCCGCTTGGAAAGGGGTGAAATCACTGGGGCGCAGCACTGCCCGCTCCGAGGGGGTTTTCACACAATTCCAAAGGAAGTTTTCCATGTGGGTTTGGCTGGAAGTTGATTTATTTTCGGGATGTGCAGTGATGTATTTGATGATGTAATTATTGATGGAATTAACGATGTAATTAATGATTTTTATTTGAAATAAATGGCTTTGGAGAGAAGGGGATGGGATCAAACCGTTCCTGGCTGCTGATCCCAAAATCTGCCCCTTCTCCTGCTCAGGGGTGATCACAGGCAAGGGATCCAGTGTGGAATCTCCCTAGAAAACATCCCGGGATAACAACCATTCCCAGTTTTCCTTCCAAAGGGAGGTGGGAGATGACAATTCCCAAGTTTTTAGGGATGATCAAGTGGCCCACGATGACAAGGGAGGTGACAGGACACCTCCCACTGTCCCAGGATTCTCCAAGCCCCAATATCCAGCCTGGCCTTGGGCACTGCCAGGGATCCAGGGACAGCCACAGCTTCCCTGGGAATTCCAGCCCAGCCAGGAATCCCTTCCCTGGGCCCCAGCCCAGCTCCCATCCCACGGAGGTTTCCAGGGAGAAGCAGAATCCCACACTTGGCCGTGTCAGGCAGGGAAGGAGCTGAGCTTTAGGGAATGGATTCTCCTGGAGGATCTGATGGTGTTGGTGGATTTAAATCAGTCTGCCCAAGGTGCTGACAGCCAAGGAAGTCTCTGGGAGCTGCATTCCCTGATCACCTGGATTGATGGGATTGTGTTTTACACCGGCAGTTCTGGGGGAGCACAGAATCCCAGGCTGGGTCAGACTGGGAGGGACCTCAGAGGGTCCCTGGTGCCACTCCCTGCTCCAGCAGGGCCATCCCAGAGCTCAGGGCACAGGGTTGTGTCCAGGTGCCTCTGGAATATCCCCAGGGAGGAGAGTCCAGCCCCTCTCTGGGCTCTGCTCAGGGCTGGGCACTGCCCAGGGCAGGAGTTCTGCCTCCTGTGCCGGGGAATCCCTGGGATCAGCCCCTGCTCATTTCTCTGGCACCACCAAGAAGATCCTGGTTCAGTTCAGGGCAATTTCTTTGCCATTTGGGAAAAGCTATTCCCCAAATTCTGCACGGAACCAGGCCTGGATCAAAGGTCGTGCCCGGCTGATTTAGACCAGGATTAAACCTTCCTTCCAGGAGAGAGGCCCTGAGCAATTCCTGCCCCTTCCTCTGGTGCCTCTGCTGGGCCTGGAGCAGAGCCTGGGCCTGCTCTGACCTCCCTGCACACAGGGAGGGACAGACATGGGGACACCCAGGGACAGACAGGGACACCCAGGGACAGACAGGGACACCCAGGGACAGACAGGGACACTCAGGGCAGAGGGTCCCTCTCAGCTGGGGCTCCTCTCCAGGCTGAGCAGCCCCAGCTCCCTCAGCCTCTCCTGGGATGCTCCAGCCCTTCCTCATCCTCACGTCCCTCCTCTGGAGCAGCTCCAGGAGCTGCAGGTCCCTCCTGTCCTGCGGAACTAGGAGCTGGGTTTCCCAGGAATGATCCCACAGGATCCCCAAGGAGGAAACTCCACAGACTCTGCACCGCGTGGGCTTTGGGGTGGGAAGCCCATCAGGAGCTGAGATCCCAGAAACTTCCCACATTCCCGTCATCCCAGATCAAAATGTTCTCCCAAAATCCAAATCTTCCCAACCTCCAGGCCCCTGACCACGACCTGAACTCTCCGTGTCACACAACCCAACTTCCCCTTCCGTTAAAAGCTCCGGGAAGCCTCGGAGAAAACCAACAAAGCAACATTTCCAGCTGATACTTTCCTTGACTTTCTCAGGAATCTCTTGAGTTTTGTTGTTCTGTTGGTTTTGGTTTTTTTTCTTTTCCCCAGCAGCAGAACGACACGACCGTCTCTATTTTTATCACGACCTTTCTGTCACAGTCTGCCACCCGAACAGCTCTCACTGAGGTCACTTCTGTCACACAGGTGGCTCCTGCAGCTGAGTTCAGACTCAATTTTCACTTCTGCTGAGCAGCAGCCCGGTGTGGCTGAGGGGGTTTGGGTTCTTTATTCTCTCCCTACTTCAAATCCCTCTCAGGAACAGCAAAGCGGCCTCAAAGCCGGAAAATGATGATTTGAGCTCACTTGGAGCCTTTTTGATGCCCTCAAAGATCAACCAGCCCTAAAAACGAGGCAGGAATTGGCTCTTGGTCTAAGAAGTTCTGGGAATGGTGGAGGAACGGGGGGAATTCACCTCTGGGATCCTCACCCAGAGGTTCCTGCAGACAAGTTAAATGTGAAAATTTGTGGTTCTCGTTTGGCATTTGCAGCTCAGGTCTGGAATTTTTGGATGGTGGTGACATCCCTCAGAAGCTGCGTGAGGAATAAAGGACATCTCCTAGGGTGATGGGATTCAAAGATAAACCAGCCCTAACAACGAGGCAGGGATTGGCTCTTGGTCTAAGAAGTTCTGGGATGGTGGAGGAATGGGGGGAATTTACCTCTGGAATCGTCACCCAGAGGTTCCTGCAGCAGCTGGGGATTTTCAGGCAGGTTAAATGTGAAAATTTGTGGTTCTGGTTCGGCATTTTCAGCCCAGGTCTGGAATTTTGGATGGTGGTGATGTCCCGCAAAAGCCGCGTGAGGAATAAAGGACATCTCCCAGGGTGATGGGATTCCAGATTCTCCAGGGAATGGTTCACACCAACACAGAAAGAAAAACTGAGAAAAAAGGAGCTGAGATGGAAAAAGATTCCTGCTCCTTCTACAGGACCAGCTGCTGGCAACAGCAGGGTCTAAACCCACCCAGGAATGTCCAGAGGAAATGGGAATGCTCATTCCAGGCTTTTCCTGCAATCCTACGGGCAAAGCTGAGCTCAGTCCGGAACGCCTGAACCTCATTTCAAATTTCAATGAGGGAGAGGCAGGACGAGGAGCCGGATGATTGGAGGCGCAGAATCCATGGAAGCTGCTCCCACCGCCTCCCATCAGGGCTTCTCTGGGAAGCGATTTCCCTCATTTTCACCCTCCTCAGGAGAACCAGCCAGGCCCGGCGGGGGAGGTGGGAGGGCCGCACGTGTTCCCTGCACGAGACAAAAATCAAACTGTGCCCAAAAAAAATTTCCTGTTTGCAGCTCCTGCAGCGACCTCGGGACTTCCAGAGACCCCCCAGAGGGTGCAAACAGCATTCCAGGCCCCCTCAGCCATCCCCAGCCCCTCCAGAATTTCTTTGGGAAAGGAGATACATGAAAACTGTGAGCCCAGGTGGGCAAGAAGGGGATGGAGCAGGAATTGTGTGGGAGCAGGAGCAATGGGATTGTCCTGATTGTCCCCTGGGCGGGCACTGTGAGGGACCTCGAGGGCTGTGCCCAATTGTGGAGAACTCAATTCAGAAAGGATGTGGAGGGGCTGGAGAGTGTCCAGGGAAGGGAATGGAGCTGGGAAGGGTCTGGAGAATTCCTGAGGGAGCTGGGAAGGGGCTGGAGAATTCCTGAGGGAGCTGGGAAAGGGGCTGAGCCTGGAGCAAAGGAGGCTCAGGGGGGACCTTGTGGCTCTGCACAAGTCCCTGCCAGGAGGGGACAGCTGGGGGGGTCGGGCTCTGCTCCCAGGGAACAGGGACAGGAGGAGAGGGAACGGCCTCAGGCTGGGCCAGGGGAGGCTCAGGGTGGACAGCAGCAGGAATTTCCCCATGGAAAGGGTGCTCAGGCCTTGGCAGTGCCCAGGGAGGTTTGGAGTGCCCATCCCTGGAGGTGTCCAGGGAATTCCTGGGGGTGGCACTCAGAGCTCTGGGCTGGGGACAGGGTGGGCATCGGGCACAGTTTGGATTCTGATCTTGGAGCTCTTTCCCAACATCAACAATTCCACACAAACCTCTCCAAAACCCCCAAAACTCTGGCCCTCCTCAGTGCCGTGCCCACCCAGCCAAGACAAGCCCTGCCACGGCGAAATTCCTCCTCTCCTCCCTTTCCCAAGCCTCCAGCATTTCCCTAATCACATTTTCCCTTTTCTTCTCCTAACAACCCCCCCCGCCTTTTCCCAAAGCCATAAATTAGAGCCCGCAGCCTTTCCCATGGGACGCAGCTCTCTCCAGGCAGGAGTGGGAATGAGAAGGTCGCCGTCGACCTTTTCCACTCGTTTTGATCTCCGTGGGCACCGCCGAGATCCCGAATCCCTTTAAACATCTCTCCAAGAAGGAAAACAAGATGGGAAAAAAATCAGACCACCTCCCGGGAGGCTTTATTAAAGCTCTTCCTAAATCTCCAGGATACTCAGGCTGGAGCCACCCTTCCCTGCAAATAAAGCAGGAGCCTTGGGAGAGCTTCCTTGGACACCTCCAGGGATGGGCACTCCAAACCTCCCAGGGGTCCCCAAATAAAAATCCCAAACAAGCAAAAAGATGAAACAAAACCAACCAAGCCCTGCTTCAAAAACCCCAGTTTGGTTTTCAGGAATTCCTGTCCCTCGTAATTTCACAGGATCGTGAAGGTTGGAAAAGTCCTTCAAGGTCATGAAGTCCAACACGGCACTGCCCAGGCCAGCCCTGCCCCGTGTCCCCAAGGGCCACATCCAC
The DNA here is from genome assembly GCA_008694505.1 of Cyanoderma ruficeps. Classification (NCBI taxonomy): domain Eukaryota; kingdom Metazoa; phylum Chordata; class Aves; order Passeriformes; family Timaliidae; genus Cyanoderma; species Cyanoderma ruficeps. The sequence goes on along the minus strand of VZDJ01007753.1, from coordinate 51,033,894 downwards.
AGGGATTTAAATCCCTCCAGGCATGGGGACTCCACCCGACACCTGTGCCAGGCCTGGACAGCCCTTTTAGGGGAAGAAATTTTCCCAAATATCCAATCTGAACCTCACAGGAAAAATGAGACAACCTCCCAGGAGGCTTTTTTAGAGCTCTTCCAAAATCTCCAGGAGACTCAGGCTGGAGCCACCCTTCCCTGGAAATAAAGCAGGACCCTCGGGAGAGCTTGGAATGGTGTCCAAGAGAAGCAGCAGCCTGGAAAGTGCTGGAAGCGCAGGGAAAGCACAGCAGGGAGCAACAGGAAAAATAATTTTGGGGAAAAAAAAAAAATCCCACAGGAAAAAGGTGTCCTTGCCTGTGTGCTTGGAATGAGATGATTTTAAGGCCCTTCCCCATCCAAATAATTCTGGATTCTGTGAGTTAAACTCGTCCCACCTCCTCCTGACGTTAATATCTGATTTTCAGGAGGACAAGACTAATTTAAGGACTAATTCCAGGCAGGGATGGAGGAGGAAAAGCTACAAACAGGAGTAAATCCGCCCTACAGCAGAAATCCAAGCACGTTCCAGGAGATGGGTTTGAACCTCATGGATTCTGAGCTCCAGCTAAGTGAGAAGCGCAGGTGGATCTCTGGGAGGTCAGAATTCCATGAGCTGTGCGTGGGAGACTCCGGAAATTCTGCCCAGTTTTCCTAGGGAATCGTTCCCACCCAAGAATAAATAAATAATAAGAACAAATAAAAAGAATAAATAATTTCCCATTACGAAATAACATCCGCAGCCTCTTTCCCTGTTCTATTCCCCTCATTCTCCAGTGGAATGTGAGAGTATCCCAGAGAAAGTTTGGAATATCAAAACCCGGTCACACACTGAGAAATAAATGGGAGAGCAGACAAATCCCAAACCAAAGGAACGTGACATGGGCAGGATTATTATTTACATCCCAATATCCAAATAATCCCAGAGCAGCCCTTTCCTGGGAAAACAAATCCTGATCAACAATTTGGATTTAAAATGTCTCACTGGAGGATCCCTGGAAGTGTCCAAGGCCAGGTTGGATGGGGCTTGGAGCAGCCTGGGATAGTGAAATATGTTGGGTTGGAATGGGATGAGCTTTAAGGTCCCTTCCAACCCAAACCGTTCCATGATTCTGTGATCCATCCAAGCTTTTTTTTTTTTTTTTCCCACAACCTATTTAGAAAGGAGAAATTCCAACAAAACTCTTGGGGAGAAAAAATGGAAGAGTGGAATGACTTTTCCAGCAGTCTGCAATAATCATGGAATGCTGGGAACCCATGGGGCTCCTGATGATCCAGGCTGCCTGGATTTGGGATCCACCACATCAGGAGCTGCCACTTCACCCTGACCCCCATCCCCATTTCTCCATCCCAATAAAGGGCTCCAATCCCGATCTCCCAGTGGGAATCCTGCCAGCAGATCCATGATGAAAGGAACCTGTGCTGATCCCACACCAAACCGTGATGACGCCAGATAAACTTTCCCTGGAGCGAGTCCTTTTCCTTGCAAATTCCAACATTACACCTCTCCACGGCAGGACACCAATCCCAGAAATCCCCAACTTTTCCATGAAAAACAAACAGATGCTTTTCCTGTTTGCAGTGCAAGGCTCCATCTTTGTCACTTTTCCAAGGACAAGGAAGTGACAGTGTCACCTCCAATCCCACCCCAGAATGCCCTGTCTTCCCTCAACCTTCACTCCCCACACATTCCAACAGCCACATCCAGGCAGAATCCCTTCGTTTTCACATGAAACAAGAAGCAAAAAAGAACATTTTACGGGAAAACGACGCTCTGAGATGGAGGCTTCTGTCCCAGAAAATTCCGCCATGGAAAGGGAATAACACCAACATTTTCCATCACTCCATAATTTTTTCCCAGAGCTGGATCTAATTTAAAGGGGTTTAAAGCAAAGGTAGAGGCGTTTTCCCAGAGGAAACCCCAAATCCTGGGATTTTGCAGGTGTCTGGGCTGCTGTGCAAGGACTGCTCTTATATAAATGCAGAGCTTCCCAATCCCATCCCAAGGCTGGGAAACCTCAGGATGGGATCCCACCACCTCACGGGATCAATCCACTGCTCTCGGAATGGTGGCGGCCGCTCCCCTCACTCCTCACTGGTGTCACTGGTCAGCTCTGGGAGCTTTCCCTGCCTTCCCCCTTTCGGGAATCCACCGAATTCCATGATCCTTGCGGGACCCTCTCATCTCGGAATATTTCGGGATTCTCCAGACAAGCGCAGAACCTTCCACTCCCCTCAGCCTCAGCCCTCCCTTGAGGGCGCCCTGTCTGCCTTTCCTGATTTAAATAGATCCGGGAACGTGGAGATTCCCAATTTTAGCTGCTCCGTAAATCCCTGGAGCGCGAAGCCTCTCCGCTAAGCCGGCCTAATTTAGGCCAAGCTTTAATTGTCTCTGTCACCAGGATGAGTGATGGATAACAGCGATGGCGTTTCCGGGACAGCAGATCCACAAACCATCCCGCAGAAATGCTGGATAACCCCGGCCATCCCTCGCTTTTTGGGATGGAATTCCCCATCCAGCTGCCTTAGAATCCCTGGATATTTGGCTTGGAATGGACTTTCAGAGTCCACCTTGTCTAAGCCCTGTCGAGGGCAGGGACGACTCCACGGGACCAGGTTGGTCTTGATGTTGCTCCTAAAAAATCCAGAAGGATTTAAGAATTCCCTCCTCCACATTTTTTTTCCCTTATTTTGGGATAATTCTTCACCCAAACCTCCTCTTCTTCCTCTCCAGAGCTGCAAGCTGCACCCACCCCATCCATGAGATCAGAGATCCCAACTTTGGACAGCCCGGGATGAGCTTTTCCCACCGATACCTTTCCTTTCCATCCTCTGGAATGACTTTGGAAGCGACAAGACAGCTCCTAAAAAAAACCCCCACGGATGCAGGTTTCTGCCAGCTGGGATGACCTGAGCCAGAGTCTGGATCTCTGGGAAGTCCTGCTGGATTTGGGAATACTCAGAACTGCTCAGCAGGTTTGGATGTGGGCGCTGAGCGCGGTGACTGAGCTGAAGGACGGGAGCATTCCAAGGTCAATCCAGGAGCGGGAATTTCTGTCTTGGATTTAGCGGAGACAGACAGAAATCCTGGAGGCAGACAGAGGACCTGGACATCTGACAGCTCCTATTTTCCAGAGGCTCAGACAAATTGCTGGATTTAAAACCTGACCTACTTCGGTGCCTGCCTTATATTGGATTTTTTTTTTTTCTTTCCCCTTCAGGATTCCGGCTTTTCTTCTGGGATTTTTCTTTTTTCTCTCCGCCCTCAGAAAAGCATCTTTTGTACCTTAAAATAAATGTAAATACGAGAAGCCAGCCCTGCCATTCTAATTAGCGAGTTTTCCAGGTTAAATTGACGTTATCAAATTTATTTTTTTTCCCCCATGAAAAATTAAAGCAGAGAAATCCCAGGAAAAAAAAAAATCTGCACAAATTATTTCCGTGGTCAGGTCGTTTCACACATAAAAATTAATAAATCAAACAAGGACGAACCTTGAAAAACAAAATATTCCCGTGTCTTTGCAACAACCTGGCAATCACGGGCTACTTAAACGTGTGTGTGGAAATACTCATGGAATGTGGAAATACTCATGGAATGTGGAAATACTCATGGAATGTGGAAATACTCATAGAATGTGGAAATACTCATGGAATGTGGAAATACTCATGGAAATAATCCTGGAAATAATCCTGGAAAATAATTTTTTCTTCATCAGAGCACCAGGAAAGCCAAGGACACAAGGTTGGGACCATTCCCTCGAGGATCATCCCGTTAACCCGAGTGGGATGGGAAGGATTTCATATCCCTCTCTATTAATGCCGCTGGATAAGGAAAAAAACCAAGCCACTGGCAGCAGTGATTTTGCCTGTAGGAATTCCGGTGAAACAGGAATCACCCACATTTTCTTTCTGGAAATAAATAAAAATAAATAAATATCGTTATCGTTAATTAAAATCTAACCGTGTTAAAATGGCCTCCACGCATTTTGCTAAAATACCAGGAAAATGGAAAAACTCCAGGAAATATTTCTCCCTTTCTGTGCTGAAGACAAGAGATCCCAGCAGATCCCATGGAGATGATTCCATGTGTCCTGGATTATTCGAGTCCAACTCAGTTTTCCAGCTTTGACCCAAAGACCAGTCCTGGAGTTCCAGAATGGTTTGGGGTGAGAAGAGACCTTAAATTCCATCCCTTTCCCATGGGCAGGGACACCTCCCACTGTCCCAGGATTCTCCAAGCCCCAACGTCCAACCTGGCCTTGGACAATTCCAGGGATCCAGGGGCAGCCACAGCTGCTCTGGGAATTCCAGCCCAGCCAGGAATTTCTCCCTCACATCCAACTTAAACCAAATTTCTGTCGGTTTGAAGCCATTCCCTCTCCTCCTATCAATGCCATGCCCTTCCCAGAAATGCTTCCAAGAGTGTCAGGGTGTTGTTTCCATAGATTTTTCCAGCAGGGGAAGGATTTGGGATGAATCCCTGCCTGCAACAGGCAGCAAAACCCTTCAGTGTGCTCTCCTGAAGGAAAACGTGGATAATTAAAGCTGAAAGGAGATCAATGGGATTGACATTTTGGGAAGTGGTTCCTGGAGAGAGATGATTGCAACTTTCCATGAACAAACCTCATCCAAAGGATTTGGACACCTTCCTTCAAACAATTCCAATCCCTGCTGGAATCTGCACACCTGGATTGAGCAGTTTCCCAAAAAAACCCACACCAGCCAGGCTGGAAAAGAGCAGGATTGACCCAGGGAATGCAGGGGGAAGGAATCTGGGAGAGGAAAATCTCCCTGCTGGCCCAGGGATGGACACAGATCCAGGAAAAGCACCAAATCCTGCAGGAAAATAGAGGAAGGAATGAAACCAGCAGAGCTTGGGGGATTGATTTGGGGGAATTGATTTTGGATTTTCCCCATGGAGGAGTCCTCTCAGTGCCTGGCTGGCTCCACACTCCCCATCCTGCTTTTCCAGCTTCTCCAAACAATTTTGGGGATGTAACATCTCAAGGGTCACATTGGAATTTGGGCCAGGGAACTCCCAGCTCCAGCAAAATTTTGGGAATTCAGCATCAAATGGGCCACTGGAATTTGGGCCAGGGAATTCAGAGCTCCAGCAGAAAATCTTGGGAATTCAGCACCTAAAGGGTCACTCTGGAATACTAATTCTATAGAATCTATAAATCATATTGATAACATTATAACAATTAAATTAATACCGGTTTGATATCAATCTTAAATATAATATCAAATCTATAGAACCTATAAATTATATTACTGATTAAATTAATATGATTTTAATCTTTATTAATAAATATTAATTCTGTATCACCTGTAAATTTTGTTATTTATTAAATTAATATCACGTCAATCTGTATTATTAATATAATATTAATTCTATAGGACCTATGAACTACAGCAACAATTTCATATTGATTACATTAATATTATTTTATTTATTAAATCTTTACTATTAAACATAAAATGAATTCTATAGAACCTATGAACCACAGCAATAACTTCATATTGAATAAATTAATACAATTTTATTTATTAAATCTTTTTTATTAAATATAAAATCAAGTCCATAGAACCTATGAACCACAGCAATGATTTCATATCGATTGCATTAATATTATTTTATTTATTAAATCTTTATTATTAAATATAAAATCAAGCCCATAGAACCTGTGAGCCACAGCAATGACTTAATATCAATTACATTAAATATTATTTTATTTATTAAATTATTACTATTAAACATAGAATTAATTCTATAGAACCTATGAACCACAGCAATAACTTCATCTTGAATAAATTGATACAATTTTATTTATTAAATCTTTACTATTAAATATAAAATCAAGCCCATAGAAACTATGAGCCACAGCAATGACTTAATATCAATTAAATTGATATTATTTTATTTATTAAATTATAACTATTAAACATAAAATTAATTTTATAGAACCTATGAGCCACAGCAGTGACTCCACATCGATTAAATTAACATTACTCCAATATCCCTTATGAAGTACGCCATGAATCCTATAGAAACCGTAAATTCCATCAGCAATCCGGCCGTAATTAATTAAATTAATTAACGCTGGGTTATTAGAGGTCGTCATTAACTCCCGACCTTGGCAGCTCCTGGATGGGAACGGTGAGAAAATGGAAACTGTGTCAGGCCCGGATTAACCAGGAAAGCTCCGCGGGCTAAAAATAACGGACTCGGCTCCGTGTTCCCCACACGGAAATCCGGGAACAGGGTTTTTAATCCCGTTGCGGAAATCCAGGAACGGGGTTTTTAATCCCGTCGCGGAAATCCGGGAACGGGGTTTTTAATCCCGTCGTTGGATTGTCAGGATGGAGAGGAGGAAGTGGAGCCTCAGCTCTGGCCTTGGGTTTGAGCCTCGCTTTAAATTCCGATNTTTTTTTTTTTTTTTTGGTGTTTTTGGGAATGGAACTGCAGATTTCCCTTCTGCGTCCCAGGGATACACATCGAAAATGTCCCAAAAGGATCTTAAAAATCCCTTTTAAAAACCTCCTTTAAAAACCCTTTTAAAAATCTCCTTTAAAAACCCTTTTTAAAAATCCCTCCTAAAAAACCTTCTAAAAATCTCCTTTAAACCTGACAATCCTGAGGAAGAGGAGAATCCTACAGGGAGAAATCCCTCAAGGCACTTCCCAAAAATCTCTTGGTCTTTCACGGCTTCTAGGCCAAATCCCTGGAAAATATTCCCTGTGAAGCTGGAGAAACCTCAAACTGCTGCAGGACCTCCTCCAGCTCCTCATCCTGCACTTCCCGGAGGAGCCAGTTCCAGGAGGGACAGTATGGAAAGGGCAGGACCTGCCCAAAACGCTCCAGTGGCAAAAACATTTTGCTCCCAAAGGAATTTCTGATGGGATGGGTTGGATACAAATCCTCTCCTGCAGGGACGCTTCAGCACCAAAGACAGGGAATGGATTCTTCCCGTGAGCAGGAAAATCCCACAGAATCTGTTTGTGGCTGGAATTGCCTCTCCCCCTGTTCCCATCATCATGTGCCTCAGGAAAATGGATAAATCCAGACTCCAGGAAGAGTTTGGGATCAAAGGGACCTTAAAAATCATCTCATCCCACCCCTTTTCCATCCCAAAGTCCTCTCAAGCTTTCCCACATTCCCAATCCAAAATCACAACCTCATTCCCACTTTTCCCAAAGGATCCTGATAGCGTTTTCCATTAAACAAAAACCAACACGAAGACCTGGAGCAGAGGAAATTCCCAACCATTCCCAATCCACGGGCACAGCTCAGTGCTCACCAAATCATCTTCAAATCTCCAATATTTTCCCAGTGAGGACTCTCCAGGGTGAGGAAACATACAAATCCTATTGGAATTTTTTTGGATCAGGCCTTTGAGGACATCCAATAAGGCTGGAAAGGCTCATCCCATTCCATGGGCAGGGACACCTCCCACTGTCCCAGGCTGCTCCAAGCCCAATGTCCAACCTGGCCTGGGGCACTGCCAGGGATCCAGGGGCAGCCACAGCAAATCTGGGAATTCCAGCCCAGCCAGGAATTCCTTCCCAAGATCCAACCTAAATTTCCTCTTTGTCCATGAGAAGCCATTCTCTGTGTCCTGTCCCTCCATCCCTTGTCCCAATTCCCTCTCCAGCTCTCCTGGAGCCCCTTTTAGGCTCCAAAGGGATCCAAAGTCTCCCAGAATCCTTCTCTTCTCCAGGTGAACATTCCCAGCTCTCCCAGCCTGGGTCCACCTTCAAATCCTGAAGTTTATTGTTTTTCCAGCATATCCAGGTGTTTGGGATCACTGCACCAGCTCAGGGTCAAAGCTGACTTCATCAACATTCCCAGGATTGTTTGCTCGCTCTCACCGGGTCACCTCCAAGGGCACAAATCCTTGGAATCAGGATTGATTATCACTCCACCAAATTAAATCCACAACGAAAAATAAGAACGCGGATCGTGAACCCCTTTTCCCACCGGAATAAATCGGGCTGGGCTCCATTCCCAGCTGCTTTAGCCAAGGAAAATCGGGATTTCAGGCGGAACAACCCCACACAGTCAGAGCACCCCCTCATCCACCTGCAGCTAAAATCTCCAGTTTGAATTCCCAAAATTCCTTCAGCGTTTTCCACAGGACTTTGCTCCCCAACAATCCAAACTCACATTTTTTAAAACTCCCAAGCCTCTCTTCCTTCTGCCAAGGAGGAATAATTTGGCTGCCAGGGAACTCAGAGCTCCAGCAAAATTTTTTGGGAATTCAGCACCAAACGGGTCACTGGAATTTGGGCAAGGGACCTTGGAGCTCAAAAAAAATTTTTTTGGGAATTCAACACCAAATGGGCCACTAGAATTTAGGCCAGGGAACTAAAAGCTCCAGAAAAAATTTTGGGAATTCAGCACCAAACAAGTCACTGGAATTTAGGCCAGGGAATTTAGAGCTCCAGCAAAATTTTGGGAATGCAGCACCAAATGGGCCACTGGAATTCGGGCCAAATGACTCCGAGCGACCCCAGCGCGTTTCCAAGCTGTCACCGGTGGGAGCAGCACACCAGGATCATCCAGGCCGCAGGGAAATCCGGGAAAGCAGCCGGCACTCACGGAGCAATTAAACTTCCCGTGGTTAATGAAGCTTTTCTGCAACCTCAGCACCCGCTGGTGGCAACCGGGAGAAGGAAAAGTGGCTCTTAGTGGGGCCTCCAGGGGAAAATTCCATTAAAATTCCGGATCAGGGCTGTTCCATGCCGGAATTAGAGGGATGGGAATGAGGTTGGGCGGTCGCTTGGGGTCGGAACTTCATTTTCTCAGCTCCTTCTCTTGGAGCGTCTCGGAGCTTGGAGCGGATTTTGTGGGCGGAAATTTGGGAATGAACAAGGTGGGGGATTTGTGGGGGGGAGGTTCTGTTTGCACCTCCCGGTTTTCCTGCTTGGATGCTCCGTAAAAAAATGGTTGGATGGACAAATCCATGCCAAAAAAAAAATAAATAAATTAGAGGAATTTTGGGAGAGAGCGTGGCATGGGGTGAAGGAGAAATCCCAAATTTGATGGGGAAAACGAAATTAAATATTCCCAGGGAACAGAAATCCTGGAGAATTCATGGGTTTAGGATGGGTTGGATGGGGCTTGAAACAACCTGGGAGAGTTGAAGTTGTCTCTTCCCATGGAAAAGGGGTGGAATTTCCATGTCAATTCCAACCCAAAGAATGTGGACATCAATCCCAATCCATGGCCACCAATCCCAACTTTCCGCACAGAGAACCCGGGTAATTAAAATAATATAAATGATAATTAATTCCAGCAAAGGCACAAAGCCAACCCCCCCCCGATTTGAGGTAACCAGAGCTTCCCACCCTCCAGCGATCCCAAAAAAACCAGCGCAGCTCCAAGAGAAATTCCAGGAAGGCTTTTCCAGCTTTGCCAGCAGCACGGAGCAGAGAAATCCTGGCGGAGTCAGCAACACCCACGGGGCTGATCCAACACAAAAAGTGCTGAGAGGGATGGGGAAAAAAAAAATTTTGCTCATTCCAACGTCAGCTGCTGAATATTCCCATTTTTTTTTAGCTGGGAAGAGCCCTCTGGGTCTGGATCTGCTGCTTTGGAGGGGCTGAGGAGCAGCTTTGGGGTGAGCAGGGAAAAAGCTGGATTGTGGGTTTGCCTGTGGGAAAAATATCTGAGGATTGGGATGAGGGCGAAGGGAAGGGCCTGGGAAAGGGGAATTCCAAGCACAAATTGGTGGGGTGGAGAATGGATGGAAAAGAGCCCTGGAAAAAAAGGATTTGGGGATGTTGGGCGAGACTTGAGGTCAAGAGAAGGGATTCAGCCTCTGCTGTGTCCTCCTGAATTCCCACCTGGAATTCTGCACCTGCCTCTGGGCCCTCAGCACAAAAAAAAGATGTGGAGATGTGGGAATGGATCCAGAGGAAGCCGAAAAGTTGATGGAGCCAGGCTGGGAGAGCTGGGAATGTTCCCCTGGAGAGGAGAAGCTCCAGGGAGAGCTCAGAGCCCCTGGCAGGGCGTGAAGGGGCTCCAGGAGAGCTGGAGAGGGACTGGGGACAAGGGATGGAGGGACAGGACACAGGGAATGGCTTTGAGCTGGAAAAGGGGAGATTTGGGTGGGATGTTGGGAATTGGGAATTCCTGGCTGGGCTGGAATTCCCAGATTTGCTGTGGCTGCCCCTGGATCCCTGGCAGTGCCCAAGGCCAGGTTGGGGAGCACATGGATCCATCTGGGACAGTGGAAGTTGTCCCTGCTTGGTCCCTGGATGACCGTTCCGAGTCTCTTCCCACTCCCAACCATCCCACAGTTTTATGGAATGAGATCCTGGAGCACCAGGATGTTCCTCCGGCCGAAGGTGCTGAATCCCAGCAGCTCTGGGATTGCTCCTTGTGCCACACTTCCCATCCAGCCTCAATTCTTAATCCCAAAATCCCTGAGCTTGGAAAAGCCCTCCAGGATCACAAAATCCCAGTTCTGCCCGATGCCCACCCTGTCCCCAGCCCAGAGCTCTGAGTGCCACCCCCAGGAATTCCCGGGACACCTCCAGGGATGGGCACTCCAAACCTCCCGGGGGTCCCAAATTAAAACCCCAAACAAGCAAAAAGACGAAACAAAACCAACCAAGCCCTGCTTCAATAACCCCAGTTTGCTTTTCAGGACATTCCTGTCCCTCGTAATTTCACAGGATCATGGAGGCTGGAAAAGTCCTGCAAGGTGGTGAAGTCCAACATGGCACTGCCCAGGCCAGCCCTGCCCCGTGTCCCAAAGGGCCACATCCACAGGGATTTAAACCCCTCCAGGCACGGGGACTCCACCCGACACCTGGGCCAGGCCTGGACAGCCCTTTTAGGGGAAGAAATTTTCCCAAATGTCCAATCTAAACCTCACAGAATCCCTGAGGTCAGAAAAGAGCTCCAAGGTCACCGAGTCCCAGCTGTGCCCGATGCCCACCCTGTCCCCAGCCCAGAGCTCTGAGTGCCACCCCCAGGAATTCCCTGGGCACCTCCAGGGATGGGGATCCAAACCTCCCTGGGCACTTCCTGCCTCTCCATGGGGAAATTTCCCCGTAAATTCCTACAAATCTCCCCCTTTCCCCTCCCTGATCCACAGCAGAGGAATTAAACAATCGGAGTCCTGCGCGAGGAGGACGCTCAGCTCTTCCCGCTGCCGCTGGATGGCCCAGAAATAATTTAATTTAATCTCTTTTTGACCCAGTTCTGGGAAAACACCGATTTATTATTTTTTTTTATTGTCGTTCACTTGCCAAAACGAGAGGAGGGAAAAAATGATTCAAGCCAAGCTGAGGCAAAATGGGTTTTGTTTTCACCGCTGGGTTTGGGATTTTGTTGGAATATCGACGGTTTTGGGTGGTTTTTGCTCGACCCAAAATATTTATCTTGCTGTGCTTTGCTCTAATCGCTTCATTAAAAATGCAAAACCCCAAATGAAAATATTGAGATGACAACAACAGTTTATTAAGGGAAATCTCACACTTCTCCAAGTTTTTTTTTTTTTCCCCCCTTTTCCTCGGATGTGGTTTTATCCAAGAGCTGTTTCCACAGGGATAAATTATTCAGGATAAAGTAAATAAAATAAAATAAAGCCAGAGCTGAACTCGACCCTCATGGTCAGATCCAAAGGAAGGGAAAGAAAAGTTGGAAAAACCTTCTCCTGTTTATTTTGGGCTGATGCCCTTGGATATGGGAATGATGTATTTTTAATGGATAAACTCTATTATGTAATATTTTTTTACTATTTATAAAAAATAAATAAGGATTTTTGGTGGGTAAAAAAGGAATTTTTTTTTTTAAGCTGCTGGAGCGAGTCCAGAGGAACCCACGGAGCTGCTCCAAGAGCTGGGAATGTTCCCCTGGAGAGGAGAAGCTCCAGGGAGAGCTCAGAGCCCCTGGCAGGNTCTGCAATTCTCCAGCCATCTCTGGAGATCCCAGGGCCCAGGCACAAGGGTTTAAGATGAAGGATATTGGGAATTGGGGATTCCTGGCTGGGCTGGAATTCCCAGATTTGCTGTGGCTGCCCCTGGATCCCTGGCAGTGCCCAAGGGCAGGTTGGACATTGGGCTTGGAGCAGCCTGGGACAGTGGGAGGTGTCCCTGGGACAGTGGGAGGTGTCCAGAATTCCCATCTTTCCCCCTGCTCGAGTTTAAAAGGATTTCTTTGATGCTCTGAGGAGAATTCCAAGGAAAATTCCGGCAGCACCATCCTTTGATTCCCACTTCATTCCTCCATAATCCTCATTTTCCTCTCCCCATAGAAAGCTGACAAACCCTGCTGTGTTTTCTTTAAATTCCCCAATTTATCCGCATTTTTCCTCCAAATGAAAGCAGGAATTATTTCCCAGCACCACCTGGAAATTCCCCTGGAGTTGGGCAGCTCAGAGCCAACGGAATTCCCATCAAAAACAAGCTCCTGAATTTTCCATGAAATCCTTTAATGCTTCTTACAGTAATTAATAATCCCTCTTTTTTTGTTGGGAATTTTATTTTTTCCCCACTCTTAAACTCAATCCAACCGCAGCAGCTTCCTCAGGACATGCTAATTACCATGATTATTATTAATTATTTCCATGGCCAGAAATCCTTGGAATCTGTGCCAGGAGCTGCGATCCCACTGGGCCAGGTGATGCACAAACCCACCCTGAAGGGCTTCGGAGACCAAGGAAATTTGGATCCAAGGGGAAAAAAAAAAGGGAAAACAGCTTTGATTTTCACTCCCTGCTAAAGGTCTTCAATCTTTGGAATTCTCGGTTCCTCCCATTCCGATCCAAACATAAATATTCCCATGAAAATGGGGAATCAGCCTTCCCCTTCCCACAATTTGAGGGTTTTAATGCTGCAGGAATTCTGAGTTTTCCTGGATGTGATCATCCAAGATCAGCCACCTCTGCAGCATCCAGAAAACCCAGGGCCAGGCATCAAAGCCCTTTATTCCAGCGGATCCATGGAAATCCTGGGGCTGTGCAGTTTGTCAGGAAGTCTTAGCAACGTTTGGGTGTGGAATAACGAGCTCACAACGAGGAGTTAATTAAAGAGGGAATTTTCTGATGAGGGAAAATGCAATTCCTGCTTGCAGGGAGCGGCTGGAAACTCCAAATCTCCGTGGAGAGAAATCAGCCCTGAGGGGGATCTCGATTCCACGAGGGATTTTGGAATCATTAAGGTGGGAAAAGCCCTCCAAGATCAAGTCCAAACATTCCCAGGATTGCCAATGCCACATGCACGTGGATTTTAAATCCCTCCAGGGATGGGGACTCCAAGCCAGAGGACAGATATTCATGGAATCATTAAGGTTGGAAAAGACCTCAGAGTTCATCCAACCATTCCCCAGCACTGCCCAGGCCAGCCCTGCCCCGTGTCCCCAAGGGCCACATCCACAGGGATTTAAACCCCTCCAGGCACGGGGACTCCACCCGACACCTGGGCCAGGCCTGGACAGCCCTTTTAGGGGAAAATAGCCAATCTAAACCTCACAGAATCCCTGAGGTCGGAAAAGAGCTCCAAGGTCACCGAGTCCCAGCTGTGCCCGATGCCCACCCTGTCCCCAGCCCAGAGCTCTGAGTGCCACCCCCAGGAATTCCCTGGACACCTCCAGGGATGGGCACTCCAAACCTCCCTGGGCACTGCCAAGGCCTGAGCACCCTTTCCATGGGGAAATTCCTGCTGCTGTCCACCCTGAGCCTCCCCTGGCCCAGCCTGAGGCCGTTCCCTCTCCTCCTGTCCCTGTTCCCTGAGAAAAGATCCCAAATCCCAGCTGGATCCAAACTTGCAAAAGCTGATCTCAAATTAACTCCAAATAGAAGCTTTTTATCGACAGGATCTGAGCGATTCCAGGGATTGGATCCTTTGGGAACCTTGGAGTTGTTTTATGAAGTTTGGGATCAGCAACCAAACTTGCCGCAGGAAAATCCACAACATCCCATTCCAGCCCCAGCAGTTCCACTGGCCCAGGGACACCTCCCACTGTCCCCAATGTCCAAGCTGGCCTTGGGCACTGCCAGGGATCCCGGGGCAGCCACAGCAAATCTGGGAATTCCAGCCCAGCCGGGAATTCCCAATTCCCAATATCCCACCCAATCTCCCCTTTCCCAATTTGAAGCCATTCCCTGTGTCCTGTCCCTCCAGGCCTTACCCACACACGGATTCTCCCACACATCTGATTTTTCCTGACCCAAATATCCAACTGCAGAGTCCGGATGAGGAGAGGGTTCATTGGTTATCCACGATTCACCAGTTTGTCCCATCCTGTCCCAGTTTATCCCATCCAAAAATCCCCCAACAGCTCAAGCAGAGCACACGGAACCTCCATCCCTCCCAAAAATCCCCAAAAAATCCCACCCAGGAGTGAAGAATTCCAGAACTTTCCTGGCAAACACAGAAAAGGAAGGATCCCATTTATTCCTTAAACACCTTCCTTCATTCCTACAGTTTCCCAGAATCCCTAAAAAATTTTTCAGGAGCTGCATTCCAAAATATCCCACTTAGGAGCAAAGAATCCCAAAACTTTCCCAGGAAAAACAGAAAAGGAGGATCCCATTTATTCCTTAAACACCCGCTTTCATTCCTACAGTTTCCCAGAATCCCTAAAAAATTATTCAGCAGCTCCATCCCAAAAAAATCCCACCCAGGAATGAAGAATCCCAAAACTTTCCCGGCAAACACAGAAAGGAAGGATCCCATTTATTCCTTTAGCATCTCCCTTCATTCCTGCAATTTCGCAGAATCCCTAAAAAATTATTCAGGAGCTGAATTCCCTCAGCACACGCAGGGAAAGGCTCTTAGGGGAGGAGGGAAAACCCAGAGGAGAAATCCCATTGGAATTCTCCAGACGGGAGTTTGCTTCCAGGGTATTGACACTAAAAAAAAAAAAAAAAAGGAATTTTGAGGGATTTTTGGGTTTTTTTGTGGAGCACGGAGTAGCTGTGGGCAAAAATTGTTCATTTTCTCGGGATCGGGATCCCAGCAGGAAAATTCCGGGGGTTTTGGTGCCTGAGGTAAAGCTAAGCTTTGCTATAAGGCAAAAAAAAAAAATAGTTTAATTAAACTAACGAGCTCCAATTAGTGCTCACGGAGCTTGGAGCAAGCTGGGAGAGGGAAAAGTTTCCTGGTTGTGGGAATGGGATGGGATTTAATGTCCCTGGTGGTGGGAATGGGATGGGATTTGAGGTCCCTGGTGGTGGGAATGGGATGGGATTTAAGGCCCCTGGTTGTGGGAATGGGATGGGATTTGAGGTCCCTGGTTGTGGGAATGGGACGGGATTTAAGGTCCTTTCCCAACCCAAACCATTCCAGGGCGGAATTTTTTCCTTCATATTTTTATTTTTGAATTTATTTTTTTCTTCATATTTTTTTTTATTCTTCAGCCTGGCTGGGATCTGCTGGCGTGTGGAATTCTGCCCTTGGAAAAGAGCTGGCACTGCCTGGATGTTCCCCCTGGCCCAGAAATCCACGGACACCAAGCCGGGATAAATCCCACCCCATAAATTTGGAATTCTCCTTTTCCTTTTACAGAAAATTCACCAAACTTTCCTTTTATGGAAAATTCACCGAATTCTCCTTTTCCTTTTTTATGGAAAATTCACTGAATTCTCCTTTTCCTTTCATAGAAAATTCACCGAATTCCCTTTTTCTTTTTTACGGAAAATTTGCCAAATTCTCCTTCTCTTTTTACAGAAAATTCACAGAATTTTCCATTTTTTAAATGGAAAATTCGCTGAATTCTCCTCTTTTTACGGAAAATTCACAGAATTTTCCTTTTCTTTTAAATGGAAAATTTGCCAAATTCTCCTTTTCCTTTCATAGAAAATTCACCGAATCCTCTTTTCCTTTTACGGAAAATTTGCCGAATTCTCCTTCTCTTTTTACGGAAAATTCACTGAATTCTGTTTTCCTTTTTTACGGAAAATTCGCCAAATTCTCCTTTTCTTTTTGACTGAAAATTCCCACTATTTTCCTTTCCTTTTTTACGGAAAATTCGCCAGGATTTCTCCTGTTGGATTGGGGAGCAGCTCATTCCTCACCCACCCGAGACGTGGCTCCATCCTTCCCTCTCCTCCCACCAAATTTTGTTGCAGCAAGGAAAAACAAAAAGGACAAATTCCAAAGGCCGACGTATTCCACAAATTCCTGATTTATTTTTTTTTTTAAAGACCTGGGGAACAGCTCGGTCCTGTGACAGTTTTGAGGCAAAAATCCTCAGTTTTATTCCCATTTTTCCTAAACTCTCTCATCCAAACCATCCCAATTCCCTGGAGCTCCCACTCCCACCAGGCACATTCCAGCTCCCATCATTTCCTTTGGGAAAATCCTTCCCAAGGATCCTTAGGATCAACCTGGTGCCGGGAATTCTGAGGAAGAGACCCCCAAAAAATCCCACTCTGTATATCCCTGGGAGCATTTTCCAAATATTCCCGGAATTCTGGCAGCCTCAGGAATGTGACCATTCCATATCCAGTGCCCAGCACCCTCTGGGGGAAGAACCTTTCCCTGAGATCCCAAAAAAACCCAGAATCCCGTGAGAAATTTCAAGGCTTGGTCCCTTCAAGATTCCATAGAAGGAGGAATCTCATGGACAGCCTGATCCCACATCTTGGAAAAAAATCCCAAAATTCTTATCCCAGAGGAGCCTAAAAATTCCAAATGTGTCTGAGAAGAGCCAGGCGAGTGCCCTCCATTCCCGGCTATTTTTGGAGAGGAGATTATTTCTGGAAAAGGCAGGAAATAATTCCTCTGGATGCAGACGGGGCTCGGAATTGGAAAGAGGGGCTATAAAAAGATCAGGGAGCTGAGGGGATGGGATTTGGCTCAGGATTCCAGGGAAGGGGGATGGAGCAGCAGCATCCCAAACATCCAGTGTGGGTGACCAGGCTCCCAGAATCCCCCTTTTTCCCCCCCCAAAAAAAATTCCTTCCCAGGTATAAAATCGTGGGAAATAAATAATTTCATTCCTGAGCCCATCCAGGTTGGGGAGAGTGGGATCATCCCATCCCAAAGGGATTTTCCCTCTGGAGAAAGGGGATTTAATGCAGGACACCCCATTCCCTATGACAATATTCCTATAAATAATCCATATAAAATCCTATAGAATCCATCTATGGACTGACAGGGGTCAATCATCCCTTCACTGACAGAATTCCCAAAAACTTTTTGAGGAATGTGGAAGACAGAACTGAACATAAATAATTTCTGTTTCTTCCCAACCATCCAACATCTGATCAGGCTCCCAAAATCCCATTTCCCCCATAAAAATTCCTTCCCAGTTATAAAATCATGAGAAATAAACAACTTTTGTCCCTGAGCCCATCCAGGTTGGAGAGAGTGGGATTATCCCATCCCAAAGGGATTTTCCTGCTTGGAAAAGGGGAGGAGATTTAATGCAGGACACCCCATTCCCTACGAGAATATTCCTATAAATAATCCATATAAAATCCTACAGAATCCATCTATGGACTGACAGGGATCAATCATCCCTTCACTGGCGGAATTCCCAAAAACTTTTTGAGGACTGTGGAAGACAGAACTGAACTTTAACCATTTCCGTTCCCTTCCTCTTCTCGGGCTGCTGGGAATTAAACGGGATTTTGCTCTTCGGAGCCGCGAGAATTTTAATTTTTGGTGTTTTCAGACTTTCCTTCCCAGATTCCCCCCAAATTTCCCTCCCGTGGAATCAAAGGCAGCATTTGGCAGCTCGTGGGAAGCAGAGCTGGGATGCAGCTCCCGGAATTCCAGGAGGATCCTTGGAGCTCTCCACACGTCCCGGGATGCACCAAACCTCAGGGAAGTTTAGGCTCAGCTTAAATCCCGCAGATTTTCGGAGCTGAAATGGGATTGAAACCTCGACACGAGCCCCAAATCCTCACCTGGGCCACAACCAACAACCCACAGCGCTCCCCAGTCCCCGGAATTCTGGAATTCCCAGTTCCTCACAACCCAATCCATGGGAGCAGAGTCCATCCCAATCCCTTGGCCATCCATGGATTGTCCCCACTCCAACACGGAGCTGAAGCTCGTCCCAGAAATCCCCGGGCAAGGGAGGAGGAGAAGATGCTTGTCCAGAGCTCAGGGAAGAGTTAAAATTCCCAAGGATCCCACAGAACTCCTGGAGCAGGAGCTGGAGGAGGTGGCGGCACATAATTCCTGCGCTGTTCCCAGAGAAGCTTTCCTGGCATAAAGTCGGGAATTGTGTGGGGTCAAAGCACCCTGGACAGTGCTGGAATTCGCCCCGTGAGGCGGCAGGGCCATGGAAATATTCCCCATGAAAATATTCCCCATGGAAATATTCTCCATGGAAGAGCAATCCATGGAAATGTCTGCCATGGAAATATCCCCCATATGGAAAAATCCTCCATGGAAGTAAAATCCATGGAAATATCCCCCATGGAAGTAAAATCCATGGAAATGTCCCCCATGGAAATATCTCCCATATGGAAATATCCCCCCATGGAAGTAAAACCCGTGGAAATATCACCCATGGAAATGTTCCCCATGGAAATATCCTCCATGGAAATGTTCCCCATGGAAATACAATCCATGGAAATAACCTCCAAGGAAAATATCCCCCACTGAAGAAAAATCCATGGAAATATCCCCACGGAAATAACATCCATGGAAATACAATCCGTGGAAATATCCTCCATGGAAATACAACCCATGGAAATACAATCCATGGAAGTACAACCCATGGAAATATCCCACATGGAAAATATCCCCCATAGAAGTACAATCCATGAAAATATCCCCCATGGAAATAACCTCCATGGAAGTACAATCCACGGAAATACAATCCATGGAAATACAATCCATGGAAATATCCTCCATGAAAGTACAATCCATGGAAATATTCTCTATGGAAGTACATTCCGTGAAAATATCCCACGTGGAAAATATCCCCCATAGAAGTAAAATCCATGGAAATATCCTCCATGGAAATAACCTCCCTGGAAGTACAATCCATGGAAATACAATCCATGGAAATACAATCCATGGAAATATCCCCCATGGAAATACATTCCATGAAAATATCCCACATGAAAAATATCCCCCATTGAAGAAAAATCCATGGAAATATCCTCCATGGAAATAACATCCATGGAAGTACAATCCACGGAAATACAATTCATGGAAATACAACCCATGGAAATATCCTCCATGGAAAGACATTCCATGAAAATATCCCACATGGAAAAAATATCCCCCACTGAAGAAAAATACATGGAAATATCCCCACGGAAATAACATCCATGGAAGTACAACCCATGGAAATATCCCACATGGAAAATATCTCCATAGAAGCAAAATCCATGAAAATATCCCCCATGGAAATAACCTCCATGGAAGTACAATCCACGGAAATACAATCCATGGAAATGTCCCACATGGAAATAACATCCATGGAAATACGATCCATGGAAATACCCTTCATGGAAATACAATCCATGGAAATATCCCACATGGAAAATATCCCCCATTGAAGAAAAATCCATGGATATACCCTCCATGGAAGTATCCTCCACAGAAATAAAATCCATGGAAATAACCTCCATGAAAGTACAATCCATGGAAATATTCTCTATGGAAGTACATTCCATGAAAATATCCCACATGGAAAATATCCCCCATTGAAGAAAAATCCATGGAAATATCCTCCATGGAAATAACATCCATGGAAGTACAATCCACGGAAATACAATTCATGGAAATACAACCCATGGAAATATCCTCCATGGAAA
>VZDJ01007753.1:50992297-51009457 GCA_008694505.1 Cyanoderma ruficeps | reverse complement strand
CCCCCCCCACGCCCTTCCGCCCCGGCGACAGTCGCGACAAGGTCACGCGGCGCCCCGGGGACTCACCGTAGACCCCTTGTCCGGAGCTGCCCTCCAGCAGAACCGTCAGCAGCCCCAGCAGCCCGATGGCCACATCCATCTTCACGTGAGCATCCACATATCCAGCCCGGCGGGGCGGGGGGGGGCCGCGCAGCGCCCGCCGGAGCCCCGCGCTCCGCTGCGGCCGAGCCGCGCACGCCCGCGCAGGCAGGGCGGCGGGGGCAGGCGGCGGGCACCGCGCCGGTCCTCCTCCTCCTCCTCCTCCTCCTCTTTCTTCCTCCGCCTCCTCCTCCTCCTCCTCCTCCTCCTCCCGCTGCGCAGCGGGCGGCGCGGGGCGAGCCCCGCTCAGAGCGAGCCCCCGGCAGCGGCAGCCCCCGCAGCCCGCTCCGGGCCCCGCGGCCCCCTCAGGGCTCCGGCCGCCGCCGCCGCCGCCTCCCGGGGCCGCCGAGCGCCGAGCGGGGCCGCCGCAGCCGCCTGCGCCCCGCGGCCATCAGATGCCACCGCGGCGCCGCGGCCCCCGCATGGTGCGCGGGGCTGCCCGCGCTGCGCGGAGCGGAGCCGAGCGACGGGCGGGCGGGGGGAAAAGCGGGCGAGGGGCGGCGGGGAGGCTCCGCTCGTGGCGCTCCGGGGAGCGGCCCCCCCTCCTCTCTCAGCGCGGCTGCGGGGCCGGGCCCATGGCGGGGGCGGCGCGGGGGGCTCCGCGGCCGCGCTGGGTGCGGGTTTCTCCGCGGGGGAAGCGGGCGCGGAGTGGCGGCGGCGGGGCCGTCACGTTGTGCTATACGTGCGGGGCCGGCAGCCGCAGCCCGGCGACGTCAAAGCTGCGTGGCTGCTGCTGCTGCTGCTGCTGCGCGCCTTCCTCCGCCTCCTCCTCCTCCTCCGCCGCCGCCCCCCGTGGCCCCGCGGCTCCGCCGCCGCCGCCGGGCGCTGCCAAGGGCGGGATGCGCGCTGGGAGCCGCGATGCGCGGAGCGCTGAGAACCGCACGGAGCCGGTGGATGGGGGGCTGACCCGCTCTGGCCCGGGATGTGCGGAGCGCTGGGAGCCGGGATGCGCGGAGCAGTGCGGCTCGCACCGAGCCGCCTGTCTCGGTCTCCCCGCTCTGTCCCGGGATGCCTGGCACGGCCCCGCTCTGTCTCAGGATGCGCGGTCCCTCTCTCTCCCGGGATGCGCGGCCCCGCTGTGTCCCGGGATGCGCGGTCCCTCTCTGTCCCGGGATGCGCGGCACTGTCCCCCCGTGTCCCGGGATGCGCGGCCCCGCGGTGTCCCAGGATGCGCGGCCCCGCTCTGTCCCGCGATGCGCGGCCCCGCGGTGCGGTGCGGACGGTGAGGGGCGCCCTGAGGCCGCGCTGCGCTCTCGGCCCGGGGGGTCCGTCCCGCCCGTCCCGGGGTCCCTTCCCCGCTCTGTCCCCCTGTCCCACCGCGCCCCGCCGTGCCCGGGGCTGGGCTCGGGGCCCGCCGCCCCCCCGGCCCCGCGGGGTCAACACACCGCTCCTGCTCCCGGCTGGGCCCCGGGACACCGGGCGGAGGGCTGCCACCGCTCCGGGGTGACACAGGGAGGTAACAACCCCTGTGCTGAGTGCCAGGGCACTGGGCTGAGGGCAGCCACCACTCTGAAGTGACACAGTGACACAGGGAGGTGACAATCTCTGTTCTGTGTCCCAGGGCACGGGGCTGAGGGCAGCCACAGCTCTGAAGTGACACAGGGACACAGGGAGGTGACAAACTTCTGTGCTGTGTCCCAGGACATGGGGATAAGGGCTGCCACCGCTCCGGGGTGACACAGAGGTGACAAACCCTTGTGCTGTGTCCCAGGGCACGGGGTTGAGAGCAGCCACCACTTTGGGGTGACACAGGGACACAGGGAGGTGACAAACATCTGTGCTGTGCCCCAGGGCAGCCACTGCTCCGGGGTGACACAGGGAGGTGACAAACCTCTGTTCTGTGTCCCAGGGCACGGGGCTGAGGGCAGCCACCGCTCCAGAGTGACACAGTGGCACAGGGAAGTGACAACCTCTGTGCTGTGTCCCAGGACACGGGGATAAGGGCTGCCACCGCTCCGGAGTGACACAGGGACACAGAGAGGTGACAAACATCTGTGCTGTGTCCCAGGGCATGGGGCTGAGGGCAGCCACTGCTCCAGGGTGACACAGAGAGGTGACAAACCTCTGTGCTGTGTCCCAGGACACGGGGCTGAGGGCAGCCACCGCTCCGGGGTGACACAGGGACACAGGGAGGTGACAATCTCTGTGCTGTGCCCCAGGACACGGGGATAAGGGCAGCCACCACTCTCACTCTGGGGTGACACAGGGACACAGGGAGGTGACAAACCTCTGTACTGTGCCCCAGAACACGGGGCTGAGGGCAGCCACTGCTCCAGGGTGACACAGAGAGGTGACAAACCTCTGTGCTGTGTCCCAGGACACAGGGATAAGGGCAGCCACCTCTCCAGAGTGGCACAGGGACACGGGGAGGTGACAAACCTCAGTGCTGTGTCCCAGGGCAGCCACCACTCTGAAGTGACACAGGGACACAGGGAGGTGACAAACCTCTGTGCTGTGTCCCAGGGCTGCCACCACTCGGGGGTGACACAGGGACACGGGGAGGCGACAAACCTGTGTCCGATCCAGCTGGGGCGCCTCGGCCGCTGGGTTTTCATTCCGGTTTTCCCCCTCCAGTGATCCCAAACACTGGGAACCCCTGAGTGCTCCCAGCACCTTCCCCCACCCTTCGGGATCCCGTGGGATCCCAAAGTCTCTTCCCTGCAATTCCTCCGAGCAAACCGAGGATTTCTGTGGACAAGGCTGCCCCTGGCCTCTTCCCTTTTTTTCCCTTGATGTCTCCAAGGATTTCCCCAAACCCACGGACACCTTGGATAGAAATTCAGCTGCACCAGTGAAGGATTTGTGCTCCAGGCCAGGGACAGTCTCTGGAGGGGACAATGGTCCGGGTTTTGTCACCCCACAGGGCACTGCTCACACGGCTGGGACTCTTCCACTGCTCTCATGTGGATCTGGCTGGATGGAATTCCAGGCTCCTTCCAACCCCCAGAATTCCATGATTTCCCTGGGCACTCCCAGGGCTTGGGCTTGAAAAACCTGAAAATCCCGAATTCCTACATCCACAGCAAGAACCCGAACAATAAATTCCAGCCAGGTATCATCCCGCAGATCATTCCCTGACATTATCCTGGAGTGTTTTGATCCGGAAAACAAGGGAAACCCCACAGGGAGAGCCAGCCTAAGGCACAGCCTAACATTAAACTTGGCCTTAGACTCGTGTTTAATCCCACCAGCAGCACGGGTTTTGTCATCCACGTAAACGTTGGGACACAGCAGGAGGATTCCTCTTCATCCCGAGGATTCCTCTTCATCCCAAACATTCCTGGGGAGCAGAGCGGGGCCGAAAGGAGGTTTGATGTGATTTATAATAATTCTGCAATTATGATAATTCTGAGATTTGAGGTTAACGGGTCTGCCACGCCCTGTCATTTATCCCAAAACTCCATCCCTCCCAGGCTCGGCCCTAAAAATGGTTCCAAATTCCAAGATGAACTCCATCTGATTGGAAGAGTGGGAAAAGCACCAGGCAGATGCTGCTGGAACTTTTGGGGGGACCTGGGGGACACTTAAAAATAGGAATTTGAAATTTCAGCTTCTGCCCCAAAAAGGGAAAACCTCTCCATGAAGGACTGAAATCCAGGGGCTGGGAATAAATTTGGGAAGAGCCTGTGCTGGCCTAAAGAAGAGGATTTAGTGTTTGGGTTCCTGATTCGTTCCTCTGCTGGTTTGAAGGGGAAGAAATCTGTGGGAAAAGGAAAAATTCCATGAAACGTTTCAGGTGGTGGAATTCTGGAATGGTTTGGGCTGGGAGGGAACTTAAAGCTCATCTTATCCCACCCTCAGGGACACCTTTCACTATCCCAGGGTGCTCCAGGACATTTCCAGGAATGCGGAATTCACCATTTCCCCTCTTCCAGTGCTTCCCCACCTCATTCTGGGACAGTTTGTTAATTATCCATCACCTGTTCCCTCTCCAAACACACCCCAAATCCATCAGAATTCCGAGCCCGAGTGAAATCACTGAGTTTTTCCCTCTGTTTTTATTGGAAGCTGGAAAAAGGAGGGAATCCAGCGCCACCACGGGACTCACCCACACCACGGAATTCCTCGGGATCTTAATGGTGCTTAGAGGTCTCCTTCAGCCAAACCTCAATTCTTTGTGGACTCGCTCCCCAACAGGGAGAGAGAAAATCATTTGCTGCTGGATAAATAAAACGGAAAAGCTGCTCCGAGAGCTCCCGAAAGAAACGGAATGTGGGAAGCATTAAAACCGCAGGATTTTTGTTGTTTGGGTGGGACTAATTAGGGTTGATTTGATTTATTCCCGGTTGAGTTTGGAGTTGGTTTTATTCGCCTGCGGTTTGTTCCCTCCACACCTCCGCACAACCCTCTGCGTCTGAAAATTCCCATTCCTCCCGATTCCTGAGGGGGATTCCCACAGGGAAGTGCTGAGGGTGAATTCCTTGGGATCCAGGGAATTTTTACAACCTGCCCCCATATCCTGATGGGCCAAACCATCCCAGTTGTGATCACAGTCCTTGGAATGTGAGGGATGGCTGAAACCAACCAGTTAAACCCAATTCCCAGTGTCTGCCGCCAAATATTTTAAATTTTTTCCCTTCTATAAATTAAAATTTTATCAATTAATATTTTATCAATTAAAATTTAAAAAATTAAAATTTTATTCATTATGCAACCAGATGCTTGCTGAAATGGGTCACATTTAATTTAATTAGCAAACGAGGCTTCTCCATCCGTTGGGTGGCCACAACGACGGCAACGAAATTTGAATTTTCCATCCTGGAAATTGTCAAAAATCGCATTAAAAAAGTTTTTCTTTCCCAAAGATTGGCTGTTGGACAAACGAGGAGTGAGCAAGGGTAAGTCCAGGATGGCTGACATTCCCAAAATCACCAGTGTCTTGTCCGTGATCAGCAGGAAAATCAGGGAAAAAGGGAATTCTTGTGAAGGTAAAGGGAATGACCAACCCAGAGCACGGCTGCCGCTGAAGCTGCCCCTGCTGCAGGATGGAGATGAATTTTGGGAATTCTTTGGAATAACACAATCCAAGCCAGTTTATTTCCCTGAATAAAATGAAATCCCATTGGAGCGTCTCCATTTTATCCCGTGCCGGGAGGGGGTGGCGATGGCAAAAATTTCCAAGATCTTCCAAAAAGTTTCTGTGAAAACCAACTTTTATGGTGAGTTTGGAGAGCTCTGCCTGCGGCCAAGACACCCCAAGGAGTCCTTGGCTGCATCTCTGCCAGGCATGGATGAATCCCAAATCTCCCAGTTCCCTCCAGGGGATTCCCAATCCCCTTCCAGAACTCGGGAATCATCCCCTGCTGCTGTCCCAGCTCTTTTCCCCATGGATCCCACTGGAGGTGTGGTGGATCTCTGGACACATTTTGCCAACCTTGGCGGAGAAAGAGGAGAAATCTCACGGATTTGGGAGCAGGGACCAAAGCAGGGATTGGTTTTGGGGTTAAAAGTTCCCTGTGTCCTGTCCCTCCATGCCTTGTCCCCAGTCCCTCTCCATGGAATGATTCCCGTTCCCAGCTCCACAAATCTCCATCTCCCAACTCCCCATTCCAGCTGAAATGAATCCCAAAGTCCTCTCAAGCTTTCCCACATTCCCAATCCAATAACACCACATCATTCCCACTTTTCCCAAAGGATCCTGATACTCCTCCCCAATACCCCATCTCAGCCTCTCTCCTTTATTTAAACCATTCCCCCTTTTCCCATCCCTCCATGCCTGTGGAAAATTCCCTCTCCATCCAATTTTTGTAATTCCTGAAAGGCCTCAGGGTCCCTTTCCCCACCCGACTCATCCCGTCTGCAGCTGGATCATAGAATTCCAGAATCCCATCCTGGTTTGGCTTGGAAGGGGCCCCCGAGCCCATCTCATCCCAAACCCCGCCACGGAATGATGGAATTGTTCAGGATTTGGCTCCTGGTGTCGGTGCCGCTGTTCCTCAGCGGGGTGTGGATGTTCCTGCCCCTGGTTTTGTGCTGTCAAACCATCCAAACGATCCCGTGCCCTGCTGGGCCAACATTCCCTGGCACGGGAAGGGCGAATCCCTGGAGACGACGGGAAAGAAATTGGTCACATTTAATTTAATTTAATTAACAAACGAGGCTTCTCCAGCCGTTGGGTGGCCACAGCGACGGCAACGAAATTTGAGTTTCCCATCCTGGAAATCATCAACAATCACATTAAAATTGTTTTGCTTCCCAAAGATTGGCTGTTGGACAAACGAGGAGTGAGCAAGGATACGTCTGGGATGGCTGAGATTCCCAAAATCACCAGTGTCTTGTGCGTGATCAGCAGGAAAATCAGGGAAAAAGGGAATTCTTGTGAAGGTAAAGGGAATGATCAACCCACAGCACGGCTGCTGCTGGACCTGCCCCTGGATGGAAATAAACTTTGGGAATTGTTTGGAATAACGCAATCAAACCAGTTTCTTTCCCTGAAAAAAATGAAATCCATCACACAGGGGGAAACAATTAAATTGTTCCAGAAGCTCCTCACTCCACACTGAACATGGGATGGATTTTATTAGCAGGAGATGTTTCCACAGGCCTGGAATTTCTTTGGTGTGGCCATGGGCTGCGGGATCCACCACCTGATCCTGCTTTGCTTCCCAACCCCAAATCCATGCAGGAACCAGTTCTCCTTCCAGCAGAACCCTCTGTGATTCAGGATGGAAAGGAATATCTTGATTTTAATCCAGGTTTGAGCAGATCTGGTGGGATGCTGGGAGTTTCCTCCTGGATTATATGGGCTGGAACCTCTTGGGAAGGCTCTGAGGGATCAGTCCCACACTTCCCGGGAAACTGGAGATGAACTAATTAAATTTTCATGGAGAACTCCTGGAGATGAAGAAATGAAATTTTCCCTGGGCTGTTCCACTGTGGATGTCACTGACGATTCCTGGCCGTGAACAGGGAGCTTGGAGAAAGTGTCAACAAAACTCCTGCGGGGAATTTGTGGAGCCTGATCCACTGTGGGGCTGGATTAGGATTTGGGATATTCCCAGCTGAGGTGGTGTAAGGTGTGAAGGTGGTGAGACCCCGGAATTGATTCCCAGAGAATCCCGGAATCCCTGAGGGTGGAAAATCCCTCCCAGCCCATCCAGTCTTGGCTGTGCCCGACGCCCACCCTGTCCCCAGAGCTCTGAGTGCCACCTCCAGGAATTCCTCCCAGCCCAAACCATTCCAGAATTCCACCATCTGAAACATTTCATGGAATTTTTCCTTTTCCCACAGATTTCTTCCCCTTCAAACAAGCAGAGGAATGAATCAGGAGCCCAAACACCAAATCCTCTCCTTTAGGCCAGCACAGGCTCTTCCCAGATTTATTCCCAGCCCCTGGATTTCAGTCCATCCCGGAGAGGTTTTCCCTTTTTGGGACAGATGCAGGAATTCCATCAGTACCCAAGATCAGAACAAAAACTTTCCTGAATATTTCAGCTCCTGAGGATTTTCCTTGGATTTCAGCAGTACCCAAGATCAGAACAACAACTTTCCTGATTATTCCAGCTCAAGGTTAAATGCCTCCATACTGGCAAAATTCCTAAAGACCTTGGCCAGGTTTCTGATCCTTTAACCTCCAACATTCCAGGTCATTTCCACAATCTCTAGATTCCAAATAATGAACTTCATTATTAGATAAACACCTGACTCCTGTTTTTGGGGGGGTTTTTTGTTTTGTTTTTTTTTGCCTCGCTCCTCTCTCTGCACCAAACCCTAACGTTCCTTAAAATCCCGATTTTCCACTCGCTGAAGTGTGGCAGCCACGTCCCATTAAAAGAGTTTTACCAGGAAAATTATCCATGCCTTTAAATAGGTCATGCATACACTTAGCATATGTTACATTATTCTCCACGTGCGGCCGGTCGTGCCGGAAAAATTAAAAACTTCTGGAGTCACAAGCAAACAAAACCCTTCCTCTGATCATTGATAAACACAGAGTGTGGGGAAAATGGGAAAAAAAGCCCACAAGCAAAGGGAATGAAAGGATTAATTTTGGTGGGAAGTTCCAGAAGAGTTGTGTCCAATCGATATTCCAAGTGCTGAGATTTAAAAATATCCCTGAGAGCACCTGGAAGTCCTGAGCAGGGAAGGATTGCTTGGAATCTTCTGCTGCCTGCTTAGGTGGGATGGGGGCTCCAAAATTTCCCTGGGGGCTTCCAAGGCCTGAGCCCATTTCCACGGGGAAGTTCCTGCTGCTGTCCACCCTGAGCCTCCCCTGGCCCAGCCTGAGGCCGTTCCCTCTCCTCCTGTCCCTGTTCCCTGGAAGCAGAGCCCGACCTCTCTTCTAAAAAGGAAGAAGAGGGAATTTCTATATGGACAGACAGCGCCAGGACACAGGGAATGGCTTCCCACTGCCAGAGGGCAAAGATATGGGACATTGGGCAGGAATTCCTGGCTGGGACGGTGGGGAGGGGGTGGGCTGGAATTCCCAGCTTTGCTGTGGCTGTCCCTGGATCCCTGGCAGTGCCCAAGGCCAGGTTGGATATTGGGCTTGGAGCAGCCTGGACAGTGGGAGGTGTCCCTGGGACAGTGGGAGGTGTCCCTGCCATGGCTGCGGTGGGAACGGGATGGGATTTAAGGTGCCTTTAATGTGACCGAGGCTGCTGTCCTCACACATTCGGGGTCACCAGATGCCGCAGGGCGAAGCTGGGCGTGTCCCAATTTAGGAACACTGGAATGAATCTCAGGAGACGGCTGCTGTAGAAAACTCTCTATCCAATTTATTTACAATCCAACCCCATTTATACATTTGTACAGAGGTCAGGGATTGGCTGGACAGGTCGCCACCCCTTCAACCTGGATGGTGGACATCACCATCAATCATTTCTTCTCTCACAGGAGAAGTATGTAAACATTCTAAGAATAGACATTATTTACATTAAGGCTGCGTGTGAAAGTTCTACAGAAAGACACAAGACAGAAAGCTCAGGGCAACACTTTAACCCAAACCATTCCATGATTCTGTGGGCTGGAGTGACACCGGGTCAATCTGGAGACAATTCCATGCTGTCCATCCTCATCCCAGCGGCTGAATCCACCTGGGTTTTACAGAAGCCTGGGAGCTGAGCCAGAGCTGGATCACAAAACTGGTGATGGAAATTCTGACCCTGCCCACGGAGCAGAGCCCAGAGCTGGTCCCACACCTGGCAGGAGCTGATCCCACAAATATCAGGAATCCCCCTCTGCTGTCCCATGCGGATCCATTTCAGATGATTTCTCCATCTGACCAACCCACAGCGGTTGGTTTGTGCTGCTGTGGGATTTGGAGCTTCAAAATAACAACTTCCATGGCCTCCATCACCTGAGTGCTTCTCATTAAGGGGTTCGTTAGGGTTGATGAGCTTTGTGTGATTTTAGAGGGGAAGACCTGCTGAGGGAACTGAGGCTCGAGGTGGAGGGACACTGTTGGAACACTGGGAATTCCAGACTTTCTGTGCTCACAGGCACTGACCCCCCAGGCAAACACTGCACTGACCTGAGGCCATGGAAAACACTCCCAAAATTGAGTGACAGCATTGGAATTGTGGGTGTGGGGTTTGGATAGAAGTGTGTGATGGCACAGGGTGGAGCCCAGCCTGGAGCAGGGTCCTGGCAGGATTCATGGAAAGCAGAGATCGAGGGTCCTGGCAGGATTCATGGACAGTGGAGCCCAGCGTGGAGCAGGATCCTGGCAGGACCATGGAGAGAGGAGCCCAGCCTGGAGCAGGGTCCTGGCAGGACCATGGACAGCGAAGCCCAGGTTTGCTGGTGGGATTTGTGACCTCCAGGGGATCCAGGCTGGATCAGCCCATTCCTGAAGGAAACTCAGGGTTTTTCAGGATTTTCCACCACCCTCACCTGTGTGGATGGGGGGTTTCAGTCATTTTCCAGGTGTGAAACTTCCACTTCCTCCAGAAATTCCCAAGACACAGAGTTCCGACTCCTGACAAAGGAAATAATTATCGGGGCTGAACAATTATAATTTTTTTTTTGGCCTTTTTATCTCCCAATCCTCACCCTGCTGGAGCCAGCTCTGATTTCCCATTCCCGGTTGCTTTGGGGATTTTTTTTATTTAAGATTAAAGGCATTTTGAGGGTGTGAATAAAATCCTGGCTCCTTGGGAAAACTGTGCAAACAGACGAAGCAGGAAAAGTTCCTAGAAGGAGAAACGTGTGAATTTTATCCTGGCTGCAAGAAGGGATCTTCATCCTTGAAGATATCCAGAAATAAACCGGCCTGAACTTTCCGTTGCCTCGTTTAACTTTGAGAGGGAGGCTGGGTCCAAGGAATTCTGTAAATCCCTTCCAATCGGAATTAAAAACTTAAAATCTGGTCAAAAACCAGCAATGAAAAAAATGAAAATCACAACGGAGTTATTCACATGGGGTTTGGGAAATATTCAATAAATCCATCGAGGTTTGGTTCATTTTTTCCACATTCCAGATGGAAAACTCCAAGGTTGGGTGAAGTTTGGCTCAGCCTGGCCTGGTGGAAGGTGTCCCTGCCCTTGGAACAAGACAGGATTTAAAGTCTCTTCCAACCTGAACAAATTTGGGATTCTCTGGAGCCAAACTCCTTGAGACAAGCACTCGTTACATCCCAAATTTCTGCTCTGGAGTTCTTTCTCTGATTAATTCCCAGAATAAATTGGAGTTTTCCAAGGCAGAGCATTCCCCTCTCTACATCCCAGGAAATTCCTGCTCAACACACAGGAAATTCCAGACCAGCTGCAAATCCAGGATGAATCCCAACATCTCCAGCTTTAGGAATAATTCCCTGTGGGGAAGGACGTCAGAGATAACTTGGAACTGCTCCATTTCCCTTATCTGAGAACCCGTTTTCTTATCTGGGAGATAAAAAGGTGTTGTAATTTATCCGAGATAAAACCAGGATGGAAATTATCCTTTGCTTCCGCGGCCTTAATTACTCTTTCCTTCGGAGGCCGAGCAGAATATTGAGTTATCGATATTCTTTTAATATTCTTTTAATATTCAAGTTGTCCAATCATATTTGGAGCTTCCCAGGCCTTTCCCAGTGTTTTTGTGTTTTGGGCTTTTTTTAAAATTTAAATTTAAATTTTAATTTAAANTTTAATTTAATTTTAATTTCAATTTTTATTTTTATTTTCATTTTTATTTTTATTTTTATTTTTAACCCACCAAGATCTGACTCTCAAGATCTTGAGAATGCTTTTTCTCGGTACCAAAAGGAGTGAAAAATGCAGCAAATTTAAAAATGCATCTTCTCCTCGTGCAGCACTTGGAGCTTGACTTGCTTCTCCTATTTTGGCTGCATCGCTTTCATTCCAGAGGGTTCCCACTCCTGGATTCCTTCTCCTTATGGAAAACAAAGGGAAAATCCATCCAACATTTGGGTTTTCTCAATTATCTCTAATTTCCATCCTATTTATGTGCACATCCACATCAACTGCTGGCTACTCTTATTTTCCTTTCGTCCTTTCTGAGTGGGAAAATTGGACTTTCCAGACATTCCCTGCTGGGAATTTTCTGCTCATTCCCAGATGTTTGTGGAGTGTTTTATCTCCTGGTGGGAATATTTTAGGAAAAAATTCTTGGCTGGGAAGGTGGGAAGGCCTCAGGTTACCCAGAGAAGCCATGGATGATCCTGGATCCCTGGAAGTGTCCAAGGCCAGGCTGGACATTGGGGCTTGGAATAACCTGGGACAGAGTTTGGTTAACCTGGGACACTCAGCCCTTTGTGGGTTTCCTGGAGGAATTCTTGGCCCAGCTCTGGTTCCAGAATTCACCTTTCTTGGATTTTTTCCAAATTTCAGCTCCTTTGGACAAGGATGTTGAGCCCGTGGTACCATCTCAAAGTTGTGCTTCCCTGACCTCACTGGCAGCTGCAAGGCCTGAGGAGAATCCCAGATTTCTGAAACAACGGCAGAGCTGAAGAATTAAATCAGGAGAGCAGATTCTGAGCTCTTTTCCTCAGAAATCTGGCTCAAATCCTAAATTTAACCCTTTTACCCCAACAGCTGGGTGGAAACTCCCAGTTCCAAGTGAAAATAATCCCAAAACCCAAGTCCATCTCTTGTGGAACGAAGATTTTACCCATGCGAAATGTGATCTTTAAAATTCCAGAGTTATCCTCAATTAATTATTGTATGGGAGAGGATTTTTCTCTATCTTTCTCTTCCCACTTGTGCATTTCAGGAGGGAAATCCTCTTTGTTTTTTCCGTTTAATGAATAATACAGGAATTA
This sequence comes from Cyanoderma ruficeps, assembly GCA_008694505.1. Classification (NCBI taxonomy): domain Eukaryota; kingdom Metazoa; phylum Chordata; class Aves; order Passeriformes; family Timaliidae; genus Cyanoderma; species Cyanoderma ruficeps. Next base: position 50,997,117 of record VZDJ01007753.1, on the reverse strand, counting down.
GATGAATAATTGATGGGTTGTTAATGAAGTGGCCGAATACACATCGCCCTCAAAACTGCAGGAATTCGGGTGGAATGTCAAAGAGATTGCTGGGACATTTGATATTTTAATTTTTTGGGTAATTCCTTACGGAAGCAGCTCCATGAGATTCTGTATCCTTGGCTCTCCACCACGTCCACCACCAATTCCTTCCCCAGTTTCTCCGGGAAAATTGGTGGTTGCCAAAAAAAATCAAAAAATTCCCTTCGTGCTGACACTGAGAATTCCCATCATGGGCTGCCCCTTCCTGCTCATCCCATTGGGAAAAAAAAAAAAGGGAAAAATCAGGCAAAGGATGCTCCAAATGGAGCTGGTTTTCACCCAAGCTGAACTGAAACAGGCTTCCCTTTCGAGCCCGGCTTGCACAGATGAAAAAAGAGACGTTAAAAAAGGAGAAGGAAAAGCCTGAGTCATCTGGAACAGGAATAGAAAAAAACCTTCTTGGCTGCAAAGAGCTGAAAAAAGGAGCAATTAACGTCTGGAATTCACCTGCAAATCTGGGCGCCGCCGGCTGTTATTGTTCGGATTATTAGGCAGGTGTGTGAAGTGCCTCATAAAAACTGGGGAGGAATTAAAAGGCAGATTTTTGCAGCGAACTCGGCGCTTTTGACACAATTACAACCCCGAGCAAGAGCCAGGGGACGTTCCCGTCGGTTTCACGCACCCGATCCCGAATCCTGTCCTGTTTCGGACTCAGATTCCTTTTTTTAATGTGCTGGATCAGGAGAAAGAAATTGGATTCAGGGTGCAGGGAGGGTCTCTGTCCTTGGGTGTCAAGGTGAGGGCAGTGCTGGGGGTTTGTCCCTTTCTTGTGGGACAGAAAAATGACGAGCAGGAGGTGAAGTCACCATGAGAGAGGCTGAGGGAGTTGGGAAAGGGCTGGGAAACTCCTGAGGGAGCTGGGAAGGGTCTGGAGCCCCAGGAAAGGCTGAGGGAGCTGGGAAAGACCTGGAAAACTCCTGAGGGAGCTGGGAAGGGTCTGGAGAATTCCTGAGGGAGCTGGGAAAGGGGCTGAGCCTGGAGCAAAGGAGGCTCAGGGGGGACCTTGTGGCTCTGCACAAGTCCCTGCCAGGAGGGGACAGCCGGGGGGGTCGGGCTCTGCTCCCAGGGAACAGGGACAGGAGGAGAGGGAACGGCCTCAGGCTGGGCCAGGGGAGGCTCAGGGTGGACAGCAGCAGGAATTTCCCCATGGAAAGGGTGCTCAGGCCTTGGGAGTGCCCAGGGAGGTTTGGAGTGCCCATCCCAAGGAAGAAAGGGCGCAGATGCTGCTGGAACTTTTGGGGGCAGCTGGAGGCCACTTAAAAATGAGCATTTGCCCAATTGCCAGCACAGGCAGAGTCCAAGTTTTTCCCAATTCTTTCCCATCCAACCTCTCCAGACCTTTCTCTTCCTGATGAGGCAGCAGCTGCAACTTGCTCAGGCACCGCTTAATGCAGTCCCAAAGGGCAGGAGGAATTTTTTTTTGTAGGGATCACTACTCCCAGCTCAATAATGGAAAAATAAAGGGCACCTGAGGATGAGGTTCAGGCAGACTGGATATTTTGTTTTCCATAATGCTGATTTCCTCCGTAAAATAAATCGACATTATTTTTTTTTCCCTTGCCTGGTGCACAGACCGACTTCCTCTGGCTCAGCTGGAAGTCTACTAAGGAAGGAGGGATTTTGTGGGAAAACCAACGGGAGAAAGGGATTTTTGCCAGGGTTTAGGACTCCAGAAGGAGAGGACACAGCTCCAGGGGGGAGGCTGGAATAATTAATGGAGCAGAAATTCATCAGGAGGCCCTGGCTGCACAGACACCTCTTGGAGGACGGAGAACCCAAATGTCACCGAAACTATGGGAAAAACAAAAACGGTCCAACAGCATTTTTAGGGTTGGAGAATCAAGGCATTGCTTTATCCGGATTATCTAATAATAAAGTTTGTTATTTTGAATCCGGATGTGCAGCAGAAATCATTTCGCCCACACAGGGCCCGGGCTGTGCAGAGAAAACCATCCCATCACACGTCCATTTAACTCGATTTTTCACGTATTTTATACAGTCACGACCCAGAGAAATTCATTTTTTCAACTGGACCCGAGTCTTGCAATTCGCAGTGTTTGGTTTCCTATTGGAAATTATTCTTGTAGTATTTGGTTTCCCATTGGTTATCGATCCCCCTCCCTTCGATATTGATCAGGTTCTCATTCTCATTAATCTATTCCAGACCAGGGGTCTCTGACCATGCCAAGTTTGGAGTTGATGGTCATAGATCTCCTGTGGTTCTTCTGTGCTGTTCCTGCTCTGGGAAAAGAATTTCAGAAAACCAAAACAGCTCAGGCACGGAACCAGGGCTACACCAGCAGGTCCATGGGATACCTGAGTGCTCCACCACAACTCAGGGCTCCTCATCCTGCAAGCATCCCAAAATCTGGTTCTCCCTGCCTATGGACACCGGAGAGTTTTCCCATGGAAGGAGCAGTTTGGGGTTGATTTATTTAACTCCAGTTAGGGAGGGGTGCCCTCCAGGACACTTTGTAGCCTGGCTGCAGGAAAAGCAGGGAATGTTCACTCAGCTTAAGTAGGGAAGATTTATGTTTCTCTGACACTGGATAAATCTCCACCATTTATTCCCAACTCCTTCCCTAAAGTATCGAATTATCTTTAAAGCAAACAACAGAATAGCTGGAGTGGGATATTTCATTCCTGCCAATAAAACAACTGTAACCGGAGCAATTTCTTTGTCTGGGGTTTTATTTCCCTTCCCTGGGTTAAGGTTTGTGTTTTGGGAACGGATTGTTCCCATTTCCCTCTCCGTGTGGGAAACACCGCTCCACAGGCAGGACATGAAGGGCTTGGCTTTCCTCTGGATGTGATCCTGACTTGGCTCCAGTTCAGATTCCGACGAGGACAAGGGAATTTCCTACTCTGAGCCTCTTCCCAGAGGGGTTTTTCACCCAGCCCTAAAGGGAAGCCTTTTCTCCTCGAGGAGAATTCCATGGAATTTTACAATGGTTTGGGATGGAAAAGCTCATCCCATCCCAGGGACACCTCCCACTGTCCCAGGCTGCTCCAAGCCCAATGTCCAACCTGGCCTTGGGCACTGCCAGGGATCCAGGGGCAGCCACAGCAAATCTGGGAATTCCAGCCCAGCCATTCCCTGTGTCCTGTCCCTCCATCCCTTGTCCCCAGTCCCTCTCCAGCTCTCCTGGAGCCCCTTCAGGCCCTGCCAGGGGCTCTGAGCTCTCCCTGGAGCTTCTCCTCTCCAGGGGAACATTCCCAGCTCTTCCCAGCCTGGCTCCAGAGCAGGGAGCTCCAACCTCTCATGGCTCTCCTCATCATCTGGGAGACACCTGGGAAAAAAATCCATGGAATAAGACCAAAGCTCTGCCTGTCTTCCCTGAATTTTGACCTTATTCCATCCCATCTGTCCCAGCTCCCCATTCCTTGACCAATCCCTTAATGCCAGTTAAAATTCCTGGATCGCCTCAGACGTCTCTTCCCAGCCCTTCCAAATCCTCCAAACCAAATTTTTTTTTTTTTTGGTGATAAGGGCTCCAATGCAATTATTTATTAAAATTATTTATTAAGAGACTTATTTTAAATCTTTTTTTTTTAACTTTCCAGGATACCCAGGAAGAATCTGGAGCCCCACACTCGAGGATCCAACAGCGCTGATAACTCCGACTTCGATGCCTTTTCCAGGAGAAATGTTTCGGAAAGCAAATCTGTTTAATTCTCTGGGACCTTTGGGACACGACGCCACGGTAGCTGAGCAGCTCTTCATCCGGAAATCAGCTGAAATAGACTTTCTTTCTTTTCCCTCCCAACGTTTTGTGTTTATCCTCTGCCAGAATCGGTTTAATCAGGGAAAATGAGAATTTAAAAGGGTTTTCAGGTCGCTCTGTCAGCACTGAGCCCCTTTCCAGAGCCCAGCGGTGCCTGGAATCTGTGCTGCATCCTGGGAAATCACCGTCTCCCTAAATACGGAATATCCTGGGTTTGAAGGGATTCACAAGGATCATCAAACCCAAATCCTGGCCCTGGACAGGCCAGCTCCAAGAATCCCAAAATAAGGTTTTTTTCCTTCTTTTTCTCCCTTCCCTCTGTCCTGCTGACAGAGCGGCTTCGTCAACCCAACCTCATTCCATCCTAATTCCCAGGACTGTGCCGACAGGACCAAGGTCTGGTTTCCCAAATCCGTTTCTGCACATGGAAATGATGTCGGGATCGTGGAAATCTTAGGATCATTAAGGTTGGAAAAGACCTGGGAATGTTCAAGGCCAGGTTGGACAGGACTTGGAGACAGTGGAAGGGGGGAGAACGGGATGAGCTTTGAGGTCCCTTCCAACCCCAACCATTCCATGCTTCTGGGATTCTCCTGCAGCTGGCGAGAAGGACGTGGGCGGCTCTTCCCAAATTTTAGGAGGGGCCAGACTTTTATTCTGATCCCTCCTGATCATGATCCCATGGAAAGAAGTCGGCTACAAGCTGGAATTTTTGCCAGAGGAGGGAAAAATCTCCCTGGAAAGGAGGGGACAATGGAATTTTGGAGTTTTGAGGTGTTGGCCAGAAATAGTGGAAATATAAATACAAATAATGTAAGTATAAACATACAAATAGAAATAAATTATAAATGCATAGTAAATAAAAATATAAATATTTATAACTGTATATAAATATAATATAACATAATAAAATAAAAATAAAAAATAAAACTAAGTATAAATAGAAATAGAAATGGTGTAAATATAAATATAAATAATGTAAGTATACATAGACAATAAAAATAAAAATAAAAA
>VZDJ01007753.1:50979092-50991452 GCA_008694505.1 Cyanoderma ruficeps | reverse complement strand
AGAAAATAAAAGAAAAGAAAAGAGGAAAAGGTAGATTTGGGTCGGAAGGGATCAGCTCATTCCGTGGCCTGCCATGGGTTCCTCTATCCCAGCTTGCTCCAAGCCTCGCCCAAAGGGACAAAGGGAATAATTTCTTACCTGATTTTTAGGAGGATTTCAAATATCAATGAGGAACTCTTAAATATTGGGAAAAGTGGCTCCAGCTCTTTCCTGGAGGTGTCCAAGGAATGCCTGGAAGTGGCAGTCAGGGCTCTGGGCTGGTGACAAGGTGGGGACTGGTCACAGCGTGGACTCGATCTTGGAGGGCTTTTCCAACCGAAATAATTCCATGATTTTCTGTCTGGGCTATCCTGAGCAAATCCCTCTGCTGAGGATGATTTCCCCAAATCCCATTTTTTCCCCTGTACCTGCTTCCCTATTTTTTATTTATTTGTAACAACCTTTCCTTCTGTTTCAGAGTTGTTGCTCTCCAGCCCTCCTGGCAGCTGGATCCCAATCCCCATCCTGACCTTTCCAGGTCCTTTTGTCTAAAGGTTCCCTTTAATCCCGTGGCACATCCCAGAATAGCAATTTTCCGGATTAATCCCGGGTTACTGGGTGAGTCATTTTGTTTATTTGGTACAAAACGCTTCGTTCCGCTCGCCCAAATCCCGGGATGAAAAAAGGGAGGATGAGCAGATGATAATGCCGGATATTTTTATTCCTAGAAGGAGATTATAATGAACATTTCCTGGGGCTGAGGGAGATTGGGATGCTGGGAAAGCCGCCACAGGAAGGAGTCACCGGCTCTGCATCCATGGAATTAATTCCAGCGGATTTTTTTTTCCTTGAATGCCGTGACAGAACCTCTCTCTCACTTCCCATTGCAGAAGGAGCTTCTTCCCAGCTCCAGGAATTTGATATTGGAATATTCGATGGATTCGTTCAGTTTTGGGAGGTGGAGTCAGAATAATATTTAAAATTTTAGGGAAAAAAAACCCAAAAAACCCAAGGAATCGTGAAAGCAGGAATGGTGACTCCCTCCTTCCGAGCTCACCGGGTCAAACACAGGGAACATCCACAATCCCTCCTGGAAAAGCTTTGATAAATTGTTATCTTGGGAATTGGAGGGGGGAAAAGGCAACAAAAAACCCAAAATCTTCCTGTTTTTCTCAGTTTGGAGGGATTTTTGGGACAAAAAATCCTCCTGGAAAAGCTCAGTTGAATTGTTATCCTGGGAGAAGGGAGAGAAAAAGAGCAACCAAATGTTCCTGGTTATCTCAGTTTGGAGGGATTTGTGGGACAAATCAAACACAGGGAACATCCACGATCCCTCCTGGAAAAGCTGCATTAGATTTTTATCCTGAGAGAAGGGAGAACAAAGAGCAACCAAAGTTTCCTGGTTTTCTCAGTTTGGATGGATTTGTGGGATAAATAAAACACAGGGAACATCCACGATCCCTCCTGGAAAAGCTGCATTAGATTTTTATCCTGGGAGAAGCAAGGAAAAAGGGCAACCAAATGTTCCTGATTTTCTCAGTTTGGATGGATTTTTGAGACAAATCAAACACAGGGAATGTCTATGATCACTCCTGGAAAATCTCAGTTATTCTGGGAGGAGAGAGAACAAAGAGCAACCAAACGTTCCTGGTTTTCTCAGTTGTGGGACAAATCAAACACAGGGAACATCCACGATCCCTCCTGGAAAAGCTGCATTAGATTTTTATCCTGGGAGAAGGGAACAAAGAGCAACCAAAGTTTCCTGGTTTTCTCAGTTTGGATGGATTTGAGGGACAACTCAAACACAGGGAACATCCACGATCCCTCCTGGAAAAGCTGCATTAGATTTTTATCCTGGGAGAAGGGAGAACAAAGAGCAACCAAATGTTCCTGGTTTTCTCAGTTTGGATGGATTTTTGGTACAAATCAAACACAGGGAATGTCCACGATCCCTCCTGGAAAATCTCAGTTAGCCTGGGAGGAGAGGGAACAAAGGGGAACCAAACGTTCCTGGTTTTCTCAGTTGTGGGACAAATCAAACACAGGGAACAGCCACAATCCCTCCTGGAAAATCTCAGTTATCCTGGGAGGAGAGGGAACAAAGAGCAACCAAACGTTCCTGGTTTTCTCAGTTTGGATGGATTTGTGGGACAAATCAAACACAGGGAATGTCCGTGACCCCTCCTGGAAAAGCTCCATTAAATTTTTATCCTGGAAGAAGGGAGAACAAAGGGCAACGAAACTTTCCTGGTTTTCTCAGTTTGGAGGGATTTGAGGGACACATCTCCCATCCTCTCCCAGCCAGAGGAACCTGGAACTTGGCTTTTCCTAACAAAAAAGGACAGAAGTCCCTGTATCCGGAAGGCTCCTGGTGCACCGGGATAAAATTCCTACGGAAAGGAAATGAATGCATTCCATAAACCCCAACACCACCCCGTTATTCCTTATTCCAGCTGCTGTGGGAGCAACGGCACTTCCAGAATTCCATGTTTGAAAGGCTTGAACATTCCACCTTCCCAAAGCCTTGTTGTGCTTTGGGAATCTGTTGCCAGCCAGGGATTTTGCAGCCAAGCGACCGAAAACGGAGGGAATATTTGATCCAACTTTTCCAGCCCTCTTGGGAGCAGCCAAAAATGTTGTGGCCCTTCGGAAAGGATAAAGGTTTAAATTTCCAGCTTCCCCTGAACTTCTCCCTCACTTCTCACTCTGTGAGGAGTTTCCTTCCCAGCTCTGGATGTCCGGGAGTTTGGGAAGCGCATTTTGGAATCTCATTTTATGGATTCCTTCAGGTTTGGGAGGTGGGACAACAATAATATTGCTGACAACCCTTTCCATGAAGGAATTTTCCCAAATATCCAATCGAAACCTCCCCTGGTCCTCCTTGGACACCTCCAGGGATGGGCACTCCAAACCTCTGTGGGCAGCTCCAAGGCCTGAGCACCCTTTCCATGGGGAAATTCCTGCTGCTGTCCACCCTGAGCCTCGCCTGGCCCAGCCTGAGGCCGTTCCCTCTCCTCCTGTCCCTGTTCCCTGGGAGCAGAACCTCCTCTGGTCAGGGAATTGTGGAAATTTTCCATCATTTCCACCTGGTTGAACGTTTCATTCCTCAGCTGGGCAGCAGGGAATTGTCCGAGCTGCTGGAATTCCTGATCCACAAAATTTAAAACCCCTGAACAAGTCGCTGGTGACCTTTGTAGGGAAGTGTTGGTGGGCAGGTGGATGCAGCCGGTTTGACCTGGATAAGGGAATTCCCATTGGATGGGAACAAGGATGAGTTGGTGAATCATGGAATCATGGAAAGGTTTGGGTTCAGGAGATGTTAAATCCCATCCAGTCCCATCCCCTTCCATGGGCAGGGAAACCTTCTGCTATCCCATGTTTTTCCAAGCCCCATCCAACCTGGCCTTGGACATTTCCATGGAATTCCACTTGAAATCCTGGCTGGAGCAGAGTTTATTTCCAAGCAGCCAGATCAAAGTGGAGATTCCAGAGCCTGACCCTCTTCTGGGACAGGAGGATTTCTTGGGACGAGGCTGCCTGTCACATTCCTTAAAAAAATCTGTAATTCTTGGATTTATCACCACATTTCCCTGGGGATCACATCCCGTTTCCCTGCACGGATCCTCAATCCTCATCCTGTGCTGGATTTCAGCCTCAGGAGCAGTGGAATTCTCCCATCCACAGCTGGAAATATTCCAAAATATTTGCTGATAAGGATTGAGCCACATTTTCTTCCCTTTTCCAGGCAGGAAAAATCAATTCCACCTATCCAGCAGGTTCAAATAAAAGAGTAAAAAGAAAAAAGCTGGATCATGGATCTATTACACCGGAAATCTTATTTAAATCCATTTATTCACTGCATCGGGAATCTCATTCAAATCCCTTTATTCACTACATTGAAATAAAAGTCAGAGCAAGGGAAATTTTTTTTTAAAAAAATTGGCATCGTAAATACCGTGTTTTTTTCTCGTGTTTTCTGTGCATCAAATATTTGTTTTACTGCAGAACTTCCCGGGAATCTTGCTGGGAGCTGCCAGGGAATTGCCAGCAATTATTTCCTTGGTGTTTGCTTAAACAGCCCCGAGGTTTAATATCGCTCAACGCCTTCTGAAATATTCTGGGAAGGCAGAGCTCTGAGCTCTGCTGCTGCTGCCCGGAGAGGAATTTTATTCCAAAAAATTGGGAAGTGATCCCACATCCCTCACCCCTGGCAGCAGTGGGAGAGAGCAGGAAGACGACACATTTTCCAGCAGTCACGATGTCCATGAGAGGGAAAATTTTGGGGTGGGACAGCCTGAAAGGCGTGAAGAAATCCGGGAAAAAGCGAAAAAACTGTGGAAAAACCTCCTGTGGGATGCTCAATCCATCAATATCCTACAAGAGATTCCTTCCCTCCCTCCCTTCTCCCTTCCTTCCCTTTCTTCTTCCCTTCCTCTTTTCCTTGCTGCTCCTTCTGCCCCCTGGATCCAATAAATCCATGTCCACGTGGGAGGTTCTAACCTTGCTTTGAGACCTCTGGAATTTCTCCTTACCCTGGTGAATGTTACAGTCTTGAACTGGACACATTCCCCCCAAAAATGGGATTTGGGGAATTTCTCGGTTTGGTTTTTGTAGAAGGAAAGACTGGAGAAGAGAAAAATCCAAGGAAACCTCAGAGCCCCTGCCAGGGCTTAAAAGGGCTCCAGGAGAGCTGGAGAGGGACTGGGGCAAGGGATGGAGGGACAGGACACAGGGAATGGCTTTGAGCTGGAAAAAAGGGGAGATTTGGGTGCGAGATTGGGAATTGGGAATTCCTGGCTGGGCTGGAATTCCCAGATTTGCTGTGGCTGCCCCTGGATCCCTGGCAGTGCCCAAGGCCAGGTTGGACATTGGGCTTGGAGCAGCCTGGGACAGTGGGAGGTGTCCCTGGGACAGTGGGAGGTGTCCCTGCCAGGGCAGGGGTGGGAATGGGATTCAAGGTCCTTTCACTCCAAATCCTTCTGGAATTCTGTGACGTTGTCCTCTCCCTTTTTTCCATACCACTCCTTTTTACTTTGAATAAAAGCATTATCCCTTCCATAACACTTCTTATTCATATAAATAGATACAAAGGAGCTAATTTTAGATTGCTTTAATCTGATTTTTTTTAAATTCAGACTTTGGGTATTTAAACGGATTTTTCGATCCACGCTGTCAGTGCACCCACCTGAAAAACCTGAACACGCTCAGTTGGAATATTAATTACATCTCAATAATAATAATTTAATTGTACCGTGTTGTACATATTTAAACACGCCATTGAACAGAAGGAATTTCTGCCCCCACAATCACAACCTGCTCATATTAATATTTTGGAGGATTAACATTTAAATAAAAAACCCTCCCACACAAATCCAGCTTTGTTTGCTGACCTGAGGTTCCCACTTCCTGCAATAAATTCAGGCCAATCCAGACTGCAAATATTTATTGCTGTCCTCAGAGCCATTAGCAGAGTTCAGTCAATAAAAGATGATAACTCTGAGGCCAAGAAGTAGTTTAAAATCCCAAAAAATGATTTATAGCATGAGGAAAAAGAAAAAACAACATCCAGGAGGGCAAAATTCCATGAGGTGTTGTCACAGAGGGTGGATTCGCCTGGAATAATGCCTGGGAGATGGAGCTTTTGGAATTCCAGATGGATTGTTGGCATTTGGTGTCATTGATGCCTTAATTTTTATCTCCCCTGTATTCCATGTTGTGCGGTGCCCAGGGGGGCAGCTCTGAGCTCACAGTCAGTGTCACTCAGCTCTGCACACAGCAGGGACACAAAACAAATCCTTTTCCTGCCCCACACCAAGGACAACTGGGACAAGTGTTCAGGCCCCAAAGCACCAACAAGGCTGGGCTGGAGGGAGAAAACAAGAAGGATGGAATTGTCCCATTCCACCTGCAGCTGGAATGGGACAATTCAACCCCAAGATGCAAATGGACCAAAACTTGGAAAAGTGTCAGACCTGGTGACTGTTTGTCCATTTTGTGTCCATTTTGTGTCCATTTTGTGTCCATTTTGGGTCCATTTTGGGTCCACCTTGGGTGTAGCCCTGGCCAGGCTCTTGTCCTGCCCAAGGTGTGTCCTTAAAGGCCTTTTAATAAATCTCTCCTTTATTCTCCAGCTCTGTCCAGTCTCTGTTCCAGCTCAGCCTTCCCAAGGCATCACCATGGACCTCACCCCAAAGAAACGAGCTCTGAGTTGTTGAATTCTGTTCAACACATTCCCAAAAAGCAGCAGCACATGGACTTGGTGCTGCTCACATGAAACACGAGGCACAATTTGTGTCCACTTCCAACACTTCCAAGGATTTAATTTGGAGGGAGGGTTGGAATCAAATCTCCATCCCATGTCACTGTCACAGGGCCCAGGTCAGATTTGTTCCCACAGGCTGGGAGGGGGCAGGTGGGTTATCCGTGGTCTCTGTTCCTTGGAAATTCCTTGGAATGTCTTTTTCCTGCTTTGGCTGCTGCTGCTTTAGAAATAACTTCCCCTAAACCCCCATCAGTGGGGTTAGAATCCGGAATGGTTTGGGTGGGAAGGGAACTTAAATCCCACCCAGTGCCAGGGACACCTCCCACTGTCCCAGGGACACCTCCCACTGTCCCAGACTGCTCCAAGCCCAATGTCCAACCTGGCCTTGGGCACTGCCAGGGATCCAGGGGCAGCCACAGCAAATCTGCGAATTCCAGCCCAGCCAGGAATTCCCAATTCCCAACATCCCACCCAAATCTCCCCTTTTCCAGCTCAAAGCCATTCCCTGTGTCCTGTCCCTCCATCCCTTGTCCCCAGTCCCTCTCCAGCTCTCCTGGAGCCCCTTTAGGCCCTGGCAGGGGCTCTGAGGTTTCCTTGGATTTTTCTCTTCTCCAGGTGAACATTCCCAGCTCTTCCCAGCCTTTCCTCACAGCAGAGTTTATATTTTCTCTTCTCTTTAAAGGAAAAATTATTCAGAAAAAGAAGTTAAAAAAAAAACCACCCAAAAACCCAACAACTGTGAAAGGCTTTAAAAATCCTATTTCTCTTCTCTTCCCTCAAAAATGAAGTTTTTTATTGCTTTTTCTGGTCAGGCCTAAGGCAGGATTTGCTATTTGAAAAAACAAACTGCCAGCAGCCTCCAGCAAAGACAAGCTGCAGTCTCTGGTTTCTTCCCTCTGCCTGTGATTTCCTCACCTTTGCAAATATTCCTCCCGAGCAAGAAATCCAGCAGGATTTATTTGATCAGCCACGCATTTCTGCACAATCCACCGGGGAATGCCAGGTAGGATTTGTAACTGGATCCAGAAGGAAGTGCGGCTCAGGGAAGAGCGAGGTGTGAGGGGTTTATCCCATCCAATCTTGGGATGTTCCTTCCTAAAGCCTGAAGGCAGCGAAGCTCCTGAACTGGGGGAATATAAAGGAAATTTCCTGTTTATCAGGAGGCAGCTCTGTGCCTTTCCTGAAAGGGAGGAAGTGAGGTTTTGTTGGAGCCCTGGGCACTGAGAATTCCAGACTTTCCGTGCTCACAGGCACTGACCCCCATGTTGCCCTGAGTTTTCTGTCTTTTGTCTTTCTGTAGAACTTTCACACGCAGCCTCATGTAAATAATGTCTATTCTTAGAATGCTTACATACTTCTCCTGTGAGAGAAGAAATGATTGATGGCGATGTCCACCATCCAGGTTGAAGGGGTGGCGACCTATCCAGCCAATCCCTTGACCTCTGTACATATCTATAAATACTGGAGTCAAAATAAAATTAAGAGAGAGTTTTTCTACAACAGCCGTGTCCTGAGCCTCTCTCGAGTGTTCCTAATTTGGTACATGCCCAGCTTCGCCCCATGACATCCCCAAGCAAACACTGCACTGACCTGAGGCCGTGAAAAAGGCTCCCAAAATTGAGTGACAGCACTGGGATTGTGGGTGTGGGGTTTGGATAGAAGTGTGTGATGGCACAGGGGGGAAAAGTCAGAGTTTAAGGGTTTAGAATACAGTAATAGATAGATAAAGCAAGATGGGGGATTTAGGGCATTGGCCAGTCCTTCTTTTTCACCTTCTCCTTCACAGCTCTGGGTGGGGTTTTGTAATTGGGTAGAAAAATCCTCATTGTGGGCCACAGGTGGTTGGTTGTTGGGTTAAAAGTCAAAATAATTCAGGTGTCATTTCATAATTGGTCAGTTTATCCTTAAAAGGCCTTGTAGAAAGAGAGATGGGGCCATTTTTTACTTTGTTAGCCAGAACTCACAACTTGTGAGACTGTGACATGGACAAGAATTAACAAACATCTGAGTCTGAACACAAAACAATGTCTCTTGAGCATCTAATCCCTGGCAGGAAAAGAAGATAAAAGTAACAGTAAAGATAAAAGTTTGGCTCCAGAGTCCGTGGAAATGTTCTCCAGGTCTTGATGCTGAGGAGCAGAGTCAGGAAAATCTCTTGGAGAGTATCTAGTGTCTGCCAGGATCCAGTGGAGAACACAGGGAGGAGGTGGGGAAAGAATAGGATTTTAAATGTGGATTATTAAATCCACCCCAGAACTCAGAGGAAGAACAGAGTGGGATTTTGGGGTGCCCCATGAAGGGTCAGGCGTTGGAGTGATAATCCCTGTAAATCCAGCTCGGGTTATTCCATGATTCCATGATTCCATGATTCAGTGGAGAGTCAGCTGATGCCAATTTAAAAGGAAGAGCTTTCCCTGCTGTGCTTTGCAAATCCCTCAGAATTCCTGCTCAGAGCAGCTGGTTCCGTGAACAGGCAGTGAAGTGGTGGCAGCTGCAGACACAATCCTGCCAGGAATGCCGGTGATCCCGGCTCCACCCGGGGCTGAGGGCTCATCCAGGCTCACATCCACCCTCTGTGCTTCATTTCCCTGGAGCCCTGGTTCCATGCCTGAGGTGTTTTGGTTTCTGAAATTCCTTTCCCAGGGAATTTTCTGTAAACAGGAGAAATGTTTTTGTAGCTGTAACTTTGTTATTCATTCCTTTCCCTGGGAGGGAAAATCTTCTTGATGTCCCTCTGCTGTGACCAATGTGAGTGAAGAGGTTTGTCTTTGTGTCACCAATCCAATTGGTCTGTGTGGAATAGTATAAAAGGGAGACACATCCCAAAAATCAAGGAGCCATTTTCAGCCTTCTGGATCTCGGGGTCTGTGTCACTGTGGTGCGAAACAGAGTCAATTTTCCAGCTTCCCCACGAGAGGGACTGGGGACAAGGGCTGGAGGGACAGGACACAGGGAATGGCTTTTAGATGGAAAAGCGGAGATTTGGGTGGGATATTGGGAATTGGGAATTCGTGGCTGGGCTGGAATTCCCAGATTTGCTGTGGCTGCCCCTGGATCCCTGGCAGTGCCCAAGGCCAGGTTGGACATTGGGCTTGGAGCAGCCTGGGACAGTGGGAGGTGTCCCTGGGACAGTGGGAGGTGTCCCTGCCATGGCAGGGGTGGCACTGGGTGGGATTTAAGTTCCCTTCCAATCCAAACCTTCCTGGAATTCTGAGATCCCCTGAAACCCCGTGTGTGTGTGTGTGAGCGCGTGGCCCTGCCCGGCAAAGGGCGAGCAGGGAACTGCAGAGTTCATTCCGCTCCCTCAATCAAACTCTAATCAGAATCTAATAAAAATGGACAAATCCCTAATTGCATTTCATGCCGGTTTTCCTCCGCGGCCAGAGTCAATATTCCAACAATAAAGCTGATCCCAGAATAAACCTGGATTACCAAACCCCTTTGGTTTGTTGGATAAATGAATCATCAAACCCTCCAGAATCGTGGCAGCTCACGCAGATTTGTGCAGCACTGCAAACAAAAGGGAAAATTCCATCTTTATTTGCCTAAATGTTCATTAATTTTTCCTTCCTTTCCTCCTCTTTCCAAGATTTTCCAACCCCTCATGGAAAATCAAAGCAAATCCCTGAAACTGAGCCCTTCTCCTCTTCTGAGTCAAATGTTTCTTCACTCAGAGCAGCTCAGGATTTGATGCAATTCCATGTTTGGCTTTGGGAAACTCAGGGAAGGTCAATATTTCGGGAGAGATGAGGGATCACATCTGGCAGAGCTGAAACAGGGGGTGCAATAAGGGATAAATCCCACCCATCCCTGCCAGGAGATCTCCTGGGGGTCCTCACAAACTTCCCAAAATTTGGGCATGAAAAAAATAATCTCAAAACACCTGAAGTTTTTTATAAAAATCTGGAGGAAAAAAAGCTAAAAACAACAAAACCCCAGGAACTTTATAATCCCATTTTGGGGGGCCTATGGAACAACCTGCATCACAACAGCCTGGGAGAGCTCAGAGCCCTGCCAGGGCCTAAAGGGGCTCCAGGAGAGCTGGAGAGGGACTGGGGACAAGGGATGGAGGGACAGGACACAGGGAATGGCTTTGAGCTGGAAAAGGGGAGATTTGGGTGGGATATTGGGAATTGGGAATTCCTGGCTGGGCTGGAATTCGCAGATTTGCTGTGGCTGCCCCTGGATCCCTGGCAGTGCCCAAGGCCAGGTTGGACATTGGTCTTGGAGCAGCCTGGGACAGTGGGAGGTGTCCCTGGGACAGTCAGAGGTGTCCCTGGGTGACACTGGATGGGATTTTAGGTCTCTTCCCACCCAAACCATTCCACAACTCTCGGATTCCATGAGAATCTTCGGAATTAATGGCCAACCCCTATAAATGTTTCTAAAAAAGCTTAAAAAAATTAAGAATCTGTAAAATTGAATTCACCACATCTCTCCATCTTTTTCCTATTTCGAAGGAAGGAAAAAGCCAGAGATGCTTTTTCTGGGAAAAAACTCTCGGTCGTGGAATGATCCCCACAGACAGCACCGGGAACCTGGGGAAGGAAATCTCAGGAGCAACACTGGGAAAAGAATACAAACATTTCTCCCCTTTCACCTGAATTAACATCTGTGGCTCCCCATTCCCATTATCCCACCATCAGGTGTGGACAGGGTTGAACTTGACCTCTCCAGAGCTTTTTGGTGCTGGTGACCAAAATTCCCCCAGGGAGACGAGTCCATCGGTGTGGGCAGGACACTGAGCAGTAAATTAAAAATCACTCTGAAATCTGGCTAATTTTGTTTCGAAATGAAAATAACCCCAATGTTTTCCAGAGGTTTTGGAAAATCAGCCATGTGTGGGAAAGCTGCAATTCCCCCTGGAGGTGTCATTTCAGGGCTTAGGAATAGCAAAATCTCAGACTAAACTCAATTTATATCATGCTGGGCTTGTGCCCACCGAGAGGCCAGCACGGGGTACTCCGGCTGCTCCCAAAATGTCTCAGATCTGTTGGAAAAATGGCAAAACAAAGCTGAGCATGAGCTGGGGTTGCTGTGCTGGGGATGTTTCACCAGAAAAACACAGGAAACGGTCATGAAAGACAATTTTCCATCTTTAACGTGGTGGTTTGTTATCAGTTAAAATTGGGAATTTTTCCACCTTTAACATGGAGTTTTGTTATCAATTAAAATCTGGGATTTATCTGTGGGTAATGACATCTGGTGAGTGAGCAAGGGTCGGGAATGAGAGGAAGAGTCAAAATTAAAGGGAATTTGATTTCTGGCTTCATTCCTCAGAACTACAAAGATATTGAGGGGCTGGAGAGTTTCCAGGGCAGGGAATGGAGCTGGGAATGGGCTGGAGAATCCCTGAGAGAGCTGGGAAGGGACTGAGCCTGGAGCAAAGGAGGCTGAGGGGGGACCTTGTGGCTCTGCACAAGTCCCTGCCAGGAGGGGACAGCCAGGAGGGTCGGGCTCTGCTCCCAGGGAACAGGGACAGGAGGAGAGGGAACGGCCTCAGGCTGGGCCAGGGGAGGCTCAGGGTGGATATTACAGGAATTTTTTTCATGGAAAAAGCTGTCAAACCCTGGCACGGCTTCCTGGAAGTATTAAAAAAACGCCTAGAAGTGCTCAAAAAACATCTGAGTGAGCACTTGAGGACATGGTTTAGTGGTGGTTGAGGACAGAGTTCAATGGTGGTTGAGGACATGGTTTAATGGTGGTTGAGGACATGGTTTAGTGGTGGTTGAGGACAGAACTCAATGGTGGTTGAGGACATGGTTTAATGGTGGTTGAGGACACGGTTTAGAGGTGGTTGAGGACATGGTTTAGTGGTGGTTGAGGACAGAGTTCAATGGTGGTTGAGGACATGGTTTAATGGTGGTTGAGGACATGGTTTAGTGGTGGTTGAGGACACGGTTTAATGGTAGTTGAGGACATGGTTTAGTGGTGGTTGAGGACATGGTTTACTGGTGGTTGAAGACATGGTTTAGTGGTGGTTGAGGACACGGTTTAGTGGTGGTTGAGGACACGGTTTAGTGGTGGTTGAGGACATGGTTTTATGGTAGTTCAGGACATGGTTTAGCGGTGGTTGGGGACACGGTTTAGTGGTGGTTGGGGCACGGTTTAGTGGTGGT
>VZDJ01007753.1:50954641-50977849 GCA_008694505.1 Cyanoderma ruficeps | reverse complement strand
CTCCTCTCCTCTCCGGTCTGGAAGAGCAAGAATAATTTTTTCTCCCAGGATGGGGAAAACTCATTCCGAAAAAGGTGCCCCCAAATCCTGGGAGGTGCCCCAGGACCCTACACACCCTCTGGAAATCTTCCTTCATCCCATTCTCCCTCTCTCTTCCCTTTCACCCCACTCCTTATTCCAAACCCCTCTGGCTCATCCCAGGAGATCAGCGACAATCCGACATCGATTTTCATCCTGAGTGTGTAATTTACAAAGAAAACTTAGGAATCTTCTGTGGAATTTTTTGCCATCCCTTTCAACCACGAGCGTCTACAAACCTTGGATGCCCCAAGATTCTCCACTTACAGAGGGGTTGCCAAAGCTCTCCCTGCCCCATGGCAGGGGTTGGAATGGGATGTTTGGCTCCAACCCAAACATTCCATGATTCCACAAGATTTGGAAACATGAAGAGGTGGTTGACGCTCTAATTTCCAGGAAAGGGGGGGTTTTGATGATTATTTTGTCCCCTTTTTGTCTTGTTTTTTGAGAGGTTGCCCTGGTGGAGCCCCGCAGCCTTGTGAGCACCATTCCAAAGGAAACCTGCCCAAAGGAGATTTTCTTGTCCTGGGAGACAGGGAAAAGCTGTAATAAAACTCATGGAATATCATTAGCAGGATAGGCTGAACCACAGGGAACACATCCAGAAAACAAAGGAACAGACAACCCCTGGCAGAGTTAAATGAGGCAAGAAAAAGGGGCGCTAAATGTTCTCCACTTCCAATTAAAATCCCCGGGAAGAACCGCAAGAATTCCTTAATTCATCGTTAAACCCTCCTAAATATTCCCACTCCTTCCATTTTGTTCTTTATCTGGCAGATTCCTCGTCGTATTAGCAGCTGTGTGAATTATTGTACATTATTTGGAAGCCTCAATTTAACAATCTATCTGTAACTAGTCCTGAAAATTTGGGGGTTTTACCGTTATTTATGACCGATTAAATGACTCGTCTTGGATCTTTCTGGAAAAACATCCCCTGGAGATGTTTGCCCCAAAAATCCAGAGCCGCAGCCATGCAAAGGCAATAAAAGTCAGGAGGAGCAGGGAAAATATTTCAAATATAAGTATTTCAAATATAAATATTTCAAAGTAAAACTCACTTTGAGAAAAAACATTTTCCCAGAGGGTTTCCCTCAATTTGGGTCTTTTGGTTTGATTAAGGCACGGATAAATGAATTGGAATTGTTGAGCTCCTGTGTAAATCTCCCAGATTTATGTTAAAAAAAAGAGATTTTCCCATTTTTCCTATTAGGGAAAAAGCTTCTCCTAATGAAATAGCCCACCTGGCGCTCCAGGCTAATCCTCTCCTGTGGATTTTGACCTGTAAACGTGGGGAAATTCCATCAAAACCTGCCATGGAAAATGGCCTTTGTGCCTTTTCCTGTTCACGTTTCCCTTGCCGGGGAATGATCAAGTTGTGGATGAAACAAACATGAGGGAAAAAACTCTCTCAATCCTATTAAAATAAAAGATGGGACCCCTGATGTCCCCACTCCCAGGTGGTGGGAGCAGAAGGGGAGAATCATGGAATATCCTGAATGGGAAGGGACGTGATACCTTGGGAAGGCTGAGCTGGAACAGAGAGTGGACAGAGCTGGAGAATAAAGGAGAGATTTATTGAAAGGCCTTTAAGGTACACCTTGGGCAGGACAAGAGCCTGGCCAGGGCTACACCCAAGGTGGATCCAAAATGGTCACAAAATGGACACAAAATGGACACAAAATGGACACAAAATGGTCACAAAATGGACACAAGGTTTCACACTTTTATAAGTGTTGGTCCATTTTCATATTGGGGTTTAATTTTCAGCATTGTGGGGGATGCTGTCTTGGTTTGGAAAGACAGGGGTCTGCCAGGAAAAGCCAGAGCTTCCCTTGGAATGGAGAATGGAAACCACTCCCCGCCCCCTCCCCCACCCCCTTCCCAAATTATTATAATTTTGAAATTAAGGGGCTCTCAGGCAAAGATATGGGAAGAGGAATAACAGTTCCTAACTAGGAAAATTAAAAATACAAATGTAGCACTACAAAACATACAAGCAAGTAAACAAACAAAAACCCTATAAACCCTGCCAGGGTCAGAGCACTCCTGCCCCCGTGTTGGTCAGGGTGTTGGTGTCAGCCCAGCCCAGCCCTCCTGCAGGGACAGATGTGGTTCTGGTGGAGCAGAGATGATCCTGGAGAAGGGTCCAGTGGTGCTGGGATGGGTCTGGGCTCCCTCTGGGAATCCAGTGCAGACAGGCTGTGCTGCTGTTCTGAATGCCAGCTTTGATCCAGGTGGGAATGCTGGGCTCCTCCCCCTGGGTGGAGCCTCTCCCCATGGGATGATGGAATTGTCTCAGCCCTGCAGTGAGCCTGGATGGCCCATGGACAGCAGATCTCCCTTGGAGGGAGGACGGGTCCTGGAAGGGATAAAGAACACGGCCCCAGCTGGTTTAACAGCTGCCCATTGACAGAAGATCCCCCTGGAGTTATGAGGGATGGGTTACAAAAGTGATTAAAAAAAAAATCCACCTCTCCAACCGGTTTCAACAGATGGAAAACAGAATAAACAAACACCTTTGGTTACATCCTGCAACCCAAGACAGAGGCTCAGCACCATCACAAGGCTGTGGGCACTTCAAGGTGGTGACAAAGGAATGGCGCCAGATGAACAGCGATGCCTTTTCATTATCCTAAAAGCTTAGGGAACTAATTCCAAGCCCAAAGAGGGTAAAACGGGATTAGAGGCATCCTCCTCTCTGGAATGCAGGGAGGAATAATCAAATTGTTATTAAAAACAGGCAGTGGACGGTGTTTAATTTACCAAACGTGGGGTTTGTCCTCCTAATCCCTCTCAGGTTTGCTGCCACTTCTGTAGGGGAGTGTCCAGGTGGGATTTAGGAGATCTCAGTCCTGGAGGATGGGATGGCAAAGCTGGAGGGGAAAAAGGGAAAAATATGTGACTCCGGAGTGATCAGAGCAGGAATAAATTCGCTCCAGTGCGCAAAAAATTAGGATATTCTGCGTTTTCCTGATGTCTGGAGTTTAAGGAGATTTTTGTCTGTTTTAAGGAGATTTTTGTCTGTTTTGCACCTCAGTCCCATCTGCTCTGTCCCCCTTCGGGGAGGATCCAAGGAGAGGGAATAACCATTCCCAACCTTCCCTCCCTTCCCCAGTCAGCTCCCAAACCAGCCATAAACCAAGTGACAAATCCAATCCTCATCTGCCAAGCTCAGGACGTCTCATCCCTTGGTTTCAGTCATATTTTTGGAACATAAAATAAAATACGGAAGGCAGGTGCCTTTGTGTTGCATCGGGGCCTCACAGGAACTGGATAAAATTCCATCTGCTCCACAAATTTATGGTTTTCCCCCTTTTTCCTGTCTGCATTTTACAGGACTCCTGCTGTGGCCTGAAACAGCTACGAGGTGTTTGGATAAATAAATATCCAAGAACAGGTTGCAAGGTAGAGATTTTCATGGGAAAAGGAAGTAGAAGGTCACGGTTGGAATTTTTGGACTCTTTTTTTTTTCTATATTAGAGTGAGTTTGGCCAGTATTGGATCCTTTCTTGTGGAAGCACAATCCCAGCATGTCTTGCCACAGCCCTGTGGAAATAAATAATCACAGAAAACTTTGGAATTCTGAATGTTTTTTCTTGATGAATTCCTTATGTCCCTCCATAAAACTGAGCTCTGCAGGGAATTGTTTTGGCAGAAAAACAGAATCAACACAGCCATGGGATACCAGGCACATCCTGGCTGGGAATGTCTGGTTAATTTGAAGTCACTGGGAGAAAAAAATTTAAAAAAAAAAAAAAAATCCTGGCATTTGAGATATAAAAATATAAATAACTGCTCTTGTTAAAAATTTATGGTCAAAAAATTATTGGCTTTGAGTTTGGTTGCTCGCAGTTGGAGCCTCTGAGTTCTGAAGTCTCAAACTCTTCAGCAGAGTCAACTCCCCACTATTAATGTCAATTTATTGGAGAAATAATGAGCTCCGATAAAAACATTCCAACCTGAAGCACATGCGGAGTTATCCTCTCTCCTTTTCCAGCTCCACCACGCTCATCCCTCTTTCCAAAGGATCACTTTGGGTGGCTGAGGATGATTCTGAGCAGTCAATCCCACATTTTGCTGCTTGAGTTCCTTGGCCAAGGCAAGGTCTTGGCTCTGGGTCTTCCCAGGCCCTGCACGTCGGGTTTCCAAAGCTGACAGGTTTTCCTGGCGCAATTCCCATCTCCTGGAGTGCTGGGAGCGAACTGGCTCTGCGGCAGCCTTTTGGCACATCCTGGTGCTTTTTGTGGGAAACAGGAGGTGAAGAGACAGATTTTAATCACTGGACAAGCCACTAATTGACATTGGTCGTGTCCTAATTGGGAGGGAGGAAGGATCTGGTTATGGAAATTCCAGGAAAAAAAACTGGATTTTCTCCACCCTTTTATAAATTATAAATATCTTTTTCCTCTTTGAACCTGACAAAAAATTGAACCAGAGCAGAAGAACTTTGTGAGATATCAAATGATGACAACCCTAAATGCTCACCTCGGAATTCCTTGGAATCCCTGCGTTATCCATGGAGCCCAAGAGCAGGTTTGGGATATAAATAGGGCTCAGTGGGAGCTTTCAAAAGCAGCTGGTTCAGTGAAGAGGAACTGCCAAAACCAGAGCCTTTTCCAGGGATTTATGGGGTTTGACAAGTTCCAGGTGGGATGTGAGAATGGGAGGTCTCCCAGCAGCTGACGGAGTCACCGGAAAATGAGGAATTTGTTTCCAAGTGGCTGCTTGACCTAATTCCCACTGAAAACATGGATTGGACTTGTTCTTGTTACAGCAAAGCCGAGCTGCTCCTGCTCTGCTGAGTTCTGAACACCTGAGAAGGTTTAACAAGAAATCCTGGAATGGTTTGGGGTGGAAATGGATCTTAAATCCCACCCAGTGCCACCCCTGCCATGGCAGGGACATCTCCCACTGTCCCAGGCTGCTCCAAGCCCAATGTCCAACTTGGCCTTTGGGCACTGCCAGGGATCCAGGGGCAGCCACAGCAAATCTGGGAATTCCAACCCAGCCAGCAATTCCCAATCTCCCATCCATCCCAGCCCTCTGGCAGTGGGAAGCCATTCCCTGTGTCCCATCATTCCATGCTCTTGTCCCCAGTCCCTCTTCATATTTTGGTGCCTAATTAAAAAAACGGCGTAAAAATAAAAATTTCGCTTTCCTAGGAAGGACACAGTATTGTCACTGGGATAATCTCCCCTACAAGATTCCCTCTTTATTGATGAATGTGAGATCTCAGATTAGAGGGAAACATTTAAAAGATTTTGTCATTCTTGTCAGGAGCAGAAGTTGCAGCTCTGGGCTCTCAGAGCTCCAGGGGATGTGAAAGAAGAAGAAATTACCTCAAATTGTGTCAGGGGAGGCTCAGGTTGGACACCAGCAGGAATTTCCGCCATGGAAAGGGTGCTCAGGCCTTGGAAGTGCCCAGGGAGGTTTGGAGGGCCCACCCCTGGAGGTGTCCAGGGAATTCCTGGGGGTGGCACTCAGAGCTCTGGGCTGGGGACAGGGTGGGGATGGGCCACAGCTGGGACTCAGTCTGGGAGTTCTTTCCCAACCTCAGAGGTCCTGGGATTCAGCAAAATGTGCACTTCCTTCCCTTCCCCAAGTCTTTAAATATTCAAAATGAGGTTTGACAAAAACGTGCCAAGAAAAATTCTGTGGAGGTGATTTCAAGGGGAAAAAAAATCCACACTGCAAAAGAGCTGGTTACAGAATATAAAATACAGGATCATTAAAGGAAGAGCACACGGATCTCTCCAGTTTTCCTTGAGGTCCCAATCCATCAGGCAATTCCTCTGGAGGCAAGCACATTCCAAACTTCCCGCATCTGCCTGAATACAGATGGACTTATCCATGTGCTCGGATGCTTTGCTCAGCAGGTTTCTTAATTAGAGGAGTTGTTTAAAAAATGGTCCTGCGGTGATTGATTTTCCATCCTTTGTTTCAGAACCAGTGGATTTCAAACTGGTGAGAGGCAACCGCAGCTCAGCAGGTAGCAAAATATTAATTAAAGCCACACTCGTGCAAAGAGTCCCCTGAAGGGAAAGAAATCCAGGCAGGAGGAGCCACTTGTTGGTCTGAGGACAAATTCTTGTGTAAAACATCTAAAAACCACTGGGGTGATCAGTATATAAATTCCAGGATAAATTAATCCCGGATAAATTATTATTTTTTAAACTATCTATTGGCTTTTTCCTTTGGAAGTTATCAGTGTTCATTCCTAAAATGTGCCTGGATTTCCTACCTGAAACAGCAGGGAATAAATGCTGTAAGTCCCTAATCCCTCTGATGCCTTGGGAAGACTGAGCTGGAACAGAGACTGGACAAAGCTGGAGAATAAAGGAGAGATTTATTAAAAGGCCTTTAAGGATCCACCTTGGGCAGGACAAGAGCCTGGCCAGGGCTACACCCAAGGTGGACCCAAAATGGACCCAAAATGGACACAAAATGGTCACAAAATGGACACAAAATGGACACAAAATCAACACAAAATGGACACAAAATGGACACAAAATGGACACAGAATGGTCACAAAATGGACACCCGGTCACAAGGTCTGACACTTTTCCAAGTTTTGGTCCATTTGCATCTCGGGGTTGAATTGTCCCATTCCAGCTGCAGGTGATGCAGTCCCATCCTTCTTGTTTTCTCCCTCCAGCCCACCCTTGTTTGTGCTTTGGGGCCTGAACACTTGTCCCAGTTGTCCTTGGTGTGGGGCAGGAAAAGGATTTGTTTTGTGTCCCTGCTGTGTGCAGAGCTGAGTGACACTGACTGTGAGCTCAGAGCTGCCCCCCTGGGCACCGCACAACATGGAATACAGGGGAAATAAAACTTGAGGCATCACTCCACAATGAAGGAAAAAAACAGTGATGGAACCTGGTGGTTCTTCCCAGATCCACGGCAGCTCTGTCAGAAAGTCAGGAGATTGTCGAGTCTCAGAATCATGGAATGGATTGGGTTGGAAGTGGCCTTGAAACCCTCCTCATTCCACCCCCGCTGACAGTCTTTTAAATGGGGGAGGTACAGGGGGAGGCCAAAATTCTTCACCCAATCAGGGATACAGCAGGGAGGAGATCAAGGTGGGGCTCACAATGTGACAACCAATAGGGAAGGCAATGGGAGTGGAAAGAGTCACATGGGCCAATAGGGCCTGGTGGAATAGGGGAATTCCCAGGAGGAGTTTGTGCAGGAGGTTGGGACAGGAAGGACTAACAGGGAACTTTCCAGAACAAAGGGCAGGGATTAGGGAGTGTAGCCCTGGTTCCATGCCTGAGGTGTTTTGGTTTCCCGAAATTCTTTCCCCAGGGAATTTTCTGTAAACAGGAGAAATGTTTTTGTAGCTGTAACTTTGTTATTCATTCCTTTCCCTGGGAGGGAAAATCTTCTTGATGTCCCTCTGCTCTGACCAATGTGAGTGAAGAGGTTTGTCTTTGTGTCACCAATCCAACTGGTCTGTGTGAAATAGTATAAAAGGGAGACACGTCCCAAAAATCAAGGAGCCATTTCCAGTCTTCTGGATCTCGAAGTCTGTGTCGTTGTGGTGTGAAACAGCATCAAGGAAGGATTGACATTTATGTATACAGGGTAAAAGGCGGGTCTAGGGAATGAATGACAGCCGGGAGAGGGAGAAGAAAACTGTGGGTAAAACCATCCACCAGAGGGGAAAAATAGGAACAAACCATTCAAAAGGGTTTACAAAAATACACCTAAAAGAAAACACACCATGGGCAGGGAAACCTCCAGCAGAGACAATGGCCATGAAGGACATGGACACCAACAACCAGTGCTCAGCTGGGCAGGAAAATCTCCCTGGACTGACAGGGATGGACAGGGAACTTTCTAGAACAAAGTGCGGGGATTGAGAAGGATTGACATTCATGTAGGTGTGGTAAAAAGTGGGTCTAGGGAGTGAATGACAGACGGGAAAGGGAGGAGAAAACTTGCGGTGAAACCATCCACCTGTTGGGAGAAATAGGAACAAACCATTCAAAAGGATTTACAAAAATACACCTAAAAGAAAACACACCATGGGCAGGGAACCTTCCCTGGAGATGAAGGCCATGAAGGACATGGACACCCACCACCAGTGCTCAGCTGGGCAGGAAAATCTCCCTGCTTCAAAACCTCCTTCCCACCCCCATCCATTTGCATATTCCCTATTTCCTATTGGACAGCCCAATTTCCATCAGCTTGAATCATTATTTTGCTTTTGAGAAATTAAACCGTCGCCTTCCCAATTTTCATTCCTGTAATTTATTTTTACGAGGCGGCGCTGGAAAGGGCAAAAATAATGAATATTTTGAAATATGTGGAAGGCAGAGCTGTGTGTTCCCGGAGAGCTGTGCGGGAGAGGGAGGAATAATCCTTTTTTTTGGGGGGGGAAAGAAGTATGAACATTCAAATTTGTTTCTTGTAGCACTACAGTGAAAACTGTGCCAGGGGAGGTTTAGGTTGGATCTCAGGGAAAGGTTTTTCCCCCAGAGGGTGCTGGGACACTGGAACAACTTCCCAGGGAATGGGCACATTCCCGAGGCTGCCAGAGCTCCAGGAATGTTTGGACAATGCTCCCAGGGATGCCCAGGGTGGGATTGTTGGGGTGTCTGAGCTGGACTGGACGATCCCTGCATGGCTTTACCGCTCCAGATATTCCATAGTTCCACAATATAAATCCTAATTCCATATTCCACCGTTAAATCTTGGTGTGTGATTTTTTTAATGCTTTTTTTTTTTTTCTCCTGTTCTCCAACATCAGACAGATTTCACAAAAATTTTCCATTACAGTGAGGGTGAGGTGGCCCTGGAATGGAATTCCCAGAGCAGCTGTGGCTGCTCCTGGATCCCTGGAATTTTCCAAGGCCAAGTTGGAAGTGCTTGGAGCACCCTGCCATAATGGAAGGTGTCCCTGCCCATGGCAGGGGTGGGACTGGATGATCCTTAAATCCCCTTCCAGCCCAAACCATTCCATAATTCCATTTGAGGGTTAAAGCTCACAAACTGTGGCTTTTCCCCTTCCTGCCGGGAAGATCTGGTTTCATAAAGGAAAACACCCCACTTTGGGAACTGCAGCAGACAGTGAGAAGAGCCCACTGAAAGGCAGAGGTCTGGATTCCCTGGAAAAGCTGTGTCCCCTCATTAACAACATTTGTTGTTGTAGCAAAATGTCCCCTCATTAACGACATTTTAAAGCAGTGAAATGCCAAGACCAGGAAGGTAAAAGGAAATTTTTTAAATGGAAGTGCTATTTTCCCCTATTTTCCTTCAGTGCCCATAGGAAACCAAAAAATGCTGTGCCAGGAGGGGAGGGAGAAGAGGGGCACAGCACGGTGCTCGTGGGGGGAACGGGAATGCAGGGAACAATATTCCCTCTGTCTGGATCATCACTGTGAGAGCGGGTCCGGTTTTGGCATCTGCGCCCTGAGAGGAGGGGGATAAATGGGAATGTCTGCACGGAGCTGCTGTCAGGGGCTTTTGACACACACTGAAGGCATTCAGGGCCTGAAAAAAAGGGCAAATTCCTCGTTAGCTTGAGCACAATGTCCAAAGGATCCAGGAAAGGGCAAAACCATTCCTCTTCCTGAGCTGCTCTTTCATTCAGGAATCCGATGGCCATAAATAAACACCAGCGGAGCTGCACTGGGAGGGAAAAAAAAAAAAAGGAATGTAATTATTTTTATTTGTGGGTTTTTTATTATTATTATTGTTTTTTCTTTTTTTTAAAGAGGATTTTGGAATAGCTCGGGAAGGGATGTAACCAAACTTATCCCAGACTTCTCTCCAGAGATGTTTGGCTTTGGATGCAGGACAGAACAGTTCATAGCAGCCACTGAAGGAATTTCTCCCCCAAGGCGCTGATCAGAGCCATCATCCCAAAAAATTTCTTCATGGAAGAGATTTTCCAGCATTGGGAGTGACTCTCAGGGAAGTGAGGGATTCCCCATCCCTGGAAGTGTTCAAAAACCATGTGGATGCGGGACGTGGGGAGGTGGTTTGGTGATGAACCTCATGGTAGTGGTGTTTGATGGCTGGACTTGATGATCCTGGAGGTGTTTTCCAACGTCAACAATTCCATGACGGTACCGGTCTGATCCTGGTGGCTCTTCCCAGATCCAGCTCAGGAATTCCTCTGGCACTGGTGGTTTGGGATGTGAAGCCACCAATGTGAGCTGATTTCCTGGCTCTTCATTTCTTCCAGGAAGGTTTTATAGAGCAACATTTTGGTTGGGATACGAGAGGTGGAGATTCATTCCCAACAAATTTCCCTGGACAAACAGAGCAATTCCAGAGCCTCAACACCAACCACAGAGCAAAGCACTTCCAAAAGATCCTTTCCAGACCCCCAGGCTGGAGATTCTCCACTTCCTCCGTGCTCTCCTGATGCTGTTTTATACCACAATGACACAGACCCCAAGATCCAGAAGGCTGAAAATGGCTCCTTGGTTTTTGGGATGTGTCTCCCTTTTATACTGTTTCACACAGACCAATTGGATTGGTGACACAAAGACAAACCTCTTCACTCACATTGGTCACAGCAGAGGGACATCAAGAAGATTTTCCCTCCCAGGGAAAGGAATGAATGACAAAGTTACAGCTACAAAAACATTTCTCCTGTTTACAGAAAATTCCTTGGGAGAAGAATTCCGGAAAACCAAAACACCTCAGGCACAAACCAGGACTACAGTGGAGCTTCCATCCCAACAAATTTCCCTGGACAAACAGAGCAATTCCAGAGCCTCCACACCAACCACAGAGCAAAGCACTTTCAAAAGATCCTTTCCAAACCCCCGGGTTGGAAATTCTCCACTTCCTCCGTGCTGTCCCCTGCAGAGGCACCTCCCAGCAGTGCCATCCTCCCAGGATCATCCTAATGGAGATTGAGGGATGGCTTTTGTTCCCAGAAGTGGCAGCTGTGACCTGCAGGGAGCAGTGACATGATTAGCAGGTGACTTCCCAAAGACCTTTGCTTTCCAATCGCTCCTGCGTCCACCCACGCAATTGGATTGAGGAGCTAAAAGCAGTTCCCAGAGGCTTTTAATTTTATTTAATGAAGAAAAGAGCTGATTTCGTAGTGAATGAGGCTTTTCATGCTGACCAGATTAAAATAAAACATAATAGGATTTCAGGAAGATTTCACTTCCACTTCCACCAGCATTTCCCAGCAGGAGCTTCACTTTTCCTGCCCCTTCCTGGACATTATAAAATAAAAACTGAGGAGCTGTCAGAAAAGACAATGAGAGTTTGCAACAACAGAGAATTTTTGGCTCATTAGCATCACATTGGTGGCTCAGGAATTGATTTGATTTGATTCTTGATAAAATTCCAGGAGCTGCAAGGGCTCCAGACTCTCCCATAAAAGTAATGCCCTGGAATAATGCACCAGTATCCCAGCTGGAACAAACATCCTCCCAGGTGAGTCCTGGGACACGGATCCAAGCTAAAAAGACATTCCAATTTTTTAACGTGGCAGGAATTAGATGATAAATCTGTTAATTCTTGTTTTACATGGATTTTCTATCCGGGATTTTATTAGATCCTGGTTTTATTTCATCTCATTGGAGTGAGAAGCTGTGGCTGCCCCATCTTTGGAATTGCCCAAGGCCAGGCTGGACTGGCCTTGGAGCAACCTGGTGGGATGAGATGGGCTTTAAAGTCTTTTCACCCCAAACCATTCCACAATTCTGCAATTCCATGTTTCAGGATATCAATTCAGCCTAGAGGCTCAGGGGTGTCTTTCTTCTTTAACATATGGGTATTTTTCCCAAGGGAAGGAATGCGGGTGCAGTTTTGCTTTTTCCCAAACAGGGAAGCTTTCAGCTGGGCAGGATCTTCTGGAGATCCCTGGTGGGGTGTCACAGCACCACTGGGTGCAAATTCCTTGGAAATCAGAACCCCCTCAGCGTGTTCTGAAGGCTCAGCTTCTGTAAAACCACGTCTGAGCCCAACTTAGACATGGGACTCAAATGATTTTTTTTTTCCCTGGGGATGAAATATTTTCAATGCTGCCAAGCCCACTTGCCATTTTCCTATATAAGAAACTTCAAAAATCACAGGGAAATAATTTAAAAATTCCTGTGATTTCCTGAAGTTCTCATCCCATTTTCTAAATCTGATTCTGGCACCTTTGGAGCAANCCATCCATCCCTCCATCCATCCACCTATCTTTCTGTTTCCTGAGCATGTCCCCACATTCCATGTGGTTTTTCTTTTCCTGTCAGATTGATCCAGGCAATAACTCAGGAGACACAGAAGGGCAAATTCCTTCATTAATAGCCACAAATGATGAGCAAATCCTTTGGGAAAATTAATTAGGATGACACAAAACAGAGATAATTTATCTTTATTAATTCATTCAAAGAAAAAAATAGTAGATTTAATTTGGGAATGGTATAAATGGTTGCAAACATGTTTGTGTGAAGTGTTACACTGGGACAGGCTTTCCCAAAATAGGGAATTTTGTGGAGATGGGCACAAATTTGTTGTTCCATTGTGATATCCTTTGGATCTTTCCCTGGAGATAGCACAGGAAAGAATTCCAGGCCCTTTTCTCTACGAAGAATTCCCAGCACAGCCCTGCTCTGCAGCATGAAGATGTTCAAGGACCAAAGAGACACAAAAAAACCCTCCCGAAACCAAAAAACCGGCATTAAAAAAAAATTATGAACTCCTAAAATGGGTCCATCTGCTGGCTCCTAAAAAGAAATTTATATCCTTAGGAAAAGCCACTCAGGTTTCAAAGGACATGAAGATCATTTATTACTTCTTGCCTTTGAGTAAAAAGTGGTTTATGGCGTCTTCCTCTTCCCACCTTCAGCTGGTTGTGGGAACGGGGCGACAGCTGATATTTACAGGCATTGACGGGATCAGGAGAGGAATTGTTCTTGATCCCTCCCTTGGAAATTTGATGGGATTCGCAGTAACTTAATTGGGAAAGAGAGCAATCGGATCAGAAGAGGCAGTTGACCTCTGAAGCCGCGGTGATAAAAGAACCTCTTTTATCAGATGTCATAAAAGGGATGTTCTGAGAAGGAACGGCGCTGAGGTTTAGGGGATGTTTTGTGTTCCTGGCTCTGCCGGGGTCAAGACGTAAAGTTTGTGTTGCTCGGGTGATGATCCCCTCACTCCTCCACAATTCCCTCCTCTCTCACCCCTCAGGGAGTAACTCGGCTCCCTCAGGGAGTTCGGGATGTCCCTGACATCAGGTGTTTTCCACAGGGCCACCACCACCCGTTTTATGGAGTTAATATCCAGGGGATTTGGGGAGCTGAAGGATGTGGAGGAGAAAAAGTGGGTGTGCAGGGTCCTGGGGCATCTCCCAGGATTTGGGGGCATCTTTTTAGGGATGAGTTTCCCAGCCTGGAGAGTTTCTCCCTTTCTGTGGAAATCAGTTCTCTGCACAGTCTGTTCTTCCAGACCTTTCTGGGGATGGGGTGGAGATTCCAGGGATCTGGGGTGGTCTCGATCCCCCTCCAGTCCATGAACTCTTCCCAGCCTCATTCCTGCCCCGTGCTGGGGTGATCTCCAGGAGACAGGACAGGGATGGCATTCCCAGAAAATTCCCACTTCCACATGGCCCCTTTCTCCAGCCACATCCTGGTTTTTTTCCCCAAGGAGTGTCACCAACAATCCTTGGGTGGCTCCATCCAGCTGCGGGTTTGACCTACTGCAAATGCACCTCATCCTCTAATTTATGAGAGGGAAAGTGTCTTCTCCCCTCGTCTTGGAGCAGAGATTTGCATGGAATACTCAGAATAAGCGGGGAGTATTTAGGACATCACGGGGAGAAGTTCTACAAAAGCATTAGAGAAATCTGGGAAGTTAAACACGTTTGGGAAGGAAGCCTGAGGTGTCTCGAGGTGCTCCATGGCAACTCCAGGACATGGAATCATGGAATTACACAGTCCTGGATCTTGGAAAACCCTCTGAGGTCATCAAGCCCAACCTCCAACCCAGCACTGCCAAGGTCACCCCTACCCCATGTCCCCAAGGCCACCACTGCCCCATGTTCCCAGGGCCACCCCTACCCCATGTCCCCAAGGCCACCATTGCCCCATGTCCCCAAGGCCACCACTGCCCCATGTCCCCAAGGGTCACATCCAAAGCACTTCCACCCTGAGTGCTGGGTGGGACCAGAGGGAAAACTACCGGGAACGATGGGAGGGATGGATCTGGATTGTTGTCCCACCCTAATTACGGCATTCCCCCATATTTGCCGGGCAGGATTCCAACGTTTCCTTGGGGATTTCTCCCCCTGCCAGCGGAGCTGTGCTG
Organism: Cyanoderma ruficeps; assembly: GCA_008694505.1. Classification (NCBI taxonomy): domain Eukaryota; kingdom Metazoa; phylum Chordata; class Aves; order Passeriformes; family Timaliidae; genus Cyanoderma; species Cyanoderma ruficeps. The sequence goes on along the minus strand of VZDJ01007753.1, from coordinate 50,963,509 downwards.
AGTCAGCTCCCACCCCTGGGGGAGTTCCCAAACCAGGCCACGCTCATTCCGTGCCCAACCACATCCCGTTAATCAGCTGCCGTTTAATTAATCAAAAAGAGATCCCGCGGATTAAATTCCCGTTAGGGCCTTGTTGGGAGCGGTGACATTTCCATCCTTCACAGATGGCAGCGCTGCAAAGTTGGCCAAATATTTTGCCCACGACTGGTTGAACAAACCCAAATCCATCCGTTCTGCTGAGCTGTGGTACAGCAGGGATGAAATTCCCGCCGGGACAGATTGTTCCTCGCTCTAACATATGCTGACTTTCCCAACTTATTCCCTCTTTCTGTGCACAAACATGGAAATGTAGCTGGATCCAGGCCTTTGGTCTGGACCATGAATCTACAGGTTCCTGAAGAAATCCACTGGTTATTATGTTCTTCAAAGAAGTGGAATTTTATTTTTTTTTCCATTTCTGGATTGGATTTTTTTATTAAAACACCTTTGCAGAGGGAAGGTATTTAAGAGCCTTTTTGGGTCATTCATCAATAAGAAAACAGCAACCAAAAAAAAAATATAAAAGAAAAAAAGAAAAAGAAAAAGAAAAAGAAAAAGAAAAAGAAAAAGAAAAAGAAAAAGAAAAAGAAAAAGAAAAAGAAAAAGAAAAAGAAAAAGAAAAAGAAAAAGAAAAAGAAAAAGAAAAAGAAAAAGAAAAAGAATGAAAAAGAAGTAAAAAGAAAAAACAAAAAGCAACCCTGGATCCTCCAACACACAGAAATTCCTTGCAGTGACAAAGCTGGAGCTTAATTACTTCTCCATTACTTCTCCATGTGCTGGGATGGCTTTATTATGGAAATCTGCACTGATCTGACTTGGAAATGACAAATTTCACGGTGCTTTATTGGGATGTGGCTGCTCAGTGATTGATGTGACAGGGACACGTGGAGCAATCCCAACCTCCTAATGCGGGAATGGTTTGTGGTCTCCCAAATGGAGCTGCTCCCTCTGATTCCAGGATTCCAAAGGAATTTCAGGGGTGTTGTGGCAGTTATAAAATCCCTGAAAGCTTGGGTATTGATGTTCAAAGAGTTGCCATGCACCTTTATAATTTTTAATATAGTATAATATATATAAAGATAAATATATATAAACATTTATAATACATATATTTAATTATATGCTGTATAATTACATGTATTATAATTATATATAATTATAATTAATATTTATAATTAAATATAGGAATAATTAAAATATTAATAGGATAAGACCCCATAAGAGCAGCAGCTTTTCCTAGTGGCGGCTAAGCACAGGGAAAAGCCATTTCCTTTTGGAATGAGCTGGAAGCAGAGCTGAAGGATGGTGTCACATGGCGTGGAGACCTTGGAAAATCTGGGATGTCCCAGTTGCTCTTTCCAAATTCTCTGTGTGCTGAAGGAATATCATAAAACTGAAGGAAAGTGCACAGATGGGATGGGAGCAGTGACAATCCCGGTGTCCATCCCTTTGGGGTGGGAGCAGTGACAATCCCGGTGTCCATCCCTTTGGGATGGGAGCAGTGACAATCCCTGTGTCCATCTCTTTGGGATGGGAGCAGTGACAATCCTGGTGTCCATCCCTTTGGAGGGCTCCGAGCTGTCACTGCCTTGTTCCTCTTTTTCCCCTCCTTCCCAACATCCCCAGATGAGGAAATGGCCTCAAGTTGCACCAGGGAGGGTTTGTATCTGATTTTAGGGAAATTGTTTTTCATGGATAGGGTTGTTCAGCCCTGGCACAGGCTGCCAGGGCAGTGGAGGACTCGCCATCCCTGGAAATGTTCCCAAAATGTGGCACTTGGGGACATTCAGGTTTAGGAGTGACCGTGGGGGCGATGCTGGTTTATGGTTGGACTTGGTGACCTTAAAAGTGTTTTCCAACCTTTACAGTTCCATAATTCTGTGATTCAATTCCAATGGAAATTTAGCTGGAATTGCCCTTTGGATGTCCCTGGGTGGTGGCACTTCCTGGGAACAAAGAATTCTTGGCCCAACCCTGTTCCTTTCCCAGAGGATGGGGCAGAATGAAGAATTAGGGCAGCACATGGATGAAAAGATTTGGGTTCAACCACCAGGCAGTCAGATTTCCCAGAGAATTTGTGGACTCCCCATCCTTGGAAGTGTCCAAAGCCAGGTTGGATGAGATTTGGAGCAGCCTGGGCAGTGGAAGGTGTCCCTGCCCATGGCAGGAGGTGGAACAGGATGGGTTTTAAGATCCCTTCCCTCATGAACCATGCCATGATTCCCTGTTCCTATTTCTTTCTCCAGCCCCATACGGAGCAGGACATCCACGGGAACAGCCCCTGGGGGGTTTGTAATTAAAGCAGAACAAAGATTTCACACGGAGCAGACACAAACCCTTTTATTATCCCAACTCTGCTCCGGGGGAATTCATCCCTTACTCAATTGAAATTTCCATTTCAGCTCCACCTGTAAAAGAGCGCTGGAATCCTCATTATTCAATTAGACAGAGACAGCAGCAATAAAATATTCCCTTTTTTTTTTTTTTTTTTGTGCAGCAGGAGCTGAATGATACTTCCTTGAATACCTGCAGCCATATTCCCTAATTGCTGCCTCATATATCCTAACTGTATTATTCCTGATTTCCGAGTGTAAATAAATGTACTGCTTGGGATGATCATATTTCACACCAATTTATTTGAATGACATTAATGAGTTCTCTCCGCCGCTGAGACCTTGCTTGGAGAGCTGGGCTCTGTTTTCCTGCCCGTAATTTAATATAAAAAAGGGTTCCCACCATCATGAATTAAATTTAAATAAATAAATAAGCGGCGGCACTGGGGATGCCTGAAAGGATTTCATTTTTAGTTATTTGCATTCCTAAGGAGGCTGCAACAACATTAAAAAAAAAAAAACAAACCACAATTTTATTTTAAAAAATGGAGAGTAGAAAGTAATCCTGAAAAATCTGAAGTTTAAAATTGATACCAAGACCCACTTGGCTGGGTCTTGTTAACAGCGGCTTTGCTGTTGGAATTATCCAGCTCAGTGTTGTAATCCTGGAAGGCACAAAATTGGCATTGGGATGGTTTAAAAAAGGACATAAAATGAAAAGAGGAAGAGATGGGTGCTTGTTCTAGCCAGGATTTCCAAATATCAATGATATTTCATTTACCCGGTGATAAATATCTTGATATTTCTAAAATATGACACAAGTGGGGCCAATTTCAAAGTCACGGTCACTGGATCCTGTGAGCAGAAATTCCCATTTCATTCACCTCCCAGTTTACCCCATTCCCTTGGAATTCCCTTGGAATCCACCTCCAACATTCCCCATTCCATGAAAAAGGTATCTCCAGGGCTACATGAGCCAACAGCTCTTTGTCATCTTCTGGTGGTGTTTTGGTGTCACCTCGATGGTGGAGCAGGGTCACGACGCCAAACAAACCAAAGGTTGGGCAAAAAAAGGCACCAAATTCAGGAGATGGGCAGGAACTGGAGAGCCTGAGTTAGGGAAGGGTTCCTGTGGAGTTAGGAAAGAGTTCTTCTGGATTTGGGAAAGGGTTCTTCCGGATTAAGGAAAGAGTGCTGGATTTAAAATGGGGTCCTTCTAAATTTAGGAAAGGGTTTCTCTGGATTTAGGAAAGATTTTTTCTGGATCTAGGAAAGTGTTCTTCTGGATTTAGAAAAGGTTTCTCTGGATTTAAGAAAGGATTCCTCTAGATTCAGGAAAGGGTTGCTCTGGATTTAGGAAAGGGTTCCTCTGGATTTAGGAAAGGGTTTCTCTCGATTTAGGAAAGGGTTCTAGATTTAGGAGGGCTTTCTCTGGATTTCGGAAAGAGTTCTGGATTTAAGAAAGGGTTCTTCTGGAGTTAGGAAATATTTATTCTGGATTTAGGAAAGGGTTCTGAATTTAAGAAACTGTTCTTTTGGATTTAGGAAAGGGTTCTTCTGGGTTTAGGAATGGGTTTCTCTGGATTTAGGAAGGAATTCTTCTGCATTTATGAAAGAGTTCTGGATTTAGGAATGAGTTTTGCTGGATTTAGGAAATAATTCTTCCAGATTTAGGAAAGGATTCTTCTGAACTTAGGAACAGGTTTCTCTGGATTTAGGAAAGGGTTCCTCTGTGATCACTCCAGATATGATCCAGGAGCTGTTTGGGACATGACCGCGAGATGCAGGTTTGGGGTTCAATTCTTGTGTCAGCTTGAGTGGGGCTTTGTGCCTTTGTCTCAGCCATTTTTAGTCATTTTTAATTCCAAGGGAATCATCAGAGCACGCCGGAGTTCCCCGGCTGTTGTTCCCCACCTCCTTGTGGCTCCATAAACCACCCTGACACTGCCACTATGTTCCCAAATTTGATCCCTCTCCCCTTTTCTCTGGGAATGGATGATTCCCGAGGTTTTTGCGTTAACGAAATGAAGTTTGTGACGGGGGGTTGGGAATGGCTGGGATATAACATCGGCTGGAAAATGTCGGGACAATTGATTCATCGCCGGAGACGGTAACGGGAGAGGCGCTGCTGGTTCACAGCTGAGAGGATCCATAAAGCTCTAAAGTCCAGATTTATTACGGGAGGTGGATTTATTTTCCTCGGGAGCTGGGATTGCAGCTCTCTTCCCTGTCTTTATGAGGCGTTTAATTAATCAGCCATGATAAACACTTTGAGAACTCGCATTAAGGTCTGCGTTAGTCTTGGTGCTTGCCCCGCTGGGGATGTTTGGGAGGGCAGACGGGCTCACTCCAGGGAAAAGGCCTCTCCAGCAGAGCCAGGAGCAACCAAAATTTGGGAAAATTTGGGAAAAAAAAGGGGGATTATCCTTAACATAAAGAGAAAGGCTCTGCTCGCTCCTATGTGGGATAAGGAGAGCTCTGGGTTTGGATTTCTGGGATGGAGGCAAATGAGGGAGGCCGCCAACAGCACAGGACGGGGCTGCTTCTCCTTAAAATTCAATCATGGGATGGTTCGGGATGGAAGGGACCTTAAAGCCCATCCAGAATGGCAGAGGGCAGGGATAGATGGGATATTGGGAAGGAATTCCCGGCTCGGAGGGTGGGGAGGGGCTGGGCTGGAATTCCCAGATTTGCTGTGGCTGCCCCTGGATCCCTGGGAGTGTCCAAGGCCAGGTTGGATCACCCTGGGACAGTGGGAGGTGTCCCTGCCCATCCAGGGGTGGCACTGGGTGGGATTAAAGTCCCTTCCAACCCAAACCACTCCATGATTCCATGGAAGGAGGTGCAGACAAGGGAGCGTTCACAAACCCCGTTAGCCATTCCTACCAAATTCCATATTTACTACCGAACTCCATCATTCCCAGATTTTCTGCTTCAAGTCTGAATTGGTGATCTGTAAATTGAACCATGGAAATCCTCCGGGAGGACGTGGCCACTTGCTCACAAACCAAAAAATATTACCAGAAAATAACATGCGAGGGCAAATTCTCCTTGTGCTTCCCAGGCTTTTTCCTGTTCCAAATTTTCTCCCCCATTTCCCAGGTGCTGCTGTGAAAGGAGAAGGTGTTAAATGCAACCTGCCAGCCTGGTCTGACACAATTCCTGCCGTGGAGCTCTGCCTCTTCTCACCCTCAGGGATGAAAGGCAAGGAAGGATATGGAAAATCAGCCCTGGACGAGGAGGGAGGAGCTGCTCCCTGGAGCACCTTTAGAAGATTCCGGAGTCGCTTCCATGGCTGGGCAAATCCTCCCACTCCTGGAGCTCTTGGGGCTGGAATTGCTGCTCTCGTTTCAGGCTCAGCAAACCATGTTTAATCCCCTCCTCCAGCTCTGGGAGGCTTTAGGGCTCCCTGGGCAGGGAAAAGGGCATCCAAGGTAAGGGAAAGATGCTGATGGAGGAATTTTTACAGGAATGTTCCCAGGTTTCAGGGGCAGGGAAGGAATCCTTGGTTTGAGCTGTCGGACGGGGTGTTGTCAAGTGGAAAACTTGAGCTGCCAGGTAGAAAATACCAGAATTTACATTAAATTAGTGGGATAAATCTTAATTTCGGTCAAGCAGGAATGCGATTTCAAGGTTTTCCATGGGAATACGAGTCCTGATTGATCCCAGTCAGCCAAGAACGGGATTTAAAGGCTTTCCCTTATCCTGCACTCCATGCACAACACAAAAAATAACAAACCAAGCACAACCACGTTACATTCAGCTGCCTGATCCCTGATATAGTTGAAAAAACCCAGAATATTCCAGTGTGTTTATTCCTATTCAAGCAATTTAAGGAAGAGAATTTAATGAAGGGGATTTAAAGGAGGTGAAAATTCCATGTCCTGGCCCTCCTTTAAATGGCAGCACACCTTGACCGGTGCGCAAATAAGCTCGTGCTGGGATTTAGCAGCTTTTTTTAGTGACAGAACTCAGCCAGGTGCAAATGGATAAAGCTTTCTTGAAGTCTGAGATATTCCTGTGTCCATTCCAAAGTGGGACTTGGGTTATAATTTATCAAAAACTGGGAATACTCAATAATTTTCATTCTGCTGGATAGCCCACTCCGTATTAAAAACCAAAACCCTCCTGTTTTCAAAAACTAAAGATTCACAAAGTCCTAGGCCGAGAATAAGGTCGATCAAATCCATCTGGATGGGAAATTTCCCTTTTTGGTTTTCCAGAGGTTGAGAAGAGGCTCAGCTGCCTCGGCACTGGGTTTCCATGGAAAAACACGAGGGAATCTCCTGTTTCATTCACTGCATCATAAAAACATCCCAGTCCTTAGAGAAGCAGGAAGGAAAGATAAAAATTAAAAATAAATTAAAAAAAAACCACTCAGAACTTTGTAGGTTTTTTGCCAGGAATACAAGGGATGAAGGAGAAAGGGAAAGGCAGGATCTAAAACCCCATTTTGGCTGGGGAAAAGTAAAGGAGATTATTCAAGGGTTTGGGCTTAGTTAAACTTCCAGGAAGGATAATAATTGGAGACCTGGATCATAATTGGACAAAATTCCAGGAAGGAAAATAATGGGGCATCTTTGGAACTGGTGCTAAAGGAACTCTGCTAAGGATGGGAAGGAATTGGAAAATATTTCAGGGATTTTATGGAAGGGATATTTCCCAGTGTCACAAGGTCACGTGGAAATACAACAGGAATTGTGGGATTAACAAGTGACCAAGGCAAAATAATTCCAGCAGCTGGGAAAGCTCCATTCCCTCTTCCCACATCACTGGCACAGAATTCCAGCCTTTTTAGGCTCTGAACTCCCAGGGCTCCAGCAGCTTCTTGAATTCTTCAAGTGATTTCAACAAATTTACGCTCAACTTGGCATTGGCCATTCGTATTTCTGAATATTCTTCCTTGGAAAGATTAGGAAGACCCCTGGATTCATCCTCATGCCATGAAAGAGCTCCAATCCCATCCTGCCCAACAATCGCTGGATATCATTTCCTGCCAGGTGCCCTCCTTGCTTTTGATCCCTTTGTCTGCTCATTTTCTCTCTCAGGGGCAGAAACATCCGGTTTAATTTCGTTTCTGTGCAGCTGATACCTGACTTGATTTTTTATTCCTTAAAGCGCCGCCCTCCCCAGCTCTCCGTGAACTTCCGTGACCTTCTCCCACTAGGAAGAGAATGCATCTAAATTTTGTAACATCCTGCTTTTTTTTTGTGCCGTTGACCCTCGCTTTGCACTCCTGATTTGCACTTGTTCGGAACAAGGAGCTTTGTCTCTGGCAGGGAAAGCTGCCTAAATTCCATCAGGGACGAGTTAATCATTCGGGACAAAGATTTGTCAGGGCAGCGGCTGCGGCCTTGGGCAGGGTTGCTCTGAGGAGAAAATGCCTGAGATGGAATTCCTGGGAAGTTTTCAGAGAATCCTGGGATGGTTTGGGTGGGAAGGGACCTTAAATCCCATCCAGTGCCACCCCTGCCCTGACAGGGACACCTCCCACTGTCCCAGGGACACCTCCCACTGTCCCAGGCTGCTCCAAGCCCAATGTCCAACCTGGCCTTGGGCACTGCCAGGGATCCAGGGGCAGCCACAGCAAATCTGGGAATTCCAGCCCAGCCACCAATTCCCAATTCCCAATCTCCTACCCAAATCTCCCTTTTTCCAGCTCAAAGCCATTCCCTGTGTCCTGTCCCTCCATCCCTTGTCCCCAGTCCCTCTCCAGCTCTCCTGGAGCCCCTTCAGGCCCTGCCAGGGGCTCTGAGCTCTCCCTGGAGCTTCTCCTCTCCAGGGGAACATTCCCAGCCCTGGGAATGACTCCAGAGCAGCCCTTGAGGCACCTCCATGGCCTCCTCTGATCCTCCATCCCAACAGATCCACATCCTTCTGATCTTCTTCACATAATTCCACCCAAATATTTGGCAGCTGAGGGTGTCCAGACATCTGCTAATTCCAGGTATTGGATCATGGAGATTTGATGACCTGGGAGCTTGGTAGGGTCAAGCAGGATCACAGAAAAAATTACATTTCATCCTCGAGAAAAAAATTGGGGGAAAAATATCACCTGCCCCATCAGCTCTGAAGGAAATCATCCCTGGGAATGCCTTTAGTGGGAAGACAAAAGGAGATCAGAGAATCCTGGGATGGTTTGGGTTGGCAGGAACTTAAATCCCATCCAGTTCCAGCCCTTGCCATGGGCAGGGACATTTCCCACTATCCCAGGTCGCTCCAATTCTTTATTCTCTCAGAACCATCTGGGAATTAATATTTGGTTTATCCCTGTAGAGAAATGGGGAAGCTCTTGGATTTTGTAGGCCCAAGATTTTGAAGGCACAAGATCCAGGTCTCGGGTTTTGTAGGTAAAATACAACACAGTACAATAATAAAATAAAATAAAATAAAATAAAATAAAATAAAATAAAATAAAATAAAATAAAATAAAATAAAATAAAAATTCCTCACTTTGTGACACTAAAGGCAAACCATAAAATGCAATAAAATGCAA
>VZDJ01007753.1:50902086-50943199 GCA_008694505.1 Cyanoderma ruficeps | reverse complement strand
AATACAAAATATAAAATATAAAAATGAAATTAAATGAAATGAACTGAAATGAATTCCTGAGAAATCCTGCAGCTTTTCCAAGCAGGATTCCCAGCCTGGAAGTCCCAGACATGTCCCCCCTTCCCACACTTGGAAATCTGATCTAAACCTGGAAAAAACTCCCAGATTTTCATATCATAGGGCGGATGTCCTGGAAGAATTCCATGCCCAAATCCACAGGTGACACCTCCCGGTGTTCCTCTTTTATTCCATCTCCCACCCTTTTGCTTCTCTCCTCCTGGTTATAAATCAGTGCTGATGGAATTAGAATTATTCCAGTACATAAAGGTCAAAAATCCCTGAAATGCAACATTTTAGTGCTCCTACAACCACTCCACGACATCATTCCCTAGATTACAAAATCCTTGATTAATTCCTCAACAGGCTCCTCTTGGATTTATATCCTTTTCTTCTTTTTTCCTGTATTAAATCCAAATAAAAAACCAATATCTTATCTCGTTCCTGCCTATAATTCCTTGCGCTTGGAAATAATGATCCAGGCTCTCACAAATATTTCTGGGCAGCACCATTTTTTATCCTGGGTTTTTTATTATTATTATTATTATTATTTCTCTCTGCCTCCCTCTTAATTTGATTTGCATTTTTTCATGCCTTTTTCACTTTCCCCACAAGTCAGCAAAATGATTCCTGTGGAATATTTTGTATTCCCAGGCCACAGCCAAAGCAGGAAAATAAAATTCTGATTAAAAAAACATGGAAGTTCCTTTTTCTTTCCGCCGCAACCTCCTGGAAAATCGATAGGAATTAAGTGCTGCACATAAAAATATTATTAGGGTTTTATAGGGTTTCTTTAGGGTTTAATTAATAAAGTCAAGCGGTTTCTTTGGGGTTTTTTTTGGGGGGCCTCTCATAAAAATCAAAGAAAAAAGTTTATTAAGTAATCATTAGGAGAGCAAAGAGTATCAGAAGGGACATTTAAGGAGCATAAGGAATTTTTTTTGCCCAGGGAAAGGAATAAAATTAAGGTTAATTGAGATGGGTAAAAACCTCTGGAACAGTCACAGGCCTGGAAAGGAGAGGGAAAAAAAATCAGAGTAATAAATTATTTAATTGGCTGTAAAGGACTGCAAGAATAATAGGAATGAGAAATTGGATCCCAACCTTGATCCACATGATCAGAAATTATCCCAGGAAAGGCTGAAAGAAGGATAAAGGAAAAGGGGAAAAGGGAACAAGAGATTTTTTTTTGGGGGGGGTGGGGAAAGTGATGGGTTTTATTTGGGGAATCACAATTCCCTTGGAATGTTTTGCTTAAAAAAATAGAAATTGAATTTGAAATTGAAATTGAAATCGAAATTGAAATTGAAAATGAANAATGAAAATGAAAATGAAAATGAAATTATTTTAATTTTGAAATGCCAGTATTCCAGAAATTTTCTGGAAGATTCTAAAAGAGGCTGGGAGCGGGTTGGAAATCACAAAAAGGGAGAAGCCAAAGGATTTTCCAGGACAGGGAATGTTCATCCCAGAGCAACCAGAGATGAGTCAACCCCAGAAATTAAAAGGAGGAACAGAAAGGGCAGGAATTATCCCTTTTCCCATAAAACAGTTGCTCCAGCAATTTAAATACTTTGTAAATATGAAAGATTTGGATATTTTTTTTAGGATTTGCTGGATTTTCCTCTTGTTCTCCAGCCCTGCCTTGGGCTGACTCCAGTGATTCCAACACAAGTACGGCTGATCATCATGGAATTCAGGACCTGGTTGAATCCCGCATGGATTTCCTCCCAGGAAAAGCTTCTTTGCTCCACATGGTCCAAAATCTGGGATTGAAAAGCAAATTCCTGTCTGCTTCCGGTGCTGCAGAAGCTGATCCTGACTTAGTGTCCAAAATCCAAGAAAATTAAAACCATCAGTCCGTGCACTTCCTCCAGGAAGAGCAGAGCTCATCCCAAGGGATTATTCGTGTCCATCTTTGTCTCAGAGAAAAAAAAAATAGGAAAGTGACCTTGGAATTTTTTGGGGTTCGCTGCAGGGTTTTTAAAAGTAAATATTGAGGAAATAATGGAATTGCAGCTGATTCCAAACCCCATCCCAGTTTAGCCAAGTGGGAATTGATGACAGCAGTGGCAAGAGTGCCATTGGATGGGATATTGGGAAGGAATTCCTGGCTGGGAAGGTGGGAAGGCGCTGGAATGGGATTCCCAGAGGAGCCGTGGCTGCCCCTGGATCCCTGGAAATGTCCAATGTCAGGTTGGACATTGGGGCTTGGAGCAACTTGGGATGGTGGGATGTGTTGGGTACAAACGGGATGGGATTTAAGGTCCCTTTCCAACCCAAACCTGTTGCGGGCCGAAGCTGGGCGTGTCCCAATTTCAGGAACACTGGAATGAAACTCACACCTTGGCTGTGAGGGAAAACTCCTTTTCATTCCAATCTGACTCCAGTATTTATAGATATGTACAGAGGTCAAGGGATTGGCTGGACAGGTCGCCACCTCTCCAACCTGGATGGTGGACATCACCGCCCATCATTTCTTCTCTCACAGGAGAAGTATGTAAACATTCTAAGAATAGAGATCATTTACATGAGGCTGCGTGAGGAAGTTCTACAGAAAGACAAAAGACAGAAAGCTCAGGGCAACACAAACCATTCTGGAATTCTCTGACCAGGACACCTCTCACCCTGTGATCCTTTTATCCAGAGGGATGGTGGCCATGGATATGTTTGGACCTCACAGCCTTGGGAGTTTGTAAATTGTTTCCGAACCTGTTGTCGATAATCGTTAATAATTTTCCATCTGCTTTGACCTGGGGTTTAAATTTATCTTTCCCCATCACTCACAGACGCAGCAGCTTGACAGACGGGTTCCTTCCTTTCTCCAAGCTGGAATATAACAAGAAAGACTAATTCTGGCTTTTCCCAGAGCTCAATTTAGAGCAGAAGCAGCACGACGGCAGCAGAGCTGTTCCCATCCCATCCTATCCCATCCCATCACTCCATGACGGGACATCTGGGAGGGACAAGTAGGGGTTTTGGCCTTGGAATGTTTCCCTTTGGAACGTTTCACTCACTTTGTTCATTTTTTTTTCCCCTGAGACAAAGACGGACACGAATAATCCCCTGGGATGAGCTCTGCTCTTTCTGGAGGAAGTGCACGGACTGAGGGTTTTTGTTTTCTGGGATTTTGGACACTAAGTCAGAATCAGCTTCTGCAGTACCCGAAACAGAAAGGAATTTGCTTTTCAATCCCAGATTTTGGACCACATGGAGCAAAGAAGCTTTTCCTGGGAGGAAATCCATGGGGGAGTGACGCTGTTTTACACCACAACGACACAGACCCCGAGACCCAGAAGGCTGAAAATGACTCCTTGATTTTTGGGATGTGTCTCCCTTTTATACTATTTCCTACAGACCAGTTGGATTGGTGACACAAAGACAAACCTCTTCACTCACATTGCTCAGAGCAGAGGGACATCAAGAAGATTTTCCCTCCCGGGGAAAGGAATGAATAACAAAGTTACAGCTACAAAAACATTTCTCCTGTTTACAGAAAATTCCCTGGGAAAGGAATTTCAGAAAACCAAAACACCTCAGGCACAGAACCAGGGCTACAGTGATCTCCTCTGCTGGAAACAGATTTCAGCCGGCAGGGCTGTGCTGAGCTGGGGAAGCTCTGAGTGCTGCCAAATGTGGGGCTGGGGGCTCCTCCCAGCTCTGCCAGGACAGACCAAGTGAGAAGTTCCTGGTGTCCCTGCCCATGGAGGGGTGGGAATGAGAGGAGCTTTAAGGTCCTTTCTTACCTTGTTTCACACCACAACAAACCAGACCCCGAGACCCAGAAGGCTGAAAATGACTCCTTGATTTTTGGGATGTGTCTCCCTTTTATACTATTTCCCACAGACCAATTGGATTGGTGACACAAAGACAAACCTCTTCACTCACATTGGTCACAGCAGAGGGACAGCAAGAGGATTTTCCCTCCTGGGGAAAGGAATGAATAACAAAGTTACAGCTACAAAAACATTTCTCCTGTTTACAGAAAATTCCCTGGGAAAAGAATTCCAGAAAACCAAAACACCTCAGGCACAAACCAGGGCTCCAGGGGATGCCACCAGGTCCTGCTGCTCCAGGATCCAAAGAAACTCTTGGAGATCTGAGTGTGGCCTCGTTACTTGGGATTTGTGTGAGATTCCTGTAAGCACAGCTCTGGTAGGATTCGGGGATGTAACGAACAGGAAAGCCATTCCTCATTAGAGACCTCTGAAGGAAAAACCTCTCCTCGTTATCTCTCTAACGAAGCTCGATCAATGAGCGGCTTTTCAATCCCGGCATTAATGGGGAATCCAATATTTCCCCGGGTGCTGCACAGGGCCAGCGCTTCGCAGCAGCACCTCTGGAATTCAGCTGCAAGATGAAAATGAGGGAGGGGGGAAAAAAAGGGATGCGTGGGAATTTAGCTGAGAGGAGCAGGATTTTAAATCATGGATGCACCTGTTTAATGGAGTCTGGAATGGGTTGGGGTGGAAAGACCTTCAATCCCATCCCATTCCAACCCCTGCCATGGGCAGGGACACCTCCCACTGTCCCAGGCTGCTCCAAGCCCAATGTCCAACCTGGCCTTGGGCACTGCCAGGGATCCAGGGGCAGCCACAGCAAATCTGGGAATTCCATTCCAGGGTCTTCTCACCCTCTCAGCCAGGAATTCCTTCCCAATGTCCAAACTAAATTTCCCCTCTGGCACTGGGAAGCCATTCCCTGTGTCCTGTCCCTCCAGCCCTTGTCCCCAGTCCCTCTCCAGCTCTCCTGGTGCCCCTTTAGGTGCCCTCACCTCTGCCTGGATCCTTCTCCTCTCCATGTGAACATTTCCAGCTCTCCCAGCCTGGCTCCAGAGCAGATGGGCTCCAGCCCTGGAGCATTTCTGTGGATTCCTCTGGAATCTTTTGATTCCTCTTTGAATCTTCCTCTGGAGGTGGATGGAGCTCTGCAGGTGGGATCTCACCTGAGCAGGGCAGAGCTGGGACCACTTCCCAAAAATCCCCCAGCTCCTGAGGGATCTGGACAGCAAAACTCCCTCGTGGGCTGCAGAATTCCCCTGGCTGCTGTCGGGACCGGGAATTCTGGAATCCCCGGGGGATGTTGTTTCCCCACTTGTATGAACTGAAGGCCTTGCCCAGTATCCCGGGAAAATCCCAGGGTAAATGGAACTCTGAAGGATCCACAGCCAGGCTGGGAAGTTTCCTCTGGGCCCAGCGACATTTTTAATTCACGGAGAACATTTTTATTTGCTCCTGATTAAGAACCTCAGAAGGCAGAGCCAGCAAGGGTCAAGAGGCAATTAAGAAAGGAAAATCCTGCTTTTCACTGCTGGGAAAAACAGTTAATTAATGAAACAAGTGGAAAAGAGAGAGAGGGAAGAGCCGAACTGCAATTTTGGAAAATTTAAGGAGCTTTCTATCAAATGAATTGATTACCAGCCTAATCATAACCAGGACTCTTGGATTAGCAGTTAATTTGGGGAATCAATTAATAGCGGTATTTTTCCAATCACAGTTTCCAGGGAATTCAGTGCAGCAGGTTTTTTGGAGATAACAGATGCTGGATTAGGGGCTGTGGAATGATCCCCTGTCAATACAACAGCTCTGCTTCCAGGAGTTTTATTTTTAGGGATTTTTTATTTTTTTTTTCTGCATGTGACTGGGTGTTGGGCGAGTTATTTTAATTCCTTTCTTGTTGCCTGGACACTTTCTCTGGTGGGTTTTTNGGGTTGTTTTTTTTTTTTTTTCTATTAAAGAAAAAATTATTCTCCCACGAACTTTTTAGTGCTCCCTGCTCAGTTGGAGGGTTCATGGGATAATCTCCTCTCTGGGGGTTGAGCAGGAATTTTCCTGCTGAAATAATAATTCGGAGCTTACGGAAAACTTGGTGGGAATTTGCTCTTCTCACTCTTAAGGTGGCTGGGATGGATTTTGTGGGAACCACAAATATATAATTTCAATTTAACAATTTTATCCCATAAAAACGGGATCAGATCCAGAGTAGTTCAGAAGAACAAATTGCTGCCTATTAATTAGCAGATCTGTAATTAAATGAATCCTGAGGCATATTTTGGCAACAATTCCGTGCCAGTGGGACAAACTGAGGAGTTTGTTTTCCATAACCAGACTGGAATTATCCCAGGCCAGGCCAATCCTTGGGGCCATGGATTGATCCATCAGTTCAGTACCTGAGGAGGTTCCTGCAGTGTTCCAGCTCAGATTTTGGGCTGAAAATGCATCTATTTCAGCCCTAGGTATGGAAAAGTTCCCAAAGTGCTCATCCAAAGACCGTGAGCTTGGATCACCCTTTGTGTCTTCTGATTCCTGCTGTTAAAAACACGGATTTAGGAGAAAACTTGGCATTTAAAACCATGGGGGAAGGGATGAGTTCAGCAGTCCTGTGCTCCATGGGGTGATCCATGAAACCAGAGATGGATTTAACAGGAAAACGGACAAATTCCCATTTTTTTTGTGTGTGCCTGTGGTCACCACTGGTCAGTGGCCACCTGAAAAACCAGGAACAGCTCCCCCAGCCCATGGATTTTCCATCTCTGTTCCCAAATGATGATGGGAACAAACCCATCCCACTGCTCTTTTCAGGGTCAGTTCCTCAAGGTCAGTTTTTCTGTACAAAATCATCAATAAATTTTTCAAATGCCACTAATTGGAGTCCCAAGGAATTCCCATCCCTGACTGTCCTGGGGATTATCCCACTGGATAGCCACATGAACCCCCTGAAGGATCAGTTCTTTTGGAAGACCACCCTGACTTTAAAACCTGGGATTTTCGAAATTAAAACCATTTCCTTTCCATCATTTCCATGGAGCCAAGGCTCTGGCATTCAGTCCCAACAAGAATTGAGTTTTGGGATGTCAGAGAGAGGCACCAACTCATTTTTTTCCTGATTAAAGTGATAAAAACCCTTTTCCTTTCCTTCCGTTATCCATCATTCATGAGAAGATCCGGTCTTTCAGTCTGATATGCCTTGGTAGAATTCCAAATTGTGGCAAAAGGAACTAAAATCCGAAGCATTTTAAAACCTTTCTGGTTTAAAACCCAAAATGGCACCAGGAGGGCGTCAGACGCTGACGGATCCAAGTGAAATCCCACATGGAATCTTCTGCTTAATGAATTTCCCCCCCCCAAAAAACCCCCTTCCTTAAAATATGATGAGAAAAAAAAAGGCAGGAACAAGATGTTTTAGGAAGTTCCAGACTAAACCAAGACTAAAAATGGCTTTTCCTGCAAATTCCGTCTCACAGCTCTCATTTTATATTTTCCTGATTCCAGTGGCTTTTTTTCTTTTTTTCCATCCATGGAGCAGCAGGAATTTTACTCCTCAAGCTGTTCCATCTCAGATTCCCTGGGTTTTTTTGGGGTTTTTTTCCTGATGCTAAATCCATCCCTGCTGGAGCATCCAGTTTATAGAATCCCATCACAAAATATTTGGGAAAGCTGGCGGTTTATTCACAGAAATATTTGGAGCAAATGTCTCTGTGTCATTTCGCCTCTGCCAATTCCCATTCCCAACTTTTTCGCCTCGGGAGTGTCCTAAAAAATTCTTTTTCAATGCTCACTAAAATTGATTTTACGGCCCAATTTTTTTTTTGTTTAAACTATGAAAATTTATGAATTGTGAATAAATTCTCTTCTCCTCACAGCAGGACGTGGGACCTGTAATAAAAGCGGCGCATGGAATAAACGAGACAACAGGAAAAGCGTGGAGGAAAGTGGAAATTAGGGAATGGAAGGTGTTGGATGAGCAGAAGTTCTGCCTTTTATAGATCTGCTTGGAAAATTGGGATTTATTATTCCATGTGGGGAATTTAGAGGTGATAAATCCGAAATGTGACGCATTTGAGTCGGGAAATTGTGGTGAGGAAGCGCATGAGGAATGAAGAGGGGGAATTTTTGGAATTAAGCTCATGAGAATATTCCCGCATGGAAACAGAGAGGAGCTGTGGCTGCCCCTGGATCCCTGGGAATGTCCGTTCCCAAAATTCTGCACTAAATTCCCGGCGAATTCCTCGCTGTTCTTCCTGAAGGAGCCTTTATTTGGGACAGAAATAAAACAAAAAAAACCCTGCAACAATTAAAGTTTATTTTTCCAGTGGAGTGCCTGGGATTGGTTTTGTTCTAAATCCCACTGTAATTGTTGGTTCAGGGAGGTCCCCGGGAGAGTCTTGTGGCAGCAAATTGCCAATTGACAGCTCAGAAATAACATTTTCCACCTCCTGTTCCCCACCAGCTCCCTCCCTCCTGACACCATTTCTGCATTTTGCCCCGAGCTGAATTAATTCCCAACTCAAATATTCCTCCAAATTCCGTCAGCAGCTGTTTAAATCCACAGATTTTAGAGCTCCGTGTTTGTTTCTCCGCTCCGAAAACGTTGTTATTAAACGCGGGATGAAATATTTATGCGGCACGGCTTTAAAGCAAAGAATGTTTGATCACAAGAGGTTTTCTTTAATTGAAATAATCTCGGCGCGGAGCTGGAGTTTAATTTAAACCCTGCCTTGTTAAAACTGAAACTAAGGACGTGCAATGACATCTGTAGCGCTTTTGGAATTGAAGTAATTATATTATTATGAATTTTTTATTGCGCGGGAAATCGAACCGTTTCCATGTTGCCCTCTGTAGGATTTAATTGTGGATTTCTGTGCCGCGATTAATAAATAAAATAAATATATGGAAATGTGGGTTGTGCACAGCATTAAAGTCAAGATTTTGGGAGCCACCTGAAATAAATAAAAGCAGAGGAAAAATCCTCTCCATGTGGGAAGTTCTGCTGCACAATCACCGTTAAAAGCAATTTTTAAGTAACTTTTAAATAATTTTTAAATAATAAAAGAGACAGAATAATAATTAAATAAAATAACAAAATAATAAAAAATCATTTAACATTTTTAATTTAAAAATAATTTAAATATCATTTTAATACTTTAAAAATAATTTTATAATTATTTAAAATAATTTAAAAATAATTTAAAAATAATTTTAAAAATAATTTAAAGAATCATTGATTTAAAATTAATTTAAAAATAATTTAAAGAATCATTGATTTAAAATTAATTTTAAAATAATTTAAAGTGACCTCTCAGCAGAGGCCTCTTCCTAAGAGAAATGCTGAAGGTGGGATTCTCATCTCGGAAATGGGAATGTTGATATCCTCAGCTAATTATTGAGAAATCCTTCAAAATTTCCAGAGAAAACCAGGAATTTTTGGAGGAGTTTTTTCATAAACTTCCCCTGGGGCATCTCAAGGCATCTCCTTTATTCCTGTGAGCTGAGATGTGTCGGCGTGAGCAGAAATTCCTTTTCTTTCCCAGGATCCTCGGCTTAAATCCCAGTTTTACGAAGTTTATCCCAGCTCCGGAGTGATCAATCCCACCAGGACATCACAGTTTGGGACTCCTGGGAATGAAGATTGGGAATGAATCCCCGGGGATGCAGGGATGAGACAAAAGAAGGCAAAGTTTTGCCGGAATAAAATAAACACAGGGATGAGCACTTCCATCAGGATGAGCAGAGTGATAAGGTTTTTCCAACCCCCCAAATCCCTGGGATGGGAATTCCTGGTCTGGATTCCAGCCCTGAGCACAAGGAATGGCCAGTGATGGGAGAGGACTTGGAAGCAGCAATCAGGGTTTTACCAACTCCTTCTCAAAAAAAAAAAAGGATTTGGAATGGGGATCCCAAGGGCTGGGAATTCCTGTGGAATTTAGAACGTGTCTTGGAGGGTTTCCAGGCTTTTCCTCTCCTTCTGGAAATGTGGACTGGAGGTTTTGGAGTCAGAAATGGGAATAATGAAATCATTTTGATCAAAGGGAGAGCGTTTGGTTCTCAGCTCAGGCAGACATTGGGCTTCCAAAAGTCTCAGCAATCCCAAATCACATTTCCAAGCTCAAGATTTAAGGGAAATCTCCAAAAGAATCAGGAAAGAAGGCGGCAGAATCCCCGGACCATGGGGATTTGTCCTGTATCCCAAAAGGGAAAGGCAGAGTTGTGATACAGCATGGGGGAGCGGTTTTAAACAAAATGGGGCAGATTTAGATGGGATATTCGGAAGGAATTTTTGGCTGAGAGGGTGGGGAGGAGTTGGGATGGAATTCCCAGAGAAGCTGTGGCTGCTCCATGATCCCTGGAAGTTCCCAAGGCCAGGCTGGACTTTGGGGCTTGGAGCAACCTGGGATGGTGGAAAGTATCCAGAATAAAATGAGTTTGAAGTCCCTTTCCACCCAAAACCATTCCTGGATTCTCTAATTCCAGGATCCCAATCCTCCCCTGTCACTCCAGAGAGGATCAGAGATCACCCCTTCCTGCCGGATCCCCCTCATCCCATGCTCCGACCTCCACCATCCCTTCCACCCCTCCCTGACCCTCCACACCAAAAATATTCTCCCAATCCCAGCCCAAATCCTCCTCTCCACGACAAAAAAAAACTGGTTGGAGCCTTCTCTGAGGGAAGAGAGAAATTATTATTCCTGTCTTTTTCCCGGTTGGAAACTTCCCTGTGAACTCAGCAACCGCCATCCATCCAGCTTGATGATCCTCCAGGTGTTTTCCACACTTAACGATTCTATGATTCTCCTCTATGATCCTTCCCCGTTCTTAGCAGGGATGAATTCCTTAACGGCTCTTCCAGGGGCTCCTCGTGGCTTCATGAATTTGAGGAATTGGAGCTGGGAGCTGAAACCTTCCCCAGATCCCTGGAAATGAAGTTTGGTCCTCCAGACTTGCTTGGCGTCAAACAATTCCAATAATTCCAAGGTAAATCGGCTTCTGGGGAACGCCGCACCACCTCTGGATTAAAAATAGCGGGAATAAAGAGATGGGAGCAGTTCAGAGCTCTCGTTTAACAAAACCAAGCTTGGTTTTTAAATGATCCAGGATTTCAAACCTCTTTCTTAGGGGCCCATCCCATGGGGTTTGCTCCGCTCCTGATCCCCCCTTCCCAAAGCTGGGCTCGATTCCCAAATTTCTGAAGCATCTGTGAACCAAATCCCATTGGAAAAATACCAAAAAAAAACCAAAACCAGGTCCAAGGATGGTTTAACCAGGAAATGGAGGAGCAGACGCTCATCTGAATCCAACAGAGATATTCCAATATTTTATCCGCTTGATCCCAAGCCTAAGGAACTCTGGGAATGGGATGTGAGTGGTCGCCCCTGTGCCCTCTCCAGGGCCAGGTGATTGCTATTGCACATCAATAAATTGACTTTTATCCAAGGGAGGGCAACGACTCCCAGGAAGGAAAATTTGAGAATTCCCAGCTCTGTTTGCTCCCAGGCAAATCCCTCCGCACCTCTGAGGGCGTTTCGCGCATCCCAACATGCGATTTTCCAACTGGGAATGAAAGGGAGGGGTGTGTAAATTTTTTTTTACTAAATAAGGGCATTGGGCAGACAAAAATAATGCAACATCAAAAGGAAGAAAAACAAACAAAAAATCCCTCTATATTTATTAAAAAAAACCCTAAAAAAAAAAGCAAACAGGGGGGAAATGTCTTTCTTTTGATCTTTTTTTATTCAAATAACCCATGTGAGGAGCAGAAATATTTTCTTAGAAATTATTTTTCTTTGCATCCTTGAGAGCATTTTTAAGGAAATATCCAAGATTAAAGTCCTGCCCAGCTGCCAACCTTGATAATCAGTTCATACTCAGAGAAGCAGAGGAAAACGTTTGGTGTTGTTTACAAGCATTAATTAAAAATAAATTATTTGGGCTCGTTTTCCAAAGTGGGAAGACTCAGGGAATCAGTGGGATCTGGAAATATTCAGGAGTTTCTAAAGGTGTTCTGGTCACTAATTGGAAGGAAAATGTAAAAATTGCACTTCCCAAAAACCTCATTTAACAGTTTGGGGTTTTTTTTCCCTTGGAAGCTTTTCCAATATTCTTCAGGAGAGGTGAATTCTGATATTGATTGAAATGAAACTTATCCATAAAACCAGCTCCGATTTAAAGGATTTACTGGGAGCTCAGCTGGGAGATGTTGCTCCAATCTCTGACTCCTGTCCCAACAAGCAGCTGCAACACAGAATCCTGGAATTATTTAGGCTGGAAAATCCTCCAAAATGGAATCCAACCATTCCCAGCAATTCCAGGGCTGCCACTGCCAAGGGTAACATCCACATGGATTTTAAATCCCTCCAGGATGGGGACTCCACCACTGCCCCAGGCAGCTGTGCCAGGGTTGGAAAACCCTTTCCATGATAAAAAATACCAAATGCCTGAACTTTCTGTGGTCCATTTCCTCACAAACCACCCACCTGAGGGACAATGTGGGGGCAAACTCAGCTCGTTGCTCCATGATTTTGTTTTTGCGGAATTAAGCAGACTGGGATTTGTTACAGCTCCGAGGCAAAATCCTCCTGTTTGCTCATGTTCTATCTGGCCATGGAAATAAATTCCTTGGAAAACTGGGAAATGAGGGAAATGAGGGATCTCAGACCCACAACTTCATCAAGTGTTCCAAGTGAGGCTGTGTCTTGGGTCTCAGTGCAGGCTGTCCCCAGCAGTGTGTGTTAAACCAGCTGGGGCCATGTTCTTTATCCCTTCCAGGACCCGTCCTCCCTCCAGGGGAGATCTGCTGTCCATGGGCCATCCAGGCTCACTGCAGGGCTGAGACAATTCCATCATCCCATGGGGAGAGGCTCCACCCAGGGGGAGGAGCCCAGCATTCCCACCTGGATCAAAGCTGGCATTCAGAACAGCAGCACAGCCTGTCTGCACTGGATTCCCAGAGGGAGCCCAGCCCCATCCCAGCACCACTGGACCCTTCTCCAGGATCATCTCTGCTCCACCAGAACCACATCTGTCCCTGCAGGAGGGCTGGGCTGGGCTGACACCAACACCCTGACCAACACGGGGGCAGGAGGGCTCTGACTCTGCCAGGGTTTGCTGTTTTGTTTGTTTGTACTTTTTTTCTACTACTGCATTTTTATTTTAATTTTCCTAGCAAAGAACTGTTATTCCTGTTCCCATATTATCACCTGAAAACCCCTTAATTTCAGGATTATAATAATTCTGAGGGAGGGGGTTTCCATTCTCCATTCCAAGGGAGGTTTTGGTTTTCCCTGGCAGACACCAAACCAAGACAGGCTCAGACCCCGCCTCAGATCCTCCTACTTCCTCTGGGAAACACAGCCCAGTCTTCTTTAACTCTACTGGAAAGCATAAAAAAGAGGAATGTGGGGCTTTGGTTGAACATGGAATCATGGAATTATTTGGATTTATGGCTCATCCAGTCCCGCTCCCTGATCTTGCCAGGGACACCTCCCACTATCCCAGGTTGCTCCAAGCTTCATCCATAACTTGGAATTCCCAAATATAACCCCTCAATGATTTCCATTCAGCGTTCCATGCTTAAATCAGCTTTTACGAACCCCTCTCTTCAGCTGGGAAACAAAAGAATTCCGAGCTGGTTTTCCAGGCTTAAAAAAAAAACGGATCAGAGATGGGAGATACGCGCACAGCACATTAGGGTGGATTTGGCGTCCTTATCTCCCTGCTTTTTGAAATATCTAGGCTTTGTTTGCTCCTCCATTTGCTGCGGGACGTTGGATCATCCACCCCACGTTTGCCTTTCCACGGCAAAATTCCTGAAGCACGGGAAGCTTTAATGTCCTGAAAAAAAAATAACATTATATCGATAACTAAGCTGCTTTTCATGAGTTACACTAAATCAAGGCTTCTGCTGATAATGTTAATGATTGTGCAGAGCCTGGATTAAGTGGGAATTAGAGCAAATCCTGCTTTTCCTATTGTCAAGTGGGAGAAATGACTTGCCTTCCTCAAGGGCTCCTTAAAACCAAAAGGAAAATGAGTCCAGAGTTTGGAAACTCCACCTCGGGACAGAAATGCAACTTCTTGGCCTTCCAGCAGGAGCAGGAGGGGAGGCAGGGAAGGATTCTCACCTCTCCACAAGGAGAGGGACAGCATTCCAAGGGTTTTAGAGGATCCTTGGGGAATGGGACAGATACGTTTTGTCCTGGGAATCTGCAGTGTCCATTTTCACCTGGCTGGGGCTCGTTCGGAGGCTGAAACCCACAAAAGGTTGAGCTCCTCAACCCTCTCCTGCAGACTGTGGTGTCCCACATGGATGCAGGTCCATGGAGAGGTCCGGGAAGAGCAGAGGGATTCAAGGAACACTTTGAGGATCATGAAACGTCCCTTGAAGTCCTCAGTGGTGAACCATCAGCAATTTGCCCCCATTGAATTCCAAGATTACTTTGATTTCCTCTCACTGGTGGAACTGGGAAGCTGTTCCAGAGTGCCCCTAGTCCTGGTGTCCCAAATTCTTTGAAATTGGAGCTGATTCCCATTTAGGCCATCAGGAAGCCGTGTGGCACTGCAGTTTTCTAATGATGCCTTGGGAAGGCTGAGCTGGAACAGAGACTGGACAGAGCTGGAGAATAAAGGAGAGATTTATTAAAAGGCCTTTAAGGTACACCTTGGGCAGTACAAGAGCCTGGCCAGGGCTACACCCAAGGTGGACCCAAAATGGTCACAAAATGGTCACAAAATGGACACAAAATGGATGCAAAATTGACCCAAAATGGACACAAAATGGACACAAAATGGACACAAAATGGACACAAAATGGACACAAAATGGATGCAAAATGGTCACAAAATGGACACCCGGTCACCAGGTCTCACACTTTTCCAAGGTTTGATCCATTTGCATCTTGGGGTTGAATTGTCCCATTCCAGCTGCAGGTGATGCAGTCCCATCCTTCTTGTTTTCTCCCTCCAGCCCAGCCTTGTTTGTGCTTTGGGGCCTGAACACTTGTCCCAGTTGTCCTTGGTGTGGGGCAGGAAAAGGATTTGTTTTGTGTCCCTGCTGTGTGCAGAGCTGAGTGACACTGACTGTGAGCTCAGAGCTGCCCCCCTGGGCACCGCACAACATGGAACACAGGGGAGATGGAACTTGGGGCATCACAAGCGCTGTCACCCTGAGCCCTTTGGAAGGAGAACAGGATTGCTCCTCACCCTCCACCTCTGCTGGGACATCTCTGCCCATGCTGATCTTTCCATGTCTGATACCATCTGGGTTTGGGTACTGTCTGTGCTCCTCAAATCCCTTCTCCATGTCAAAAATTTCCTGCTTTTTCAGGAGCTTCTGGCTTCAGAGGAAGCCATTCTTCTGGTGGAGAACTTTCAAGGAGATTCTTTACCAGGTGAAATTTTCCAATATTCCTTGGAATGCTCCTCTGACCTTGCTTACTTTGTCCACCTCCAAAAATCTTCCATCCTGGCTCCTCACAGGCCTCAGACAGATCCTTTCCAACCCAACCCGTCCCACAATTCCATGATTTTTCGTTGATGTGAAAGAACCCATGGAGAGCACAGTCCTGGCTTCACCCTGTGAAAAAATGCTCCATCTAACAGAAAGCCAAATCTCTGGATCATCCACAGCTTGTCCAATATAAAAGGAGCACAGGAATTTGGTTTTAAGAGGTGGGAGACCTCAGCCTGCTTGGCTGAGCTATCAAAGAGCACCTGGAGCCGCTCCTTCCCAACATCTCTCTTTTTTTGATATTTCCATTATTCAGGAAACATCTCCTGCATGGTTTCTCTCTTCTCCTGCAATATTGGGGTTGGAAAAAGGACAAAAAAAACAGCGCTGGGTTCTCTGTGCGTCAGCAGGGCAGCTGGGACAGAGAAAATCACTGTTCACATTTTTTTTTAGGAATTCTGGGACCTTTCCTAGTGTGTCCCAGGCTAACCCCTGGAGTGGGATTGGTATTTAATAATTTTCATGGACTGGAGTTTCAGTCTAAAGTTGTCCCACTCTTTTCCTGATGTCCAGCCTGAAGCTCCTTCAGATTCCCTCAAGTTCCCTCAAGTCCTGGTTTCCCTTTTTTTCCCTGACTCCCTACTTTTGGAAATTCACCTTGAACTCCCCATCCTGAACATCCACTTGAACTTCTTCCGCAAGAAAGTGAATCAGAAAGGAGATTTTTTTTTTTCCCCTCATTGTGGAGAGCGTCCTGCTCAGAAATTCAAATGAAGGAACATTTATTCATCCCGGTGCTCAGGCATGGAAATCTCTGCGCTCGGAGTACAAACACAAAGAATCCCTTTTTATTTTAATCTCTCTCCTGCAAATTAACAGAGCCCTATCGTTTTCCAAAATTCAAAACTCCAAGGATTAAACCAAACTGGCACACACGGCTTGAGAATCGTTCCGTGGCCCAAATATGACGATTACAAAACGGAGATGAAAGAGGCAATTCCAAAAGAAATTTCTGTTCCTTCCCGGGACTAAAGAAGATAAGCCTTAACTACGTGTGCGTGCAAAAAAAAAATAGTAATTTGATTTATTTTTTCAAACTCCAGGATATTGCTCTAGGTCTCGGAGCAGTGTGTCTGGAGGATAAATAAAACCCCGGGGGTTCCCCTTGCTGATGGGAGCTGTAATTATTGATTAATCCTGATTTTGGGAGGCTTGGGAACAAGACTGGCTCTAAATAAACCACGGGCAGGACGCCTCTCTCCCAGCACAGAATGCAACGTCCCCTCTCCGGAACTGCTGGGTGTTTTCGGCCTCGCCAGGGGATAAATGTCATCTCTGGCAGTGGGGGAGATGGAGTAAACACCTCCAAGTTTTTGGGAGAGAATTTTAATGAGGATTAAACCAGGCAGCTAAAATGTAAACGGAGGAAAAAAAGAAAAAAGTGAAACGTTTTAAGTAGATTTTCCAACCTGAAGGGAGAGAAAGAGGCGCTTGTGGTTTTAAATATTTTTCTTTCCCAACTTTATTTATCAGTGGCCGCACTATTAAAAATAGAGATTTTTTTTTTTTTAGGGATAAAAATTAAACATGCAAATTAATGATTAAAAAAATGGATCTGATAAATTTATAATTCCTGTGCTTACTTTGCTGGAAATTTGAGCTGGCTTTATCCATCCAACTTCTATTGCAGTATCCTTAAAATTCCATAACGTAGTTGGTGCCACCTGACTTCCAGATCCACGTCCAGACAATTCCGAGTTGTCCCAGGAGTTACTCTGGGAATTCAAGCCTTTCCAGCTGCCTGGATGTTGTTATTTAGCTGATGCCTCTGATACCGCGTCTTAACTCTGCTAATATTTGAAACAATAACCCGAAATTCTCGCTAATGAAGATCGCAGATGCCGTTAATTAGGAGTAAATAACGAAGAGAACGGGGTGCTAATGAGCAGCGATTGTGCTGAGTGTCGGGAAGAGTGGAAACAAACAAGGAAGGGTTTAATACGGCCTAATAAATTCCAGGAACAAAAGACGGATGTTGGCCCCATAAATTCTCAGGCATTGAGGGACAAAGGATGGATTTTGTCTCATTTTGCTCAGTATTTTTTGGATTTCTCTGTGTTCCAGCATCTACAAAACCAATAAAGCAGATTTGGAAATGCGGCCCAAATTTTAAGCAGTGATTTAATTAACCCTGGACCAATTTCACGAGAGTTTTGTTGGATTTTCCACCGCAGCAAATTTCTGAAATTAACATTAGTGAACATTTCACTGGATTCAAAAGGGCAATAAAACAAGGAAGACCCAATGGCTACATTATTAACTAAGTCAGAAAATCAGAATATTTTCTACTTTCTGGGGGGGGGTTTATTTGTTTTGGTGTCTTTGTGAGGGGGGTTTTGTTTCTTTTTTTTGTTTGTTTTTTTTGTTGTTTGTTGCTTTGGGGGTTTCTTTGTTTTTTTGGTTGTTGTGGTGGTGGTTTTTTGTTTGTGGTGTTTTGGGGGGGATTGTGTGGGTTTTTTGTTGGGGCTTTTTGGTCTATTTTTTTGGGGGGGGATGGGGTTTTTTCCAATTTGATTTTTCTGTGATTCCATTTCGTGCCTCCATAGGTTTGGAGACAAGGATCCGATATGTGACTTCTTGAAACTCCTGAGGAACTCCAAACAGGATCGATCCAGGATATTCCATGAATACATAACTCCCTGGGGAAGCCAGAAAACCAACCATGGAATCCTGGAATGGGTTGGGCTGGAAGGCAACTTAAAAATGGGATTATTCCATGGGCAGGGACACCTCCCACTGTCCCAGGCTGCTCCAAGCCCAATGTCCAACCTGGCCTTGGGCACTGCCAGGGATCCAGGGGCAGCCACAGCAAATCTGGGAATTCCAGCCCAGCCCCTCCCCACCCTCCCAGGCAGGAATTCCTTCCCAGTATCCCATCTAAATGCATCATTTTCTTCATTCCAGCCAGGAAAAGCTGTGGCTGCCCCTGGATCCCTGGAAGTGTCCAAGACCAGGTTGGACATTGGGCTTGGAGCAGCCTGGGATAGTGGGACGTGTCCCTCATCCTCATCCTCATCATCCTCAGCATTTTCCTGGGGCTCTTGGGGCAGCAGCAGAGATGCTGTTGTACATAAGACCCCGAGATCCAGAAGGCTGAAAATGGCTCCTTGATTTTTGGGATGTGTCTTCCTTTTATACCATTTCACACAGACCAATTGGATTGGTGACACAAAGACAAACCTCTTCACTCACATTGGTCACAGCAGAGGGACATCAAGAAGATTTTCCCTCCCGGGGAAAGGGATGAATAACAAAGTTACAAAGCTACAAAAACATTTCTCCTGTTTACAGAAAATTCCCTGGGAAAAGAATTTCAGAAAACCAAAACACCTCAGGCGCGGAACCAAAACTACACAGGAGGAGGAATTTCTGGGGAGAAAATCTCTCGGAGGTTTACATCACCCCCTGATTTAATTTCCTATTTGTAACGGCGCCGCTCCCCGCCACGGCAGCGGGAAATAAAATCAGGGATGCTTGCACGGGGATGTTCTTCCCCAGGAAAAGGGAGGCACTGGCTGGGTCACAGGGGTTTCCTCATCATCCTCATCATCTTCCTGGGGCTCTTGGGGCAGCAGCAGAGATGCTGTTGTACATAAGACTCCGACTTCAGAAGGTTGAAAATGGCTCCTTGATTTTTGGGATGTGTCTTCCTTTTATACTATTTCACACAGACCAACTGGATTGGGGACACAGAGACAAACCTCTTCACTCACATTGGTCACAGCAGAGGGACAGCAAGAAGATTTTCCCTCCCGGGGAAAGGAATGAATAACAAAGTTACAGCTACAAAAACATTTCTCCTGTTTACAGAAAATTCCCTGGGGAAAGAATTTCAGGAAACCAAAACACCTCAGGCACGGAACCAGAGCTACACTGAACAACGACTGTGGCAGGAGTGGAGCATTCCCAGGATGGAGCTGCTTCATCCCAGCGTCTCCCAGGGAGGATGGAGCCCATCCCACCATCTGCCAGGCTCCGGCTCTTCCTGGCCTCCTCTTCCCAAGCAGATGCCCGGCCCCAGATGCCTCTGGCTGACATTTCCTCCTCAGGAACATTCCCAGGACAATGGGAGCTTTGTCCTTCTCCAAAGGCATCCAACCCTCCAGACTGACTCGTCAGCACGTGGCTGGGCTATCCAAAGGGTAAGTTCCTGGGATCTGAGCAAAATCCTGAGGTTTGGGGAAATGTCAAGCTTTCATCTGCTTTTTGGAAGGAGATGTGAGTTTTTCCAGGCTGTGAATCCCTGCTTTGCATAGTGCTGCTGAGAGACTCAGGAAAGGTGTAAAATCCATCTTTTTCTTGAGGAGTGGTGAATTCCCCATCCTTGGAAGTGTCCAAGGCCAGACTGGATGGGGACCTGAGCAACTTGGGATAGTGGGAGGGATGACCTGGATTTGAGAGTGCGGCTCCATTTGTCACTGCCGGGATTCTTTGTGGGATTTCTGGCATCACTTATCTCATGGTAGGAGAATTCTACCCCTTCATCCCCCGAGAGCTGGTGGTGAGAAAAGATCCATGTTTGAATCATCACGGAATCATTAAATCCTCCCCATTCCCACCCCTGCTGTGGCAGGGACACCTCCCACTGTCCCAGGCTGCTCCAAGCCCAATGTCCAACCTAACCTTGGGCACTGCCAGGGATCCAGGAGCAGCCACAGCAAATCTGGGAATTCCAGCCCAACCAGGAATTCCTTCCCCATATCCCACCCAAATCTCCCCTTTTCCAGCTCAAAGCCATTCCCTGTGTCCTGTCCCTCCATCCCTTGTCCCCAGTCCCTCTCCAACCCTCCTGGAGCCCNCCATTTCCATTTCCATTTCCCTCCCTCTCCACACCTGCCCGTGGATCTCTGAGCCAGCAGGAATGTTGAAAAGCTCCCACTCATCTCCACCTGCCAGAATTCCCCTCCCACGGCTCCTGGGGTTCCTGGGCTCCTGTTCCTGCAGCTGGGAGAACATTTCAGCATTTTTTGTGCTATTTAGGACCACATTCCTCTTTAAATTCCCAAACAAATCCAGCTCTGGCTGGGGGAGCGTTGGCTGTGCGGGCTGATGAGTGCTGAGTTATCCGTGGATGTTTTTATCCTTCTGGAGCGGTGTTAGGCAGAGTGGCTGCATTTTGATTTGATAATTGGCTGTGAAGGACTCTTAAATCCATGAAAATGCTTTTCAGTCTTTAAAAAGGTGCTTTCGAGCCCCTTTCCGTTTGATTTTCTGACAGCTGCTGGATTTGTTGCTGTAAGAGAATCAGATTAAAAGATCTGCGAAGTTTGATCCTGTTTTTTTTTCTTTTACCAGGGAATGTTGCCCAGGAAAAGTGTCCCTTTTATATTTATTCTGTAGAATTGATTGACTGGAATAAAAAATGGGGTTAGAGTTTGTCCTAGAGTGGTTTGGGACGGAAAGGATGGAAAATCCAATCCCATTTCACCCCATTCCATGGGCAGGGAAACATCCCACTATCCCAGGCTGCTCCAACCTGGCCTTGGACACTTCCAGGGATCCAGGGGCAGCCACAGCTTCTCTGGGAATTCCATTCCAGGCTCTCCCCTCCATCCCAGCCAGGAATTCCATCCCAATCTCCCATCCAGCCCTGCCCTCTGGCAGTGGGAAGCCATTCCCTGTGTCCTGTCCCTCCTGCCCTAATCCAAAATCCCTCTCCAGCTCTCTCAAAGGTAAATGTGAGAAAATCTACTTTTATCCTGGCTGGATTTGGAGTAGGAGATCTTTCCAAGCTCCCAAATAACAGCTGGATCTAGGAAAAGAATCTGAAAACATTCCAATAAAACTGAAAGGTTTAGGAATGGGGGAGACCTGGAGATTATGACTTGAATTCCTGCACCAGGAACGGGTGGCTTTGGCCTTTGAGGGTGTCATGGATAACACGGACTGAAAAGATTCCTAAAAAACCCCAGACTGTCCCAAGTGCAGCTGTTGTAAAACTATTTCAACAATTAAACTGATATTTAAAATATTCCTCCCTAATCCCTGGGGACCAAACCAATCCAAAGTGTCCATGATCCCCACAGTGGGACCTGGAGTTGGGTCAATCCGTGGTTATTTCAGAGCTTTGAACCCCCAAAACTCTTGCTGTGGTCCCATAAATATTGATTCACTTCTCTTTCCCATCCCAGCCTCAATTTTTCCTGATTTCCAAGCTGAGGACACCAAACCAACAATACCCCACCACGTATTTGGGAGCGTTCCTGGTTTCCAAGGAGTTTTAATTAGTTTTTTTTTTCCCCTCCTGCTCAGATCCAGATCAAAATTTGGCTTTTCTTACTCCAGTGTTATTTGTTTTATCCACTCTCCTCTTGTGGTTGTGGAATAAGAAGGAAGATTAATGGAAAAAAACCAGGAAAATGAGATTGCTGCTGTTTCCCATTTGGTGTCTGATTTATATTAATAATTGAGTATATCCAAGACGACTTTTATTGAGGAAACAATAAATGTTTAATAAGGGAATGAGCAGTCCATCATCAAAGGGAGTTCTGCTCTGGAGGCTTTTGGAGGGGGAAGAACTGTTTGGGATTTCAATCATCCCGGGGACACTTTATTCCCATTGCTGCCTCATTAACATTCCACATTTTCCTGCCGTGGGATGAGGTCACTCCCAAGGAAAAACGAGATTTTAGGAGAGACAGGATGCAATATCCCCAGATGTGTGAGCTTTGCAGGACGCTATTCCATAATAAACTTTTTTCCAGGGACAGGACAGAGCTCCAATCTCAAATCCAGCCGGAATGAAGCAGCTCTTGCCAGTGCATCCCGTAGAAGATCTGAGTCCTTGGCTCAAGGTGTTTAGTGATGGAAAAGGGAAGGAAAATGCCAATGGCTGGCTGAGGCCAAGGCAGGGATAGGCTTTGGAACCTCAGGAATTATTGTCGGGCAACAAGAGGATGAGACAAACGAAGGTCGGGAAAGAAATTAAAAGGATATTAGGAATGGAGAGGGATCAGGAACGCAGGGATGAGACAGTAGATTGGTGGTAATTCCCTTGCTGGTGCCTTGGAATGTGACAGAAGGGTTTGGCCTGGAGTTTTACCCAGCTCCACGAAGAAAATCCCCACTCCAAGCAGCTCCTGGGTTAGAAATGGATTCAGGAGGAAGAGGAGGGAGGTGGTGCCATTAACTCATCCCTTTAATTAACAGAGTATTAGCCAAAGACGAGTGAAGGAACCCTACTGATTGATCCTGTTAATTAATTTTCAGCATTCCATACATTCCTCACGTGGACAAAACCATCCCAAACCCACTCCTGGAGCTGCAGACACAGTTTGGGGAGGGCTTCTTTTGGTTTAAATTACTTTTTATTTATATATTTTTACATTCCTGCAGTTCTCCCAGAATCCCAGACTGCTTTGGGCTGGAAGGGACCTTAGAGATCATCTCATTCCATGCCCTGCCGTGGTTTGGGACACTTTCCACATTCCAGGTCACTGGTGGTGCCTCCAGGCCCAACAGCGGTGTGGGAATAACGTCCACCAAACCTCAGAGTCCTCAGTGTCCTGTGGTCAGGGGGGGATGACCAGTGGCCACCACAACCCTTGGGCCTGGTGGCCATCACCACCATTGGGTGTGGTGGCCATCACCACCCTTGGGTGTGGTGGCCATCACTCCCTTTGGTCCGGTGGCTGCCACCAATCTTTGATGGCCACCACCAAACTTTGGCCTGGATGCCACCACCACCTTTTGGCCTCGTGACCATCACCAATTTTTGGCCCGGTGGCCACCACCAATCTTTGGCCTGGTAGCCATCACCATTTTTGGCTTAGTGGCCACCACCAAACTTTAGCCTTGTGACCATCACCTCCTTTGGTCTGGTGCCCATCACCAATCTTTCGCCTGGTGCCCATCACCAGTCTTTGGCCTGGTGGCCACCACCACCCTTTGGTCTGGTGCCCATCACCAATCTTTGGCCTCGTGGCCACCACCACCGAAGTTTGGCCTTGTGACCATCACCAATCTTTGGTCTGGTGGCCACCACCAATTTTTGGCCTTATGACCATCACCACCCTTTGGCCTGCTGACCATCACCAATCTTTTCCCTGGTTACCATCACCAATTTTTGGCCTGGTGGTCACCACCACCCTTTGGCCTGGCGGTCACCCCCACCCTTTGGTCTTGTGGCCACCACCAATCTTTGGCCTGGTGGCCGCCACCAATCTTTGATCTGGCGTCCATCACCAATGTTTGGCCTGGTGGCCACCACTACCCTTTGGTCTGGTGGCCACCACCAATCTTTGGTCTCGTGACCATCACCACCCTTGGGCCTGGTGGCTGCCACCACCTTTTTTGGGAGTTGATCTGTCTCAAAGTATTATAAAATAATCAGAAGCTTTTTAAACCAAAAAAATCTTTCAGGGATATGGAAA
The DNA here is from genome assembly GCA_008694505.1 of Cyanoderma ruficeps. NCBI lineage: Eukaryota > Metazoa > Chordata > Aves > Passeriformes > Timaliidae > Cyanoderma > Cyanoderma ruficeps. The sequence goes on along the minus strand of VZDJ01007753.1, from coordinate 50,919,489 downwards.
TAAAACCTGGGGTAAAGTGCAAAGTGTCCCTGCCCATGGCAGAGGTTTTGAAATCCCTTCCAACCCAAACCACTCTGGAATTCCCTCATTTCCAGGCCGCAGGGTCCAAATCCATCAGGATTTTCCATCATGTCTCTCCTGATCGTTCTTAGCAACGGCTGCCAAATGCAAACATCCAAAAATGTGCAAATATTTGCTTGGTTTGAGTCCCCAGATCCTCGCACCACGCACCCTTGGGATTTTTGGGAAGTTCAGAATATTCTCGATGTCAACAGAAATGGAAAACTTCTCCCTGAAGTGGGAAAAGGGCCTCAACTTGCACCAGGAGAGGTTTAGATTGGATATTGGAGAACGTTTCCTCATGGAAAGGTTTGTCCGGCCCTGGCCCTTTATTTCCATACCCCTGCAAGATTTTTTTGTTTAAAAAGCTGCTGATTATTTTACAGTCCTATGTGACAGATTAACTCCTGAAATTTCTGGAAAAGCCACCACACCATCCCAAAAATTTTCATGGAGTGCCACGAGCGCCGAGCGTGCTCTCACATCAGCTCCTTAAATATATTTTAAGGATATTGGATCCCCTCGGAATGTTTGCACCCGCTGAACATCCTGTAAAACCCGATTTTCCTGGGTTGTTCCGCCGCCGATTTCCACCACAAAAGGGGCAGCTCAGCTTTGTGGGATCCCAAATTCCTGGGAGCGATTCCCCCACCTTGTCAGGATCACAAAATAAGGTCGGAGCCGCCTCTCCACGCGCGAACAATCAATTCTTGCCTAATTAGTCGCGTTTTGCACCGCTGGCACTGAAGTTCACCGGGGCTGAACTCCATCCCTGCCCTTCCCTGTTCGTTCCCGTTCCTCCCGCAACATCCCCATTTGCTTTGTGCTTTTTAATTAAAAAGGCAAACTTTGGGCCCTGTGCACGCTCTGGAAATGCAAACAGTTCTTAATTAAAGCGCGAGGAAGTGCCAAAATTAAGCTCAATTAGTTGGGCAGGGCGGCAGCGAACAACGGGGCCGCGTTCCGTGTGTGCAAACGCCTCTCCCAGAAACTGCAAAAAAACGGGAGCAAAAAGCATAAAATAACCGTGATAAATCGGTGCTTCTCAGACATTAAACCTTTATTTCCCTCATCGCCGTTATTCCCGTGGGAATCGCATCCTTTCCTGTTAAAATCTGGGGGTTCATATTGGGTGTTTTTATTAATAATCGTGGAATTGTGGATTTATCGCTGTTTATTCCCTGATTTCTGATATCCAGCCTGGATGCTGATTGTACCAGAGCTCTGTATCACCTGTCATTCCAGAAATATCTGTAATTCCTGCTGGAAAAGATGGATCCAGGCTGCCATTCAAAAAATATCCATAATTTCCTGTGGAAAAGATGGATCCAGGCTGCCATTCCAGAAATATCTGTAGTTCCTGCTGGATAAGATGGATCCAGACTGCCATTCCAGAAATACCTGTAATTCCGGCTGGAAAAGATGGATCCAGGTGGCAAACTGGAATCTGAGGCTTTCCAAACCCTTTCATAGATGGATCCAAACCTTGGATTTATCCAGGTAATTTTAATTCCTTTATACCTGTCCTGGTTTTGACTAAGCTGGAGTTAATTTTCCTCCTTGGAGCTGATCCAGTTGGGAACTGAGTGGGAATTGGTCACATCCCACAATGCCATGAAAAAAACCTCGTCCATCTTTGGATGGAAATCCGTTCTTCCTGGGAGGAAAAGGGGTGTGCAAAATTCCTGCTGGAATCAGCACCCCTTTTTCCCACCCTGTGCAATTATCCCATTCCCTGATTAAGGGATTTCTTCCTTTCTTAAACCACCCCCCCTGCCTAAAAATAAACAGAATTTGGAATTCGCTGCTGGATCCGTTGTTCCAGAAGCAGCAGCAACGTGTTTGGAATTCCGTGGTTTATTTGCTCCCGGTTTAAGTGGATGGTTCCTGATTTGGAAGTTAAGAAGCTCGTCCAGCTCACATCCTGATGACAAATATTCCCAATAATGAACTGATCTAAGCCTCTAAATTCCGCCCTTGAGCTTTTCCTGGGCCTGACTGATGAAAAGGATGAAGCCTGAAGGCCAAATTCCCTCTAAAATCTGTATTTTAACCCCCGTAATATTTTCTGTTTGCAACTGCGGCTAAATTAAAAGGCTGCTTGTGCATTCCAGGAGGCACTTTAATTAATAATTCCCTAATTTATAGGTGTGAAATGTGGATGTGGGGAGCGGGATCAGGTATTGATCCTCTGAGCAGGGAGCGAGGTCGGGGAGGCCAGGCCAGCACAAGTTAATTACTTAATTGAAAAAGACATAAAAAGTCAGGCCCTGGCCATGATTTAAACAAATAATGTGCAAACTTTTACAGTGCAAAAAGGAGATTTTATTCATATCCCAAATTGGGGGTTTAAATTCAAAAAGAATTGGGATTGTTCAGCTGGAGAGGAGAAGCTTTGCGTGACAGCCCGACCCAAACCCATCTGGAATTCTCTAACTCTTAAGCCAAACTCATTTTTATCCAATTATTTCAAAGCAAGTCTTAAAGAATCCCAAGTTTTCCTGCAGGAATATTGCCGTAATCACCTGAGTGTCTGGAAAGCGGAGGGGAAATGCCCAAGGACAAACTCAACCTCTCTGTCTGGGACCAAAAAACTAAAAAAATAATCACGTTTAAAATATATTTTATGAATTCTTGTTTAGCTGTGACTCTTACAAGAATTTCAGCATTAGGGGAGGTCAGTTTGCCATTCATCCGGACACTGGGATTGTCATTATCCCAGGAAAATCCACAGGAAAACATCAACCTAAACATATATTTTACTGCTTGGCCTAAGACAGCCTCAAAGATAAAACCCCTCAGCAGCAGCTCTGCCTTCCCTGCTCCTAAAAGGGCCTCTAAAAATGCAAAAAAAGGATTTCAGGATTCAAATCCCTGCAGGATTCAATCCCTGGGATATTCCTAGATTTCCCTCTGGCTGAAAGGTATTTTGTCAGTGGATTCCAAAATTGCCGTGATTTCCTCCCTGCCAGAATTCCCGGAAAAAGAAATTGTAAGACCAAAGTATCCTTAAAATTGAAAAAGAACTCCAAGGTGGTCAAATCCAACCTTGGATTGAAGGATTCGGACCAAACAACCTCAAGGGCTGAGCTGGATCCTGGTCGTGCAAAATGCTAATTTAGAGGAATATTAAATATATGGAGATTTTTCCATGAAAATTTAATATTGTGGGCTTAATATCTCATCTGAGGCGTGGGGTGGGAAATATTTAGCAGGGAGGTCAATATTCCCGTGGGCTGGGGAACATCCCTGGGTTGGATCACGTCTGTTTGATTCGGGAGCTGCTGGAAGAGGCTTTTGGAGAAAAATCTGCCACAGGAAAGGAAGATTATAAAATATAAAACTGAGCTGAGAACTTCCCAGATTTACTGTGGCTGCCCCTGGATCCCTGGAATTGTCCAAGGCCAGGTTGGACATTGAGGTTGGAGCAGCCTGGGACAGTGGGAGGTGTCTCTGCCCATGGAATGGGGTGAAATGGGATCATCCTTGAGGTATTTTCCATCCCAAACCACTGTTCCATGGTTCCCCTGTTGCTCAGTCCCTGTTTCTGAAGGTTTGTGGAATGTGCCGGACCAGTCCATGATCTCCCTCCATGCTCATTTGGATTTCCTGCAAATAATTTCATAATAAAGCAACAAAATCCACAATTGTTTCAATTCAGCTGCTGGTCAGGACACTGGAGATCCAAATGTGCTACCATCCCCCTGGATGAAGGGATCGAGGGGTGGGAGACTGTCCGGATCATGGAATTCTGGAATGGTTTGGGTGGGATGGACCGTAAATCCCATTCCAGACCCTTCCATGGGCAGGGACATCTCCTGCTGTCCCTCCAACCCCCAATGTCCAACCTGGCCTTGGACACTTCCAGGGATCCAGGGGCAGCCACAGCAAATCTGGGAATTCCATCCCAGCCCCTCCCCACCCTCCCAGCCAGGAATTCCTCCCCAACATTCCACTTAAATCCACCCTCTTCCACCTTAAACCATTTATCCCTCACCTCCTCCAAATTTTGGGAACAATGAGCTGGAACTGAGACCTTCTGAACAGGAGGGATAGGACTCAGGATTGGTGCCCTAAGCTCCGTTCCTCTTCCATGGTTTGGAAGAAGAACCCACAGAGCAGGACCCACCGCGAAATTCCCATGAGAACCAAGCCTATACTGTTCCCTAGAATCTTAAAATGGCTTCTACCTACAATTTTCCCTTCCAAAAAAAAAAACCCAGATAAAAAGGAGGAAAAATATATCCCGCATAAACCCTCTCCATATGTAGTCCGGCGGATAATTTTGTAGATTATTTCATGCAGAGTAAATGGCCGGTGCAGGAAATAAATCAAATTAAAGCCCTCTTCCATCTCCCAAATGAGCCATCAGTGCTTTGGATGTGTCTTTATTCCGAGTGAAAATGCCTGCTGGAAGTGAGTGTTTAGGTAAAAGCTTTGCCAGAGAAAATTCCTTCTGGGAATGAGCTGCTGCTTCTCCGTAGGAAATTCCTCGGAGCAAAGTGGTTTTTAGGGCAATGTCTCTGCCGGTGCACAAAGCTTTGCCATCCGTGATTCCCGCTGGGCTTCCTGGGGATTTGGAGGGGGAATTTTCAGAGTGATCCAAGGCAGAGCGCTGTGGAGACACCCCCGGTGCAATTCCAGGCCGCTGGAAGTGGAACACTGGGGAAAAAAAACGGGAAAAATGGTAATAGAGGGATCCCCTGTGATGCTGTGCCACTGGGAAAATTGCTGCACTGGAATGTTGTAGGGGATACTGGAAGAAATTCCCAGGTAATTTGTTAAATCCAAACCCTCAGTGCCATGGAATGGTCGCTCAAAAGCCTCTCCTGAGATCCCACCTGGAATGTCGTCAGCAGGTGTGGTGCCCCCAACAAAAAAAAAGGACATGGAATTGTTGGAGCAAGTCCAGAGGAGGCCACGGGGTTGATCAAGGGACTGGGGAACTTTCCCTGTGGAGGAATGCTGGGAAGGCTGGGAATGGTCAGCCTGGAGAGGAGAAGGTTGTGTGGAGACCTCAGGGAACATTCCAGTGTCCAAAGGGGCTCCAGGGGACTGGAGAGCAACTGTTCCACCAGGAGCTGGAGTGACAGCACGAGGGGGAATGGGGTCAAACTGACAGAGATGCCTCGAGTTCCATCTCCCCTGTATTCCATGTTGTGCGGTGCCCAGGGGGGCAGCTCTGAGCTCACTCAGCTCTGCACACAGCAGGGACACAAAACAAACCCTTTTCCTGCCCCACACCAAGGACTACTGGGACAAGTGTTCAGGCCCAAAAGCACCAACAAGGCTGGGCTGGAGGGAGAAAACAAGAAGGATGGGACTGCATCACCTGCAGCTGGAATGGGACAATTCAACCCCAAGATGCAAATGGACCAAAACTTGGAAAAGTGTCAGACCTCGTGACCGGGTGTCCATTTTGTGTCCATTTTGTGACCATTTTGTGTCCATTTTGTGACCATTTTGTGACCATTTTGGGACCATTTTGGGACCATTTTGTGTCCATTTTGCGTCCACCGTGGGTGCAGCCCTGGCCAGGCTCTTGTCCTGCCCAAGGTGGATCCTTAAAGGCCTTTTAATAAATCTCTCCTTTATTCTCCAGCTCTGTCCAGTCTCTGTTCCAGCTCAGCCTTCCCAAGGCCTCAGCTTAGGGGAAATTTATGTTGGACATTGGGAAGGAATTCCTGACTGTGAGGGTGGGGAGGCCCTGGAAGAGAATTCCCAGGGAAGCTGTGGCTGCCCCTGGCAATGTCCCAGGCCAGGCAGGACAGGGCTTGGAGCACCCTGGGATGGTGGAAGGTGTCCCTGCCTATATCAGGGGGTGGAATGAGCTTTAAGATCCCTTCCCTCCCAAATCGATCTGGGATTCAAACTGACTCCTCATTTTGGTTCAGAAAAACCTCTGACGAACCAAACCTTCATTTATTTGTCACCCTCCCAAGCCAAGGCCTCCCCAGGGTTGTTGCTCATCAATACATGCGTCAATTCCCACCAAACCAACACAAAAAGGTATGGATCTTTGGGGAAATTATCGAATAAAACCAGCTTCAGCCTGTTCCTCTCCTTCCTTTTCCATGCCCATATTCCCTCCTCCCCTCCAGATCTTCTGCTTTTCTGGACATCTGCTGAAGGAAGGGGAAAAAAAACCCAAAAAACAACAAAACAAAAAACAAACCCTGTCAGGTTATTAATTCACAAGCATCCTTCTCCTGAAAAAACAGGAGCAAACTGGAGTTGAAACATATCCAGGCTGCTTTGGCACCGCTCCCGAGCTCTCACTCCACTCGGAGCTGATGATGGGATGGCACTTGGCTGGAATCATAAATCAGTGCCAAGGGGGCTCTCACCACCTCGCCCTCAGACTCTCCACAGCCCATTCCCAGGGATTTGTGCAGCCTCTGGATCTTCTCCCCTGCTCTCCTGCTGGAGAATCTCCTGGGGCTGGCTCCTTCTCCCGTTAATCGAAGCAGTCCTGAGCCCTGTGGATCAGGGATAAGCAGTGAGAGCTCACAGTCCTGCAAAGCAGAATTGAAATGAAAAGGATTGATTGGAATGATGACTGGTAATAATTATGATTTATTCATTTCGGCCTGGAGAAGAAGAGGCCCGGGAGAACTTGGAGCCCTTTCCAGGGCCTAAAGGGGTACAAGGAACTCAAAAATGGGATTTTGGAGTGCCAGGACAAGGGGAAATTATTTTAAATTGATGGATGGTCAGGATTAGATGGGATATTGGGAAGGAATTCCTGGCTGGGAGGGTGGGGGACCCTGGAATAGAATTCCCAGAGCATCTGTGGCTGCCCCTGGATCCCTGGAAGTGTCCAAGGCCAGGCTGGACAGGGCTTGGAGCAGCCTGGGACTGTGGGACGTATCCCTGCCCAAGGCAGAGAGTGGGATGAGATAATTTTTAAGCTTCCTTCCAACCCAAACCATTCTGGAATTCTGGGATTTTATAATTTCATGGTGCAAGAGCAGCATGAAAAGGATGTAAACCCAAAGGAAAAAAAATAAAAGTCCTTCTGATCCCAAACCCAGACATCAGCAATTTTCAAAGTCATTTCCATAAAAACCCCACCAGTCAGGAAGTGTTTTCCTAGAGGAAAAGAAGTGGCAGAGGAGCCGGAGGCCCAGGAATTCCCGGTATTCCTGAGGAATAAGGAGCTGTGATCCAACATGGGGTGAGGACACACCTCGCTCCCTCCTCTCTCTGAAATCATGGATAACCTCCAGAGGATCCTCCTGGGCACCTGTGGAAGTGCAGAAAGGCCCATCTTAAAATCCAGCAAATGCACAAAATCCTGCTCGGATTTGGAGCGTGAGGGCATTCCCACCTTTCCTTTAAATGAGTTACTGTGGCAGCTCAGGCTTCTTTTCTCCCCTTGCCAAGGTCAGGATGAATTAACACGGGAAACGAAGATTTCGAGTTCAGACTTGGTTGTTTATTAATTCTTATTTATTTACAGTCTCACGAACCGTGAGGTCTAACTAGCAAGTCAGAGAAACGAGGTAAAATGGAGAACTTCTAACTCTTCCCAAGGTTATTTAAGCACTAATTACCCAATAACGAGGTGACACCTGTATTATTTACATTTCTGACCCAATAATGACCACCCAAGGTCTGCAATGGGGACCTTTTCCACCCAATTACAGAAAACCACCCAAACCCATGGAGAAGAAGGAAGAAGAAGGAAGAAGAAGGAAGGAGAAGGAAGAAGAAGAAAGAAGAAGGAAGGAGAAGGAAGGAGAAGGAAGAAGAAGAAAGAAGAAGGAAGGAGAAGGAAGGAGAAGGAAGGAGAAGGTGAAGAAGAAGAACAAAGACAACGGCCCAAATCTTCCATCATGGCTCACGTATATTAAACTACACTTAAACCCCAAATTCTCAGTTTCTAGGACTCCAACAAGTTACAAGCGTGGACCGAGTGCCAAATTTGCTGCATTTGGCTCTTCATTATCCCAGAATAAAAATGTGCAAACCTCAAGCCAGAAGGAATAAATTCATCCCTCAGATTTAACAATTATTTCTCCTGTCCCCCATCTCCAAGAAGTCACCGTCGGGGGCTGAGTGACAGGGCCTGTTCCTATCCACAAAATTCAGCTGGAATCCATAATATCCAATGTATTCCCTCTCCCATTGTAAATGTAGAGATTGGGATTCACACCTCTACCCCTGGCAAGGATTCCTGTGAATCCTGGGATCCTGGATTTGTCACCTCTCAGCTAATGACACTCACACCGAGCGTTTTTTTGGGCCCGAGCCTCGGCCTTCCCTTTTCTGGAGCTGTTATTTTGGGAAGGTAAATATTTAGCATTCACTGCGTGCAGGAGAGGCTCTATTTATATCCCCGGACAAGGAGGAGGTCACTGCTCCTGCAGAATTGCCAAGCGAGCTCCGGGCTGAGCAGAAGCTCTGCAGGAATCTTCTCAAAGTGCTCGGGGCCCTGTTTGCAGTCGGGATCCTGAAGGGGGGGGAAAAAAAAATCCAGGTTTTGATTCCAGAGTGGTGTTTTCAAGTGGCATTCAGGTTTTGAACTAAGTTGGAGCCAGCAGAGCTGCTAAAACAACCACCTTTGTGGACGTGTGATGAATTTCTGCGTGAGGCCCGCGAAGGTGTGTGGAGCTCTGAGGGATGCCGGCGACCTCCCAGAAATGGTTTATGAAAAATGAGTGAGGTTGCTGATCGGAGGGGGTTTGAAAGGGAAAAAAAAAAAAAAATCACAGCTCCTTTAGCTTTCTTCTTTAATTAAAGAAGAAAGATAAAGAAAATTTAATTAAAGAAGAAAAAAAACCAAAAGAATGGAAGTCGTGCATGGTGCAGGGAGGTCCCTCACAGCTGCTGAGACACCCCAAAAATGCCCTGAGAATCTCTGTGCTCTCTCTTAAGTATTCAACAATCCAGGAGAGGTTTTTGGCTTGGTGCCCAAGAGAAAACAGCCACATTCCTTGAGGAACAGCTCAAGGATCCAACAGGTCCCTTTGTGCTGGCACTGGGACAGTTATGGTGAGAAGAGCATGGAAGTTTGTCGTGGGGCGAAGCTGGGCGTGTCCCAATTTAGGAACACTCGAATGAATCTCAGGAGACGGCTGCTGTAGAAAACTCTCTAACTAATTTTATTTTGACTCCAGTATCTATAGATATGTACAGAGGTCAAGGGATTGGCTACACAGGTCGCCACCCCTTCAACCTGGATGGTGGACATCACCATCAATCATTTCTTCTCTCACAGGAGAAGTATGTGAACATTCTAAGAACAGACATTATTTACATGAGGCTGCGTGTGAAAGTTCTACAGAAAGACAAACGACAAAAAACTCAGAGCAACAGAAGTTTCTGGCTCTTCTTCCTTAAAAGTTCAGAGATGAAACTCAAACTCTTTTCCTGATATGGGAACACCTGCTGGGCTGTGGGGCTGCCCTGCAAGAGATGTGAGAAGAATCGTGGGATGGTTTGGGCTGGAAGGGGCTTAAATCCCATCCACTTCCATCCAGGGACACTTCCCACTATCCCAGGTGGCTCCAAGCTCCGTCCAACCTGGCCTTGGGCACTTCCAGGGATCCAGGGGCTGCCACAGCTTCTCAGTTCTGTTGGATGTTCTTTGGGATATCCACAACTAATGAAAATCCAAACATTTCTACCGAGGCCACATTCCCAGCTGGAGTGACCTGGCCCAACTCTCTGGATCTCAGATTGCAACGAGGAGCGTTTCCAGACTGTCATTCCTGATCTCTCCTTCCATCATGGACATTCTCAGACCTGTGGATACCTCTTCCCTGGGGAATGACATTAAAAATGTCCAAGGATGTGACTCTGTGGCATCTCATGACAAGAAATACGAGTCTGGAGTGTGTCCAGAGGAGGGAATGGAGCTGGTGAAGGGTCTGGAACAAAAATGGAGCTGGGAAAGAGGCTCAGCCTGGAGAAAAGGAGGGTCAGAGGGGACCAATTAATTAATGAACCTGGTTGACATGTTCCCTTTCATGGAATTTTGGCTCCCTTTTTAAAGGAAGGCACAGAAAGAGGGAGGAAAAGAGAATTTCAGGAATTCATTTGTAAGGTTCACCTGGAAGCAAGGAAAATGGGGGTTTGTTTTCCATTATGTTCCTTTTTTTTTTTTTTTTTTGGCAGCTACTTCCAGGCCAGGAAAGGCAACTCTGAAATCACTTTTGGATTTGACAATAAAATCCCTAAAGAAAAATTGTAAAAAAAACCCAACTAAAATGTCCACACTTATGAAAGTCTCGAAATTTTCTGGTTTATGCATTGGTTTTCCAAATGTTCTTTCTGAACAAAACGCTTTTATCAATAAAGTTTCATATTTCATTGAAGAGCTAGGAAATTTCAGTCCAAGTGGGATTTTCAGCCTGTTTCAATGAGTTATTTGTAACTTTAAAAAAAAAATTAAATCTCTGAGGTGAAAATTAATTTTAGATGTGACTAAAAATTTTCAGAGTCTGCTCCAGAATAAAATAAAGGAAAAATCATCAGAGGGTTGTTCAATAATGACCATTATATGGGATAAATTAATTTAGGAGAAAATAAGGGTTTAATTTGGTGGGTTTTTACAATCTTTTGTGTGTTTCTGGGGAACAGAGACTTCCTGATTCCCGAATATTTNTCCTTCCTTCCTTCCTTCCTTCCTTCCTTCCTTCCTTCCTTCCTTCCTTCCTTCCTTCCTTCCTTCCTTCCCATAAATCCAATGGCAGAATCAGAGCAGTGTTTGTGTTCATGAAGCACCAAATGTTCCTGGTTCTCCATGAAATATGAATTAAAAAAACCCAAAAAATTTATTCCACCTTGCTTTTCCTCCGGAAAAGTTGGCATCATGTCCCAAATTTTAATAAGGATTTATTCCCAACCCCTTGGTTTATCCCCACCCCTCAGGACACCGCTGTGACCTCTCCCAGTTTGGTGTGAGGTGGGAACATACAACACTTCCAAGAGCTCTAAAACCAAACTGCCTTTTTGCTCTTTTTTTTTTTTTTTTTTNCGCTGGGATTTGCATTCCGAGCGCGTTTCCCGCTGCCTCCTGCAAGCCCTTCCCTGCCATCTGTGCTTCTCCCTCCGTGCTCCGTGTGGGCTGCTCCATCTTGTCATTTAGCAACTGTTGTCGTGCCTTCCGTGCCAGCTTTTGTTACCTTGAGTTGGGAATAAATTACTGGAAGCTCGAGCTTTGCAAAATTCTTCTCCAGGAATGCCTGCTCCGGGACAAACAGCTCTGGGAAGGCAGCAGGAACGGGTTTGTGCACGGATTTTAAAAGGATTTGTGCTGCCAGGAACGGGGCCACCACAAGATTCAGGGTTGTTCTGCAGAGGAAGAGAAAGGCTGGAAATTATTCCCGGGGAAAATGAGTTTTTCCGTGTTGTTTGCAGCAGTGCAAGGAGCAGCCAAAGGTATTTCCGTGTGGACATGGATGCAGCAGTCGGAGTTAATGATCCCGCCCCAGCTCAGGCTGTGACAGCTCCAATATTTTGGGAGGTTTTACAGCCCTGTCCACCCTGCAGATTCCCAGGCTGTTATCCCAGAATTATTGAGGTTGGAAAAGAGCTGGCAGGCCATCGAATCCAAGCTGTGCCCGATGCCCAGCCCAGAGCTCTGAGTGCCACATCCAGGAATTCCTTGGACACCTCTGTAGCCCTGGGTTCGTGCCTAAGATGTTTTCATTTTCTGAAATTCTTTTCCCAAAGAGTTTTCTGTAAACAAAAGAAATGTTTTTATAACTGTACTATGTTTAGATTCTTTTCCCTAGGAGGGAAAATCTTCTTGATGTCCCTCTGCTCTGACCAATGTGAGTGAAGAGGTTTGTCTTGTGTCACCCATCCAACTGGTCTGTGTGAAACAGTATAAAAAGAAAAACACATCCCAAAAATTAAAAAAAAAAAATTAGTTTTCAACCTTCTAAAATCAAAATCTTGTATCGTTATAATACACAACAACATCACACCTCCACACCTCCCTGGGCAGCCCATTGCGACGATTAAAATTCCTTGTGATTGGAAAGGAGGATTTTTCCCTTTTTTCCCCTCCTCCCCGTGACCCGAGGTGGGAGATCCGCTTTTCCGCGATTATCCTCTCACCCTGGAGCCACCATTCATCATCCGTGAGGAATCATGGAATATTTGCATCCAGCCTGATCTTCCTGCTCCACACAACCCCAGGTGTTTCTCCAGCTGTCCAGCAACCCTCAGCTGCCAAACGCCTGGAAAAACGACAGGGGAGGACATGATGACACTTCGTGTAGTCGCTGGAGATCCAAACCCAAATCCATCAGCCTGCTGCACGCCTGGAGCCGCTGGCATTCCGTGCCCACAGCAATTCATCCTTCTGGGATCCTCACCAGCTCCAGCATTCCCCATCTGGCAGCCCGGTGTGAGCCATTGTCCCAACACAATGTCACGCCTGTTCATGACAATCACAGAACCACAGAATGACAGAATGACAGAATGACAGAATGACAGAATCACAGAATCACAGAATCACAGAATGTGGAGGTTGGAAGAGACCTTCAAGATCATCGAGTCCAACCCAGCCCTAAGACCTCAACTAGATCGTGGTGTCAAGTGCCACATCCAGTCTCTTTTTAAACACATCCAGGGATGGTGACTCCACCATCTCCCTCCGCAGACTATTCCAGTATTTAATCACTCTTTCAGTGAAAAACTTCTTCTTAATATCCAACCTGTACTTCCCCTGACGCAGCCTGAGACTGTGTCCTCTTGTTCTGTCAGTGCTGCCTGGAGAAAGAGACCAACCCCCAGCTGTCTACAACCACCCTTCAGTGTTGCGGGGCAAAGCTGGGCGTGTCCCAATTTCAGGAACACTGGAATGAATCTCAGGAGACGGCTGTTGTAGAAAACTATTTATCTAATTTTATTTTGAGTCCAGTATTTATAGATATGTACAGAGGTCAAGGAATTGGCTACACAGGTCGCCACCCCTTCAGCCTGGATGGTGGACATCACCATCCATCATTTCTTCTCTCACAGGAGAAGTATGCAAACACTCTAAGAATAGACATTATTTACATGAGGCTACGTGAGAAAGTTCTACAGAAAACAAAAGACAGAAAACTCAGGGCAACACTTCAGGAAGTTATAGAGAGCGATAAGGTCATCTCTGAGTCTCCTTTTCTCCAGGATAAACAACCCCAGCTCCCTCAGACATTCTTCATATGGCTTGTTTCCCAAGCCCTTCACCAGCTTTGTTGCCCTCCTGTGGACACACTCAAGCGTCTCAATGTCCTTCCTGAACTGAGGGAACAGAGCTGGACACAGCACTCAATGTCCATCCTAAACTGAGGGCCCAGAACTGGACACAGCACTCAGTGTCCATCCTAAACTGAGGGGACAGAGCTGGACACAGCACTCAAGGTGTGGCCTGACCAGTGCTGAGTACAGGGGAAGCAATGTACCTCCAGCTTCCAGCTGGTGGATCCTGCCAGGAATGTGGAGCCGTCCACGGAGCAGGAATGCACAGGATGGATCCCAAGGATGAGTGAGGCTGTCAGAAAGCGAAGAGTCTCCTTTAGAGTTTGTTCTTTGTGCTCTCATCCTGCTCTCATGGAGTATCCACGTTCCAGACTTCCCTCTGTACCCCCCTCATGATCTGAATCCTTCACTGGCGGAGCTGCCGGAGGGCCTGGAGCATCTCCGTGCCCAGGAGAGGCTGAGGGAGCTGGGGCTGCTCAGCCTGGAGAGGAGCCCCAGCTGAGAGGGACCCTCAGCCCTGTCTGTCCCTGGGTGTCCCTGTCTGTCCCTCTCTGTCCCTGGGTGTCCCTGGGTTTCCCTGTCTGACCCTGGGTGTCCCTGTCTGTCCCTGCGTGTCCCTGGGTGTCCCTGGGTGTCCCCATGTCTGTCCCTGTGTGCAGGGAGGTCAGAGCAGGCCCAGGCTCTGCTCCAGGCCCAGCAGAGGCACCAGAGGAAGGGGCAGGAATTGCTCAGGGCCTCTCTCCTGGAAGGAAGGTTTAATCCTGGTCTAAATCAGCCGGGCACGACCTTTGATCCAGGCCTGGTTCAGCGCAGAATTCGGGGAATTGTTTTTTTCCCCAAATGGCAAAGAAATTGCCCTGAACTGAACCAGGATCTTCTTGGTGGTGCCAGAGAAATGAGCAGGGGCTGATCCCAGGGATTCCCCGGCACAGGAGGCAGAACTCCTGCCCTGGGCAGTGCCCAGCCCTGAGCAGAGCCCAGAGAGGGGCTGGACTCTCCTCCCTGGGGATATTCCAGAGGCACCTGGACACAACCCTGTGCCCTGAGCTCTGGGATGGCCCTGCTGGAGCAGGGAGTGGCACCTGGGACCCTCTGAGGTCCCTCCCAGCCTGACCCAGCCTGGGATTCTGTGCGAGTCTGTAAATTTTCCAGGTTATTTTACAACCCCCTGCCTTTCCCCCCCCTTGTTTATCCCTGCACTCCACTTCTCCTGGCTCCTGGCTCAGCACCACTGCTGCCATAAGCTTTCCTTCACGGGTGACACTTTCTCCTGGTGACAGCCCAGGGACAAGGCTCAGCCATCTTCCCACTCTGGCTGTGGCCACCAATGGTTTCCAAAGCCTCTAAATAGGATTGGATCCCGTGCCAGCATCCAGGATTCCTTCCCGGGCAGGATCTCACCTCGTTCCCTCCTGTGCTGTGGAAGCTTTTGTGCCAAGTCCCCTTTGCAGGGGTGATGACGTCATTGTTGTCACCTCACAGGCTGCTGGAGTGACATCCTTCCTAACCTTCCTGTCTCCAGGACTGGCCTCTCCACAGTGTCCCAATTTTCCTTCAGACAGTGTCCAAACTCACTTTCAGACTCTTCCATTTGCTCTTTCTAATCCCCAGCCTTCTTAACCTTCCTAGTTCATGGACTTCCCTCTCCAAACTTTCCCAGCTTTCCTTCAGATGACATCCCAAACCACCTTCCATTGCCCCTTCCCAATCCCCAGCCTTCCTAACCTTCCTATTCCCAGGACTGGCTCCTTCAGAGCATCCCAACTTTCCCTCAGACCACACCCAAACCCACCTTCAGACCCTTCCCTGGGTCCTTTCTAATCCCCAACCTTCCTAACCTTTCAGATTCCAGGATTAGCCTCTCCAAACCTTGCCAACTTTCCTTCAGACACATCCCAAAACACCTTCCATTGGCCCTTCCCAATCCCCTGCTGTCTCCAAAGCTTCCCATATTTCCCTCAGACCATGCCCAAACCCACCTTCATCCCCTTCGACTGGCCCTTCCCAATCCCCAACCTTCCTGAGCTTCCAGTTTCCAGGAGTGCCCTCTCCAAACCTTCCCGAGCTTCCCTCAGACCACATCCAAACCCACCTTCAAACACTTCCATCAGCCCTTCGAAATCCGCAACCTTCTTAACCTTTCAGATTCCAGGACTGCCCTCTCCAAACCTTCCCAACTTTCCCTCAGACCACATCCAAACCCACCTTCAGACCATTGCCTGGATCCTTTCTAATTCCCCAACCTTCTTAACCTTTCAGATTCCATGACTAGCCTCTCCAAACCTTCCCAACTTTCCTTCAGACAACCCCCCAAAATCACCTTCATCCCCTTCCATCAGCCATTCCCATTCCTCAGCTTGCTCAACCTTCCTATTTCCAGGTCTAGCTTCTCCAAAGCTTCCCAATTTTCCCTCAGACCACATCCAAACCCACCTCCAGCCCCTCCCATCAGCCCTTCCCAATCCCTACCTCTCAGCCAAGCCCAGCCAATCCCAGGCATAGCCAATCCCAGGATCGAAACCAAAAGTTTCTGGATCAGTTTTCCTTCCACTGGATTTTTCTTACTGCGGAAAGAAAACTGATCCAGAAATTCTTATTTTGATCCTGTGTGCGAGCCACAGATCCAACAGAACATTCCCTGCCGCCATGGCTGCATTCTCCCCATTGAAATCCCTCTTCTCCTCCCTGCAGGGTCTCAAAAAAAAATTCCCTTTTCCCTTTCCAGTCAGGTCTGTGATCCCTGTTTCCCTTCCAGCGGCGCACGTTAATTGAGAGAGCAGCAATTACGTGATAGAGCACCTGATAGCTGATAAGGGAAGAAAGGTTATCTCTGTTTGCACGGGTGGGGAAATTAGCCGAGGTGCGAAATCCGCTCCTTATCTCGCTCTGCCATAATGGGGGGAGAATTGAAGGATCCGCAGGCGGCCGCTAATCCCAAAATACACATCCCAAAATCGGCCCGGATCTTATCTCTGCCGATGTTTGGGAAACCGAGTCGGGTGTCTCTTGCTGGAATGAGATTTTGCTAAAAGTGCTGGAAGTCCTTGAGATGCTGAGCTCAGGTGTGGAAGGAAGGGAAAAGTTGAGGGGTGGGGTAACTCTGATAGCAGAGGGTTAAAATGTTTCTAAAAATGATGGGAATTGTGTACAATAGGTTCAGGGGAGGGGGAAAGAAAGGCTGGGCCTGGATGGGCCTGGGAAAGGGAACCAGAACTACGCAGGGCCTGGGAACAAAGGTTGGGTTTTGTCTTTGCCGGATCATGTGAAACTGCCCCTGCACAATCATCACGTGATAAATGATACGACTGTTAATTGTAACGATTGTTTGGTGAGGGAATATGATTATTGTTTAAAAAACAGGAGAAATGATGTTTGGGGGGCCTGATGGGAACTCCAAGGATTCACGCTGGGATAAGATCAATGTACGCAATAGAACAATATGGGTTTAATAATTAATATATACAGTTATATAAGGAAAGGGTATAAAAACGTGTCCATCCCGAATCCATGTGGGAGTCAGATTTGGGTCTGTGCCCTGTGCCCCTGATTCCCAGAGCTCTTCAATAAAAGCACCTGAAGATCATGGGATCCTGTGTTCCAATGTTAACAACTCCAGGGGGTTCCAGGAGAGCTGGACAAGGATTTGGGATAAGGGATGGAGTGACGAGATACAGGGAATGTGTTGAAGATGAAAGAGGGGGGATTTAAATGGGAGATTGGGAAGGAATTCCTGGCTGGGAGGGTGGGGAAGACTGGAATAGAATTCCTAGAGAATGTGTGGCTGCCCCTGGATCCCTGGAAATGCCCAAGGCCAGGTTGGGAAGGGCTTGGAGCAGCCTGGGACAGTGGAAATTATCCCTGCCAAGGGGTGAAACGAAGAGCTTTAAGGTCCTTCCAACGCAAACCAGTCCATGATTTTCCAACCCAAAACTCCGCGATTTGATGTCATGGAAGGAGTGAGTTTGTGGGGCAGAAAGGAATTGGGAGTTTTACAAATGCCAAGGGATTTGCACTGGGAAATCCCGGGAAATTCCAGCTGTACACTGGTAAATCCCAGGAAATACCAGCTGTAAACTGGTAATTCCACTATAATAATAAATACATAAATATATATAATGTATAATGCACAATATATAATAA
>VZDJ01007753.1:50884122-50902004 GCA_008694505.1 Cyanoderma ruficeps | reverse complement strand
TATAAATATAAATATAAATATAAATATATACGCTGGTAAATTCCAGGTGTTCTCATGCTTTGAACAATTTAGGCTGAAGAGTCACGTTGTTATTTTTGTGCTGTACCCAACCCCAGGCAGTGGTATTTTTCTGAAATTAGAGAAAACACCACAGAGATTTTTTCTTGAGTGGTTTGAAGTGTCACCCAATTTTCCTCCCCAGCCTGGTGCCAGATCTCAAATCTGGTTGTGTTTTATCTCCCGTGTGGTTCTGCCTCCAAATTCCAGAGTCCCTTTTTCATTTCCACCGCCCATCGCACGTTTAAAGGTCGTAAAGCAGCACCCCAAAACCTGCTCAGGTGTGAAATTCCCTAAACACTCCCTGGCTCTCAGCTTTGTTCCCAAAAACAAACATTTCCCTCTGTCCTACAAAGGAGAGAGTCTCAAACTGACCCCAGATAAATAATCAGGAATTAAGATCCATGGCAAAGGAGAGCAATCCTGCCAGGCCCTCTGTATTTTGTGAGGGCTTCTCAAATCGTGTTGACCTTTAGGTTTTTTTCCCATTTTTCTTCCGATTTGTCCAGAAAGGTCACGGCAGGATGGAGAATCACACCAGGGGGATGAGGGCTGATTTGGGCTGTGAATTCAATGAAAATTTAACGCTGGTTTGTCGTAGAATTCCAGAACAGTTTGGGTTAAAAGGGACCTTAAAAATCCCTTTTTTGGGTTAAAAGGGAACTTGTGAGTCACAGGATCACAGAATTCCGGGATGGTTTGGGTTGGAAGGGATCCTAAATCCCACCTCATTCCACCCCTGCTGTGGGATGGGATGCTTTTCACTTTCCCCTGCTGCAACCTGGTTTTTCCAAGGAGAATCCGCTGACACGGGGATGTGATTTTGTCTAATCTGCTTTTTATTTGCAGTTTTCCCTCAGGGCTTTATTTTTTGGGATAAAATGCCTGCTTGGCTGAGGGAATGCTGTTTCCTTGTTTTTAAAAAAGCCCCATTTCACCTGTTTGAGCCTAGGACTGGAGTCACTCTGGTCCTTGTGCCAAATAATTCCATTTTCCTGCTGAAAATAATCCCCTTCCCCCTTTTTGCTGTGTAAAAAAACCTCCCAGGCATCCGTTCCTTTCCCAGGTGAATCCACATGGCAATGATCCGTTATTATGGATAACGGATATTAAATAAAATATATGAAAATACCTGAATATAAAAAATATATAAATATATATATAATATAAACATATAAAATTCATATATTTATATATAATAATAATTTATAGTCATGATTTTTATATTATAATATTGTGATATATATAATATACATAATATTGCAATATATAATATTATAATACATTATATATTATTTAAATTTATATTTTATAATTATATTTAATTTATAATATAATAATTCTTTAATTAACAATTTCATACTTTTATATATAATATACAAATATATAAAATTAAATAAAATATATAAAAATACCTGATTTTTTTTTTTTACATCTGATTGATTAAACTCGTGCCAGGAGGATTTAAATATTATTTGCCAAATTTTGGAAGCCCAAGACATTTTTAAACACCTATTTTTTTTCTTTGAGAGTCTGAGCACCTTCTACCAGCCCTGCCATGCAAATTTTCACATTACTTAAAAGCTTTATCCTCGAAGAATTTATAAATTAATAATATCATTTGATCCCTGTGCCCCTTGACACGAGGAGCGGGAAGGACTTGTCGCAGCTCTGGCACTTTCCAAGGGACAAAACATCTTTTCCTGCCTGAAAAGGTGGGAGAGACACCTGAAGCTGTTGAATATTTGATGTCCTCCTGCTGCAGTGCAGTGCAGAGCCCTCCAGCATTCCAGTTTGGAGAGCGGGGAAGGAGGAGAGGGAATATTGAGGAATAACCAGCCGAAAAGCGGGGTCTGAATTCAAACCTTCCTCACCCACAGCAAATGAAATAAAACCCCAAATAATAAATGAGGGAATAAATGGAAATCCTCCGTTCCCTGGGCCAGGGCTGTGGGGTTGGCAGCACCCATCCCATTCCATCCTATTCCCATTCCATTCCCATTCCATTCCCATCCCATTCCCATTCCATTCCCATCCCATGGGTCCCATCCCACGGAGCCCATGCCATCCTATGGATGCCATCCCATTCCCATTCCCATTCCCATTCCCATTCCCATTCCCATTCCCATTCCCATTCCCATCCCATCCCATCCCATCCCATCCCATCCCGGTTCACCAACACCTGCACAGCACTTGGAGCTCTCTTGAGATCCTGCAAGAGCACCTGGAGTTCCAGGACACAGGGAATGGCTTCCCACTGCCACAGGGCAGGGATGGATGGGAGATTGGGAACTGGGAATTCCTGGCTGGGCTGGAATTCCCAGATTTGCTGTGGCTGCCCCTGGATCCCTGGCAGTGCCCAAGGCCAGGTTGGACATTGGGCTTGGAGCAGCCTGGGACAGTGGGAGGTGTCCCTGTCCGTGGAATGGGTGGAATGGGGTGGGATTTAGGATCCCTCCCAGCCCAAACCATCCTGGAATTCTGGGATTCTGTGACTCTCAAGCTGACGGAGCNTAGAACCTTCATTTTCCAAGCTAAATCCAGGTTGAGAGGAAATGTTGGGGATTGGAGTGGAAAACTTGGGAAGCTTGTGGAATTCTGAATGGAATTAGCCTGAGAAGGAGGCTGGAGGAAGGAGAGAATTCCAGGTGTTCCAGGAATCGCATCTGTCGTGAATTAAATCAGCTCTGTCTTCATCCTGTGCCTCACCTGGCAGGACTTCAGGGGGACACTGTGCTTAATCCAAGGCCTGAGTTTAGTTGGGTCAGGGCTGGGCTTGCTTAAAAACCAGAGATTTAAGCCTGGTTTTGTTTACAAAAACAGAGATTTTAGGGCGTAAAAGCAAATTTATTAAAAAACAAAAGGACCTGAGCAGAGATTCAGTTCCCAGCTCAGACTTTGGCGCTCCCTGGGTGGTTCATGGGACACGATCAGGGCTGAAAGGCAAACAAACCATAAAGGCAGAGGGGAGGGAGGGAAAACCTTTCCCAGGAAAAGTGGGAATGCTCTGCTTCCCTCCCTCTCCCCGTGACACAGCACCATTTAGAGGACGAGGGGATAATTATGGGAGCAGCTCCCTGACGACATTAAAAACCAAAAGCGAAGCTGCTCCTCGCCTCCACAACCTTAACTCTGGGTGAATATCCGGCGCTGCGACTTCGCCTTTTCCAATTCTCTTCCTCAACCAACGTTTTTGCTTTCAGGTTGCGGAATAAATCTGATCCTTGGGGCCTTCTGGGGCTGGGGAGAGAGACCTCATCTGATATTTAACGGGTGGAAATCCCTTTTCTGCCGGGTTTATTTCTCTCCCCGAGCTGGCTGGGGATGGATCCGGGGCTGGCTGCCATGTCGGGGTCAGGATTTGGGAGACCTTTGGAAGGGATGTCTGAGGAGCGGGAGGATTGTCCCCCTGTGTCCCCACCCCAATGTCAGCGGAGTTATTACAGGGTCTTGACCCCAAAAACCTCCACAGGGAGAGATTTCCAAACATTTAACGAGCTCAAAACGCATCAAAAGAGGCAGGTCAGCGTTCCAGGCAGGGCTTGAAGGAGAAACTTCTGGCAGGGAATTAAATCCGAGTTCTGTTGGATGTTTGGAATTTCCCACATTTTTCCCCTCTCGTTAAGAAGTGTTTTTGGGATCAGCTGCTCCGAACTCAGTCCGCAGGGACAGATCCCACCAAGAAACTTCTGTGCCTCAAACCCTGTGAATATCAGCAATGTTTTGGTTCATTTGTTGGTGATATTCCCCTGGGAAAGCAGGATCCCCAGGAATAAAGGGAAAACTTTGCCGGACCGCCAGCTGCTGCTGCTGTTGCTGCTGCTGCAGCAAAAAGGATCCCAAAATCAGCATCCAGCTCCCATCCTGACCCTTCCAGGTGCATCCCTCATACCTGAGTGCATCCAACCATTCCCACAAAACCCTGGAAATGAGGGAATGTGGCCTTTATGCAGAGAATTCCATAGCAGAGCCCCCATTTTTTTTCCACTCCCTGGAAAATGGGAAAACCCTTATAACTGATATGCCTTTAATCAATCCTAATCAAAGATTCATTGATTAGGATTGATTAATTCCCAGTCATTGATTTGGGTTGAAGGAATCCGTTGGTTTGAGGTTCTCCTGGCAGTGGGAACAGCCTGCATCTCCAGCTGGTATTCCCAGGCATTCCCAGATGGAAGTGAGGTGTGGGAGGTGGTGCCATTGGAATATTTTCCTTCAGGAAAGCCTTCCTGCCCCTCAGGCTGTGCTGGGATTGGGACAGCCAGCCCTGACCCCTTTGAAGGTGCACTCATCCTCCTTTTTATAAATAACTGGAATATTTTCCTTAATCCCTTATAAAATCCCAGAATCCCAGGCTCGTTTGGGTGGGAAAGGACCTCCAAACCCATCTCATCCCACCCCTGCCAGGGCATGGACACCTTCCATTACTCCACGTCACTTGGTTTTTCCCGGTTTTTCCTACAAGGAGGGTTTCCATGACTGGGCACAGCTGGGATATCCCACTGGACACATTCATGAATCCCTGGGAATCATGAGTGCGGAGATGTTGGCTTGGGACAGGAAACCTCATCCTTCTTCCAAACTCCTTTGGGTGGCCCTGGCACAGGGGACCCCATTTGGTGACAATTGTCACCGTTAGAAAAATTCCTGCCCGGATCTTGGGATAACAGCAGGGATGGGAAACAATCCTTGGCTCCCACTGCCAGAGGGCAGGGATGGATGGGAGTTTGGGAATTGGGAATTCCTGGGTGGGTTTGAATTCCCAGATTTGCTGTGGCTGCCCCTGGATCCCTGGAAGTGGCCAAGACCAGGTTGGACATTGTGGTTGGAGCAGCCTGGGACAGTGGGAGGTGTCCCTGTCCATGGAATGGGATTTGGACTGGATGATCCTCAAGGTCCTTCCAAGCCAAACCATCCGGGAATTGCGATTCCACGATCCTCCCGCTGCAGCTCAGATCCAGTAGATGGCGACAGGATATAAAACATTCCTTTCATTCCTCCACGAATTGGCGGCTTTTTATGCCCCATCCATTTGAACGTTCCCCCTTTTTAATCATCCCATTTCCGTATTTCCGCGTCATGCCCGCGGTGACCTCGTTTATCTTCCCAATTTTCCCATTTCATTCTCGTGCCATGAGCTCCATTCCAGGGTGGGAGGCTCAGCCAATCTCCTACCACTGCTCCAGGTTTTCCTTGGTCATCCAATGCCCTGGGACAAAGAATTCCATCAACATCCCCAGCTGGGGAATTTTGATCCATTCTGATTTCGCTTCCAAACCTGAGATGTCGCTTCTTGGATCTGGAATCAATTTTCCTGATCTCCTGCAGGATTGGTTCATCCATAAGGATGATCAGCCACCACTTTGGGGAGTTCCCTGCCCATGGCAGAGGTTTGGAATGAGATGGTTTGAAGGTCCCTTCCAACCCAAATCGTTCCAGGATTCCATGATTTTTCCAGCTGAGAGAAGGAGGAATTCTCTTCAAATTTCTCTTCAAAATTGATTTTTTTGTTTGGTTGGTTTTTTTTGTTTACCTTGGGAACAAAAATACCGTAGAATTGTGAGCAATCCGAGTCCTCAGTTTGGAAAGTGAAATGGATGTAGGATGGGAAAATGGGGGAAAATCCTGTAAATCTGGATCTTGTAGATCCCATGGGATGATCTGCTCTGGAATGAACTATTAGCAAGAGCATGGACAGGACAAGGGGGAACAGCAGAAGGTTTGGATGGAATATCGGGAAAGAATTCCTGGGTGGGAAGAGGCTGGAATAGAATTCCCAGATTTTCTGTGGCTACCCCTGGATCCCTGGAAGTGTCCAAGGCCATCTTGGATGAGGCTTGGAGCAGCCTGGGACAGTGGGAGGTGTCCCTGTCCATGGAATGGGGTGGAATGGGGTGGGATTTAAGATCCCTTCCAACCCAAATCACTCCAGAATTCCTTGAATTCCAACATATTAAAGTTGCAACGCTGTCCCACACTTGCAATCCCAAATTCCCTTCAATCCGAGGACAACCCACGGCATTCCAGTCTAATAATTTCTAATACTCATCCCAGCTTGCTGAAGTCTCTTTATCCATCATAAACCTGGAATTGGATTCCCACGTTTTGTGCCATTGTCTCGGGTGTTTTGGGACGAGCCATCTCAAACAGGCACCGAGGTGATTCCTAAATTCCTGGTTGTCATGAAAGCAGGAACCAGCTGGCCAACTCCTGCTTCCACGAAGATGGAGTGGGCTACAACCCCTTCTCCCCATATTCCGAAGACTTCTGGAATTCTGGCATGGAAACATGCCTTGGGCATGGGAGGGAATTAAACCAGAAATGCCTGAAACACTTGGAAAAGCCATGGAATGAACCATGGAATGATCAACAGTTCTGCCTTTTGAAACGGAAAAACCTTTCCTGGATTTTATCCATGACCAGTTTGGGTATTTCAGAGATGACCCCACCCGGGTTTATCCCCTAAATAACAAAAATCAAACCCAAAAAAACAGCCGTGACCTCCATGAGATCCCTTCCAACAAAAATCCAGGAGGGATATCCATGTCAAATCCCGATTTGTAGGAAAGGCCACTTGACACATTCCAGAAGATCTGATGGAAGCAGCCAAATCTCCCGAGCACAGAAGGGTCTGTCAGGCCATCAGCCAATCAACTGTGGGATTGTACTTGCCAATAAATCCAATTTTCCCCACTATTTACACAGCCAGCATCCAGAAAAAATTATTGATTCCTCATGGAAAGTTTTATGGTAAACTGATTCCCTGCCTGGAGGTGGAGAAGTCCTTTAAGTTTCCCCTAAAAGAAACCCAAAAAAACCAAAACAGGAAATATATTTACTTAAATTTTTCCTGCTTTATTTTGGAATCCAGGATTTTAGATGTCCCAGATTTTCTGATGACACTCCACCTGTCACGGATAGGACAGATTCCCATTCCTGGAGGGATTTAAATCCATGTGGATGTGGCACTTGGGGATGTGGGGCAGTGGTGGCCTTGGCCTTGCACTCCATAATCCCAGAGGGTTTTTCCAACCTAAAACTTTCCATGATTCCATGATTTCAGCTTCCCGGTGGCTCAGGATTTTGGGAAGATGGCAAAAATTAGGAATGGATTTCTCCATTAAAATTCAGCTCTTTGGGACCAAAACCTTCACTGCCTTGGAAGTTGTGCCAAGCCCTGCCCCATGTGGGGAAGAGTTTTTATTCCCAAATCTTCATTTTTCCCACTTTTTTTCTCCCTCCAGACATTATTTTTTGGGAATGACTCATCCCAAGAAAGGCTGAACCTTCCTGGCTGGTGCTGAGAGCCTCAGCTGAAGCACAAGAATTCCAGGAATGTTGGAAATAACCCACAGGGAATACAGCCAAAGGGGAGAGAGGGAAGTGTCCCTGCCCGTGGCTTGGATTGGAATTAGATGATCCTTAAGATCCATTCCAACCCAAACCATTCCATGAAAAACTGGAAAGAGACAATCACCTGGTTGTCCTGGTGCTTTCCAGATCCCAAATTTCCCAGCAGAACTGTGGGTCTGGCAGGTTCACTTTGAGGCTTAAAGGATATTTTCAGGATGCATCCAGCTTTTCTCCTTTGAATGGGAATTTCCTGTTGGATTTGGGATGAAGCTTGGGATGAATCCCTCTGCTCCATCCCCGGGCTGCTGCTCAGCCTCATTTGGGAAGATCCGGAGAGAGGAGATGAATTCCCTGCCTTTTTCAGAGGGAAAAATCTTTTCCTGGAGAAATAGGACCTCACGTTTCCAAAAGAATGGGAATTTCCTGTTGGATTTGGCATGAAGCTTGGGATGAATCCCTCTGCTCCATCCCCGAGCTGTTGCTCAGCCTCATTTGGGAAGATCTGAAGAGAGGAGATGAATTCCCTGATTTTTTCAGAAGGAAAATCTTTTCCTGGAGAAATAGGACATCGCGTTTCCAAAAGTTTGGAATGTTTGGAAAAGAGAAGTTTTCTGTTTACCGGCCGAGTTCCCGCCCTGCTTCCCCACGGAGCAGCAGATGGATTTGCAGGAGGAACAAAAGGAACAACAACAACAACACAAAAAAAAAAAGTGGAATAAAAGCAGATGGAGAAAGGTTCGGAATGATTCATTGGGAATCAAGGAGTGGCAATTCATTTGTGCCTGGAATCTGCAATTTCCAGCCTGGAAGCCAAATCGTTCCCCTATTATGGAGATTTGGGTTGGATCCAGGCAGGGATTCAACTTNAATAAACAAAGATAAAACGAGAACTTAACCAAAATAAATTAAGTTAAATTTGGGATATGGAAGGAGGTTTTGGGAGCCTTCAGGTGGACTCTTCAGCAGGGCATGACACCATGGGATGAGGCCACCATCCATGGGGGGACAAGTCTGGAATTCATTTGAGCATCCCGGAAACGAGGGAGAGGTGGATTTCTAACACGATAATCCAAATTTCTGGATTTTCTTCAGCCACATCCCAGTTCACCAAGGATTGGAAATCACTGGGAGCTGCTGGTTTCTCTCTTTATCCATCCGGGAGTTTATCAGCTCCAAATCCTGGTCAAACCCAGATTTCCAGGGAGTGGAGCCCGGCACAAACCCCCATTCCCTGGTGTTTGCTTGGCTGGCTCCGTCACCTTGAGAGTCACAGAATCCCAGAATTCCAGGATGGTTTGGGCCAGGAGGGATACCAAATCCCACCCCATTCCACCCATTCCACGGACAGGGACACCTCCCACTGTCCCAGGGACACCTCCCACTGTCCCAGGCTGCTCCAAGCCAATGTCCAACCTGGCCTTGGGCACTGCCAGTGATCCAGGGGCAGCCACAGCAAATTTGGGAATTCCACTCCCCGGCTTCACCACCCTCACAGGCAGGAATTCCTTCCCAAAATCCCGTCGAAATCGAATCCCTTTCAGTTTAAAGCATCCTCTTCATCCCGGAATTCCCTGCATTTTCCTGGAACAGAGATTCCAGAACAAACTCGATTTGTCCACGACTGCCTGGATCCCCCCCCCAAAAAAGTGGGAATTTTGGCAAAATCCTTCCCCACCAATCCCCATGGGTTCTAAACCCTGCTCTCCAAATCTCTCGAGCTCCGGCTGTCAAGGTTCATTAAACTCTTTCCTAATTATCCTCAGTGCAATCAACGTCATCGTGCTCATCGTTCCACACATCCTTCAACTCCCAAGGAACGGAGACAATGACTTGGGAATTAACGCAGCCTTTTAATCACCTCTTGATCTGCTGGAATGATTCCAAACCCCTCTCGCCCCAGGGCCAGCTGAGAAATCTGAAATCATTTCGACGGCGGGGATTTGGGGTTTGTTTTTTCATTTTATTTTATTTTTCATCCTAAGGAAGCAATTACGGAAGGGACAAAGAGCTTTCCGTGATTTTCTTGTTTCGGGATCAAAACCAGGCGTCGAACAAAAGGTGAAGGGGATTAAGGCAGGTCCTGAGAGCCTCTCAAGTAATTAATCTGCTCCTGGGGGGATTTGGGACCTCCTGAACTGCATCCGGGCGATGTTTTCCTTCTACAAAGTGTTTTTGTGATCTCCAAACCCTGAGTAAACACCGGAGTGTGCCGAGGGAACAAATCCCTCATCCAGGCGTGGCTGCTGGGAGGAGTTTTCCAGCCGTTCAGTGGATCCACGCCTCATTCCTAAAGTGTTTTACACCCAAAAATTCCGCTGTTTTCCACACGTCTGGATCCCAGAAAACCAGTCCCAGGTCAGAGTTTGCGTGGGAATGACACGCCTTGGTCCATTCAGGAATTAAAACACTGCAGCCGGAGCCGTGGATCAAAAATTTCCCCTTCCAACCTCAATTTTTGGTGCTTATTTTTTAATTCAACTATTTTGAGACGGAGGTGTTTTGATAACAGGCAGAGCTCAGATCCTCAGGATATTCTGATCCCACAAGGATCATCCAACCAAACCTTGCTCCCTGCTTCCATGGAAATCACAGATTCCAGGAATGATTTCGGCTGGAAGGGACACCTTCAATCCCATCTTATTCTTGTCCAAACCCAAATTTCGGAGTTTTTGCTGGCCCTGGAGGAGAATCACAGTCCCCCGAAGGTTTAAATGTCGGTGCCCAGCCCAGAGGACAGAGGTGACAGCGCTGTCACCCGTGGCAGGGGTGGCTTTGTGGGAA
This sequence comes from Cyanoderma ruficeps, assembly GCA_008694505.1. NCBI lineage: Eukaryota > Metazoa > Chordata > Aves > Passeriformes > Timaliidae > Cyanoderma > Cyanoderma ruficeps. Next base: position 50,891,813 of record VZDJ01007753.1, on the reverse strand, counting down.
CCTCCGGCCTGGAACCTCTTGGTGCCACCAATGATGGAGAGGATGTGCTGAAAATTTAGGGATTGGGAAGGTTCCCAAATCCTGCTCTTCCCTCATCCAATCCCACTGTCCCCTCATCCAGTCCTGGTTTCCTCTCACCCAATCCCACTCTTCCCTCATCCAATCCTGCTCTTCCCTCGTCCAATCCTGCTCTTCCCTCGTCCAATCCATCTCTTCCCTCATCCAATCCTGCTCTCCTCTCACCCAATCCTGCTATTCCCTCATCCAATCCTGCTCTCCCCTCACCCAATCCTGCTCTTCCTTCATCCAATCCTGCTCTCCCCTCATCCAATCCTGCTCTTCCCTCATCCAATCCCTCTTTTCCCTCACCCAATCCATCTCTTCCCTCATCCAATCCCGCCCTGCCCTCATCCAATCCTGCTCCCCTCATCCAATCCTGCTCCTCTCATCCAATCCTGCTCTTCCTTCATCCAATCCTGCTCTCCCCTCATCCAATCCTGCTCTTCCCTCATCCAAGCCTCGAGCAAATCTTGCATCTTCACCGAGAAAAACCCTGTTTCCAAATGGGAATCTCATCCTCCCTTATCCTTTAAATTCCTCATTTCCCTCTCTCTGTTTATTCCCACAATCCAGTGGGAATCACCCTCATCCCCGGACTTCTTTGGCCCTGGGAATTCTGTGTGGGACAAATCCAGGTCTGGCTGAAGCTCCATGATTTAACGGCTGCAGCAATCTCATTTCCCTGGAGCTGAGTGCTCTGGGATTGTCTGGAAGGGGCGAAAGGGAAACATCCCGCCCCGGGAATGTGGGATGTGTTTGGAAAAGGGATCAGGGTGTGTTTAGAAAAGGGAAAAGCTCCTCCAAAGCTCCAAGGTTTTGACCCCCAAGAGCCTTTTCCCATTGTTATCCCTCCCTTTAGCCCCGGGACCCGACTGATGGTGCTGAAACTTCCGTGAGGCTCAGAAAATGCCAAAAAAGAACAGGGGAGAGTGTGGTGGGATCAGAGATGGGAGCACTGGGAGCATCCACACGGATGAAATGGGAGTGGAGCTGCTTCGTGGAGGCTGGAAGGGAGCAGAATAAAGCTTTAAGGGCGCTCTAAAATATTTAATTACTGCAGAGCCTCGTTGGAGGCAGTGAAGAGTTACAATTTCGAGTCCATCTGCCCACATTCCCGTTAATAAAATAATTCAGGAGCCGTTTGAGGGAGGGAACGCCAGCGCAGAGCCAAAACCGAGCCCAAAGCACGGCTCAGCGGTGACCCAATAATTAATATCTTTCCTCCCACTTCCCCTTAAATAAACTCCAGCTAAAAATCAACCTGGATCTGGCTCAGCTTTGCTGTGCCGAGCAAAGATAAAGGGATGTGCTGGGAACAGCTGGAAAAACGCCACTTCCAGGTGCCCAATGAAAGGCAAACGGGAATTTTCCCCCTTAAAAGCTTTGGGCCCAGGAACTTCTCTTTGTTTCCTGGAGCTGGAGGCCATTTGAAGTCCTGGAAATTAAAAATAAATGAAGTAAAAAAAAATTAGTCAAAAAAATTAGCCAAAACCGAGCCCAAAGCACGGCTCAGCCGTGACCCAATAATTAATATCTTTCCTCCCACTTCCCCTTAAATAAACTCCAGCTAAAAATCAACCTGGATCTGGCTCAGCTTTGCTGTGGCGAGCAAAGATAAAGGGACGTGCTGGAAACAGCTGGAAAAACGCCACTTCCAGGTGCCAAATAAAGGGCAAACAGGAAATTTCCCCCTTAAAAGCTTTGGGCCCAGGAACTCCTCCTTGTTTTCTGGAGCTGGAGGCCATTTGAATTCCTGGAAATTAAAAATAAATGAAGAAAACAAAATTAGTCTGGAGGGGTTTTGTGAATAAATTCTCTGTCACCAGTGCATGGGAGACGAGCAGGAGATGTCTGAGAGGCTGAAGGCCCAGTGGAGAGATCCTGAGGGAGAAAATGGATTTGTTTTCCTCCTGGCATCCGAGGATCGATTCTGAGCATCCCACAAAAGATTCCAGTGGGAATCACCAGCTGGAGGGACAGCTGGAGGAGAAGCAGGTCAGGAAATGGTCACTGCGAGGGTCATGCAGGCCCTGGCCCAGGGAGGTTGTCACCATCCTGGCTGGGACCTGCTCCCGTGGGACCAGTGGGAGCAGGACAGGGATTGTCCCCCATGCTGGGAAGTGCTGAGGAACCGAAAATCCTGAGGGCAGCTCCGGGTCCCTCATGACAATGAGGAAATGGAGGGGCTGGAGAGTGTCCAGGGAAGGGAACAGAGCTGGGAAAGGTCTGGAGAATTCCTGAGGGAGCTGGAAAAGGTCTGGAGAATTCCTGAGGGAGCTGGGAAGGGTCTGGAGAATTGCTGAGGGAGCTGGGAAGGGGCTGAGCCTGAAGCAAAGGAGGCTCAGGGGGGACCTTGTGGCTCTGCACAAGTCCCTGCCAGGACAGGGGATGATTCCAGGATGGACTTGGTCCCTGCAGCTCAGGAATTTAAGAAGAGTGGGAAGTGATCCCAAAATCAGGATCAGCTCCTGGAAGAGCTCCATCACTTTGGGTGGTCATGGGGTGGTTTGGGGTGAGTTGGTGGCACCAAGGACCCGACCCCAGCTTTGGGTTGGTGCAGCCACAACCCCCAGGCTTGGCTGCTGCTCCTGGATCCGTCACTTCCCACCGCTGTCCCCAGGAGCTGGGACACGTCCAGACAAGGACATGGAGGGGCTGGAGAGTGTCCAGGGCAGGGAATGGAGCTGGGAAGGGTCTGGAGAATTCCTGAGGGAGCTGGGAAGGGGCTGAGCCTGGAGCAAAGGAGGCTCAGGGGGGACCTTGTGGATCTGCACAAGTCCCTGCCAGGAGGGGACAGCCGGGGGGGTCGGGCTCTGCTCCCAGGGAACAGGGACAGGAGGAGAGGGAAAGGATCTGCCAGGATAAAAAAGACTTTTCCTACTGAAAATTCCCAAAAATAAGACATCAAACCACTCCATATTCCACATAAAAAAGGTAAATCTTCTCCCCCCCAAAAACAGTTCCCAAGAATAAGACATCAAACCACTTCAAATTCCACATGAAAAGCTGAATTTTATCCAAAAAAAATTCCCTCTGGAATAAATGGAGAGATCTGTTCATTTTCAGGTGCCCTGGGGGGGTCCCTGGGGGGCTAAATCCAGCCTGAGCCCTGCTGCACATCCCTTCTCCCACATCCAGCTGTCACCCCTGCTCGTGGCATTCAGGAGCAATCTCCGGGTGCCCTTGGAGGATGATTTTCCACCTCTCTTGTCGATCTCCTGCCCAACAAACCGGGCCTGGAATTCCAGGAAAAGCCGAAGGGACGCGGCGGGATGGCCTGACTTGGCCTCCCGCTCCCCCCACCTTGGGAATGTTGATCCAAGACTGTTTGGGAGGGGAAGGTCAGGCTGTGGATGAAATAAAAACATGAAAAGCTTGGCAGGCTGAAATGCTGCTCTGCCTGGAAAGCTCCAGGAGGTGGAAGTCGGATACAAATCTCCAAATGTTTTCCTGACAGCGGGAAAAATGTGAGTTTTTTGCCTCCGTGGTTTTGATGGATCCGGAGCTCCAAGTGCTGCAGAGCTGCTGCCTCTGCCTGGTGCTGGTGACATTTTAATAATTTAATTAACACATTTATGAATTATTTAAATAAAAATTTTAAAAATTTGTCGATTTCTGACCCCGTCTGAGGTCAGAAACTGAAACTGCACCAAGGTTCAGTCGGAAATATCCCAGAGCACCAAAAATCAGGAACAAGGATGTCCTGAAGATCCCACCTGGAATTCTGCATCCGGCTCAGAGTCCCCAGCACAGGGAGAGAGTCCAGAGGAGGGACCAAAGATGATCCAAGGGATGGAGCAGCTCCGCTGGGAGCCAGGCTGGGAGAGCTGGGAATGTTCCCCTGGAGAGGAGAAGGCTCCAGGGAGAGCTCAGAGCCCCTGGCAGGGCCTGAAGGGGCTCCAGGAGAGCTGGAGAAGGACTGGGGACAAGGGATGGAGTGACAGGACACAGGGAATGGCTTTGAGCTGGAAAAGGGGAGATTTGGGTGGGAGATTGGGAATTGGGAATTCCTTTCTGGGCTGGAATTCCCAGATTTGATGTGGCTGCCCCTGGATCCCTGGAGGTGTCCAAGGCCAGGTTGGACGAACTTGAGACAGTGGAGGGTGTCCCTGCCCATGGGATGGGTGGAATGGGATGAGCTTTAAGATCTTTTCCATCCCAAATCATTCCATGAATCCCGACACCAGTCAGGAATTCAACCATGGATCAGCAATTTCTAAGAAATTTCCCCCTTAATCAAAGAGGGGGAAATGATGGAAAAATAACCAGATTTCTCCAGGAATTGCAGTCCAAGGAGATTGAACTCCACGAGAAGTGAAATTACGGGAGTGAGGAATGTGTGGTGGGAAAAGCCAGGAGAGAACAATTATGGAAGGGAAATGGATTCCCAGTTAATGGGAAAATCTCAGCTCTCATTTGCTCCACATAAATTATATCCACATATTTATTTATGGACACATACCAGGCCTGGATATGGATTTATTTATGACTCCTAAATAGAATCCAAACTACACAGGCGGGATTTCAGGAAAAAAACAATAATTTTTCACTTAATTCCTCCATCCTGGCACATTTTCGAGTTCTCCACCTCCACATATCCGACTTTTCACTGGTAAACAGATTTTTCCGTGGCAGAAAATATTTCATTTTCATCTTTTCCCTCCTAAGGAAGCTTCTCTTTGCCCTGCCAGCGAGTGAAGCTCAGTTTTGATGCTCCTCTTCGCATTTTCATCAAAAAACTGAAAGGCTCTTTCATCACCGGGGTGAGGTTTCTCTCCCAGTTTTTTTTTGCCGGGAAGTTGGATAAAAAAGGGTCTGGAGCTGGCCGAGGAAAACAAACTGCCAGGTCTTTTTAGGGGAAATAAAAGTGTCTGAGAAGGCGAAGCTGCTGCTGCTTCCACTCTTTGGTTTGGCTTGGGGAGGAAATGTAAAAGCTCTTTGTACATCGGGAAAAATCCCGGCTGTTTCACGTTTTTGGGAATTTCAGATCGTCTGGATGAAAGGCAGGAATTAATCCCCGTTTAAAGGCTGGGGTTGTTATGTCAGAACAGAATCCTGGGGGAGTTGTGGGGTTTGGGGGGATTTTCTGCTCCGAGGAAAGTCAGATTTGATCCAGGTAAAGGAATACTCAGTGGGATTTGATCCGTGGGAACATTGGGGAATTTGGGGGAATTCATTCCCAGAAATCAAATAATCGGCAGTGTTATGAATTTAGGGAAGAGTGTAAAGAAACACAGAGCATCTGTTTGGGGAAAAAAAACCCCAAACCCTCTGGATTTAGGGAACAGCTGATTCCGANAAGGAAAAGGAAAAGGAAAAGGAAAAGGAAAAGGAAAAGGAAAAGGAAAAGGAAAAGGAAAAGGAAAAGGAAAAGGAAAAGGAAAAGGTCAAACACACTTGGAAGGTTCCATGGATTTAATTGGGAGTAATTCCCGAGCTGGATTGAAATTTCCAGGGAATTTTCAGAGAAGCCTGAGCTGTCAGACTCGCTGTGAGGAGAAACATCCGAGCTCTGTTCTGCTCCAGCCTCCAGCAGATTTGTTGGACAAGATTTGGATGAGGGCAACAAAAATTGTGGGAGGAGCTGGAGCACCTTCAGTGTTCGCTTTCCTTTTATCCACTCCCATTTTCCCACTGCCTTTTCCTCAGGTTTTTCCAACCCCTGGTTCCACAGGAATATTCCTTGCCATGGATCCCTTGAAAAGTGCAGGTTGGAGGAGCAGGAATTCTTTTCTCTCCTGCTGTGGCTGCAACTCAGGCACTGGAGAAGAGTGTGAGCCCATCTGGATCCTGCAGAAATGCAGGAATAGCCGGAGATTTATGGGAAAACCAAGGGAAAGTTGGAAGTTTAGCGAATTTTAAGAATTTAGCGAATTAAAAGTGGGTTGGGGCAAGATGAGCCAACCCAAAAAGGCTCCGCGCTCCTGGGTGCTGCTGTCACTGAGCCCAATGACAAAAAAATTCCCAGATTCCAAGGGAAACTTCCCTGCTCCCTCTCAAGGAGGCTGGAATTAAATTCCACTCAGGAGAGGAATTAAATCAGTTCTGGGCCTTGCAGGAAGCTCAAAGACAATTGCAGCGATATTAAAACCCTTCCAAATTGTCTCAAGCTGTCCCGCAAATGATCTCCTGCTGCCTCAGCTCGCCGAGATCTCCCAAGTGGAATAATTTAAGGCCCGAGATGCTGCACACACATTCCTTAAAAATGGCTTTGGATGAGCTCAGGGCTTGGAGGGAATATTATTTATCATCCTCTGGGGACGGACCCAGGGAATCGCTGATGTCGTCAAATCCTTTCTCTCCGCTTCCGACCGGGGGGTTCTCAATACACAGCTCCGGTCAAATGGAATTTAGTCCAGGACACAATTCTGAGTTTATTTGATTCATTCCTTGCCAGATTCCATTTGCTGACTCCTGCTCTTTTTTTCTTTTCTTTTTTTCTTTTTTTTNTTTTTTATCCCTGCAGATGAATCATATTAAAGAGGTAACTATGGAAGCAGAATTTGGAGAGAGCGATCCTTAAAGTAATTGATGTGGGGAAGGCAACCCTGAATATGAGAGTCAAGAGCTCGCTCAATTTAACAATTCTGTGTTAAATCTGGCTGAAATCCAAACCATCCCCAGGCCAGGGAGGTTTGGAAAGTTCCAGAATGGGAATTTTGAGAACAACGTGAGGGTGGAAAGGTCCCTTAAGTGATTAAGCCCCCCAGACTTTAAAATCACAAACTCCTGGATTATAAATTTATTGGGTTTTCCTAATGATTAGATTAATCTGGTTTAAATCTGAACCATTCCTAGACCAAGAAAGTTTGGAAGGTTCCAGAATGAGAATTTTGATAACAACATGAGGGTGGAAAGTTCTCTCTGGTGATTAAGTGCCCCCAAACTTTAAAATCACAAACTCCTGGATTATAAATGCATTGGGTTTTCCCAAATATTAAATTAATCTGGTTTAAATCCAAAGCATTCCTAGGTCAGGGAAGTTTGGAAGGTCCCAGAATGGGAATTTTGATAACAACGTGAGGGTGGAAAGTTCTCTCAGGTAATTAAGTCCCCCCAATCTTTAAAATCACAAACTCCTGGATTATAAATTTATTGGGTTTTCCCAATGATTGGATTAATCTGGTTTAAATCTGAACCATTCCTAGACCAAAGAAAGTTTGGAAGGTCCCAGAATGGGAATTTTGATAACAATGTGAGGATGGAAAGGTCCCTCAGGTGATTAACTCCCCCCCAGACTTTAAAATCATAAACTCCTGGATTATAAATTTATTGAGTTCACCTAAAGATTCAATTCCAGCATGGAGCATCCCCTTGGCAGAGTATCCAGGAGGATGCTGAATTCTGGCAGTGCTGGATCAATCCCTGAATTTCCCTGTGCGGATTTATTCCTGAGGTTTATCTGGGAGCTGAGATTTTCCATCAAGGATCAGCAGACAGGAATTGTTGAGAGTTCCTTTCATGCTGTGCCTGGGTTGGATTTATTTTCCTCACTTGCAACATTTCAGGAGAAATCTCCTTTTCCATTCAAATCAGCAGCTCCCTGGATTTATCTGGTAAATCCAACAGCTGGGGAAGGAGTCATCCTGAAATTTCCCTGTTTGAGCATCCCATCTTAGTAAAATTGGGAT
>VZDJ01007753.1:50849249-50883985 GCA_008694505.1 Cyanoderma ruficeps | reverse complement strand
CTGCAGGAGGGCTGGGCTGGGCTGACACCAACACCCTGACCAACACGGGGGCAGGAGGGCTCTGACTCTGACTTTGGGTTTTTTTGTATTACTACAATTTTATTTTTAATATTCCTAGTAGAGGACTGTTATTCCTATTCCCGTATCTTTGCCTGAGAGCCCCTTAATTTCTAAATTATATTAAATCAGAGGGAGGGTGTTTACATTCTCCATTCTAGGGGAGGCTCCTGCCCTTCTCCACAGACACCTGTCCTTCCAGACTGATATACAAGGGATGGAGGGACAGGACACAGGGAATGGCTTTAAGTTGGAAATGGAGAGATTCGGGTGGGATATTGGGAAGTAATTCCTTATAATATCCAGAATTATTTGGGTGGGAAAAGACCTTAAATCCCATCTCATTCCCATCCCCTGCCAAGGGCAGGACAAATTCTTCTGTCCCAGGCTGCTCCAAGCCCCAGTGTCCAACCAGGCCTGTGACACTTCCAGGGATTCAGGGACAGCCACAGTTTCTCTGGGAATTCCATCCCAGACCCTCCGCACCATCCCAGGCAGGAATTCTTTCCCAATATCCTTCTAAATATCCAACCCAAATCTCCCCTTTGGGGAATAAGAACAGGAAGAGAAGAAACAGCCTGAAGTGGCTCCAGGGAAAGTTTTAAGTTGGATCTTGGAAATTTTTTTCATGGGAAGGGTTGTCAAGCATTGGAAGAGGATCTCCAGAGAAGTGGTGGAATCCCAATCCATGGAAGTGCTCCAAAAAAAAGTGGATTTAGCAGCTGAGGCCCTGGTTTGGTGGAGAATGTGGTGGTGCTGGTTGATGGATTGGTGATTTTGGATGTCCTTTCCAAGCCTGACAGCTCCACAATTCCACGATTTTATAAAGACATTTCACCACATTCCTTAATTTCTCCTCTCCTTTTCAAAAGCTCCTTTCACACTCCAGAAATTCCTCTCTGAGCCAATCCCATTTGCATCCCATTTCCTGACTGAGGAATTGTTCAGCTGAGGGCACTTGGACACAGGAACTCCCAATCCAGCTCTCACAGCCCCTGTTTTCCTTGTTTTTTTTTAAGGAGCTGGGAGCCAGGATCTTGTGTTCCAGCACAATCTGCCCCTCCTGAGCTGTTTTAACAAACCCCAGCTGCGTTTCCTCCAACATTTCCCGTTTTTTTTCCTCTCTTCCAGCGCTTGTCCATCCTCCGTCATCATCATTTCATTTTCCATCCCATCCTCCTCTGCCAGCCGAGGGAAATCTCTTCAGTCCAGACCATCTGGATGTTTTCCTTTGTATGGAAATGTTTGTTGTGGGCTCGCAGCATTCCATCCTCCTCGTTTACCAGAGTTTTATTTACGGATGCCAACGGACGCAGTTGGATCCCGCACAGATTCCTTCCTTTCTGCAGGAATTCTGACACAAAATAAGGAATTTGTCACCTTGGACTGTGTGAGGGTGCTGGGGCACTGACCAGGCTCCCCAGGGAATGGGCACATTCCTGAAGTTTCCAGAGCTCCAGGAGCGTTTGGACAACACTCTCAGGCAGGGAGAGTTGGGATATTGGGAAGGAATTCCTGGCTGGGAGGTTGGGGAGGTCCTGGAATAGAATTCCCAGAGAAGTTGTGGCTTTCCCTCCTCTTTCCCTCTCCTTTCCTCAGCAAAACAGCCCAAACAGATTTCAGATTTCAGGGAATTATTTTCCATGGTGGTTTCTGGTTTGTGAGCTTGAAATTTTCCTTTTTTGGCAAAGCCGGCTCTTCTTTGGAGACACGGAAGTTTGGAAGTGATGCTAAGAGCTGGCTCAAGGTGTGAGAAATTATTTGGGAACGTTCAGCCTGGAGAAGCTTTGAGGTGACCTCGTTGTGACATTCCAGGACCTGGAGGAGCTGCGGGAAAGGTGGAGAAAGACTTTGGACAAGGGATGGAGGGAAAGAACACAGGGAGTGGCTTCAAACTGACAAAATGGAGGTTTAGCTGGGATACTGGGAAGGAATTCCTGGCTGGGAGGGTGGGGAGACCATGGAATAGAATTCCCAGATTTGCTGTGGCCGCCCCTGGATCCCTGGAAGTGTCAAAGGTCAGGCTGGAGCACCCTGGGATAGCGGGAGGTGTCCCTTCCCATGGGATGATCTTTAAGGTCCCTTCCAATCCAAATTATTCTGTATTTCCATAGATGATTTCTTTCCCATCCACCTGCAGGTTTATAATTCCAAGTGCACCTGGACCAAATCTTTCACTTGGATCCTGTCCTGTACAGGAATCCGTGCCCGTGTCTCTGCTTGCTTTGAACACAGCAGCAAAACCCAGGAGGAGACAGGGATTTAATGATGCTTAATTAAAAAGTACCTCATTAATATTGAGACAAGGTTGATCTAGGAAGGGAGCAGAGTCTGGGTCAGGCAGCAGCTCCATGGGTTTCCCTCTTGAAATCAGACAGTGGAACTGGGGCCTTTGAGGTGGCTGAACCTCCTCTGGGTCACTTCTCACTGATTTTTCGGGAAGCAACTTTGATTTTTGGCTGCTTTGTTCCTGGTGTGTGGCCAGGCCGTGCTGCTGGAGCTGGAGGAGGGTTGGAAAATCCTTAATGGGGAGGAAGGAGAGGCCAGCGTGGAGCCAGAGGTTGTTTGAACAGGAGGAGCAGAAATCATCCCAGAGGGAACCTGTCTCGATTTTTGGCTCCTTGCCGAGATTCCAGGTTGTTAAAAGTCCCCGGCCCTCTAAAAGCCCCGAGCCGCGTTGCAGAAAGAAGCGGAGTCCTTCAAGGCCTCGTTCTCAGCTCTCGTGTGCTGTTTATTATTTGGTGTCTCACAATTTGCTCCGCGCCCGGCCGAGGTCCGGACAGCGGCTGGGACACGGCGCGACTGCGACTGACGGGGCCTTGCTGGGTTCTCACACAGATAATGACGTGCCCACTGTTTACTATTTTGCACCAATGTGTGATATCTACACTAAAATTGTCATTTCTACCCTGATCCAACAGCCTGGAACTACTTTGTGTCATCACCACCCCAGAGGATGGAGGACGAAGAAGGAGAAGGATCTTGGGCAACACCCTAAATCCTCCATCTTGTCCCCCATTCATCTCTATTCTAAGAATTCTTAAACTACAAAATTCCTCACCCCGTGCTGTGCTAAACTACAACTTTCACACTTTTGAGGTTTGTAATTCCTCTCTCAGTGTTGGAAGCTTCTCCCATGGACTGAAATCAAACTCGGTGTCTTCCTGGGCTCTGTGCCAAGGTCTCCAACCCCCCTGGACCGGCTCCACACCCCCTGTCCAGGGTCCGAACTCCCTTTCTCAGGTCCCAGGTCATCCAAAGGGATGCCCTGGACTCCAACAAACCTGGAGGCTTCACTCAGTGGGGTTTGGGATTTTTTTCCTCAGAAACACCAGAGGAAATATCAGCTCCTCTGCTGTAATTCACACCAAACACGGAATATTTGGATTTTTGCCCCTGGAAGGAAGAGGCTGCCTATGAACCACAGCTGAGCTGGAGGTGAAGTCCCAAAATCTCCAGGAACAAAAAGCTGCCTTGGAAAAAAAAGTCCCCAGGCTTGCCCAGCTCATTTAGCACAGCCCCTGCTCTCACTGAAGGCCACTGACATTGAGAGATCAGGACAGCAGAGCGCAGAGCCCCGGGATCAGCAGAATTCCAAGGATAAGCTGGAAAGGTGAATGATCCAAACCACTCCGATGTGCTGAGTGAGGTGGCTGAGAGCAGCACAACGAGGGAGCAGCTGCACAAAAGGCTCTGCGGGGAGCACAAAAAACCCTCGGGAATTTCCTCAGCAGGAGGCAGAGCTCGGAAAAGCACCCAAAAAAAAATGCTCTGGGAATGGCTCCTCCCTGAGGATTCCTGGTGCTGAAGGAGTGGGATGTGCCACGAACGGATGGAGAGTTTGAAGGGCATCACTGGAAAATAAGGAATGTCTTAATCAGAAGGAAAGCATTTGGTGATAAGTCCTAATGGACCACTGGGAATCCACCTGAAATCCGCCTGAAATCCACTTGGAAACAACCTGAAATTCACCTTGAATCCACCTGAAATCCACCTGGAGTCCAACTGAAATCCACCCCAAATCCACCTGAAATCCACCTGGAATCCACCTGAAATCCACCTGGAATCCACCTGAAATCTACCCAAAATCCATCCAGGACAAATCCACAGCCCTGCAAAGCACCTTAAGTACTAAAAGACAAAGAATCTTTGGAAAATCCAGTTAGACCAGGAAAAAAACCTCTTTATTTAATAGTCCTGGTGCTGAAGGGGTAGGATGTGCCACAAATGAACAAAGAGTTTGTTCCTGGAATGATGGACATCACTGGAAAATAAGGAATGTTTTAATTAGTAGAAAGGAATTTGGTGATAATTTCAATTAGACCACTTGGAATCCGCCTGAAATCCACCCAGGACAAATCCACAGTCCTGCAAAGCATGTTAAGTACAAAAAGGAAAAGAATCTCTTGAAAATCCTGGCTCTTTAGGCCAGGAAAAATACCTCTTTATTCCAGGTTTCCTGGAAGTAACGGAGCAGGAAAACCAGAGATGCAAAGCAGATGCTTCTGGTTTCTACTGGATGGGATTCGGGTGGCTTAAAAAAGGGAATATTTCATCCCTCCTCTGGGATGATTCCCTCCCTTTTAACCCACCTGGCTGACAAAAAGAAGAGCAGCCCAGGGCAAAGGATTTTTCTTTGCTGCTCTCTCTCTCTCCCTCTTCACAAAAGATCCTTTGGTGGAGTGCAATCTGTCTCTGCACTAATTATCTGCTCGAACGAAATGACATCTCAGAGCTGGTGGCTCGGGAGTGTCCTAACAGGGACGGAGGATCACATCCACAAAGGGGAAAAAAAAAAGGAGGAAAAAGAGAAAGCCTGAAGGCATCAGGAACTCAGCATTTCTTTAAATATGATTGGAAAGTGTCCCTGCCCACGGCAGGGAATGCAACACGATGGTCTCGAAGGGCCCTGCTAAAATATTCTGGGATTTTTGGATCCCTTAAACTCATTCGGGAATCTGAGCCAGAAATCCCGTGGTTTTATGAGATAGCTGAGAGGAAAAGATAAACCAGGTGCTGACTGGGGGCACACAGATGGAAACAGGACGCCTGAGTTTTGGGGTGTCACAAAGGGGTGTCTGACAGGGGACAGCATCCAAGGGAAAGGGAGGATTTGGGAGGAATGACAAATGAAACAAAACAAAACAAAAAAAATTTAAATAAAACAAAGTAAAATAAGTAAAATAAAGGCTCTGAGCTCATGTGTTGGAGGTTTTGAGGCACAAACCAGGGAGGAAACAAAAGTTGAGGCACCTTAAAAATTGTCACTTTCCATTTTCCTCCCCCTAAAAGTGTCCCCATCTCAGCAGGGCTGTTGTGACATCAATTTGTCACCTGCAAGGGAATCCACTGGAAAACCTGGAACGTTTCCTAGTCTGGATTAATCACGGGAAAGGCTGTGCAGAATAGCCAGGGCTGGGTTCCCACACGGACTCTCAGACAGGAATCTCTGTGTGTGGGCTGGATCAATCCCACCCCGCTTTTCCTTTCCTTTGAGCGCCATAGAAATGGAATAATTTGGCTGGAGCGAGGCCAAGAGCATTGTGAAGTTAATGAATTCCTGAGCAGGTTTTTTGGGGTTTTTTAAGTTTTTTTTTAGCAAGGCTTTGTGCTTTGAAAAAGCCACTGAGCACAAAATTAACTGGGCAGGGTTACAAAACAGCCGAGGCAGACACGGCGGGAGTCGAGGAGAGGTTGTGTGGGGAAAAGCTCTTTGCTTTTATCTCCCCGCGTGTCATAATCACGGATGATGCTTTATCCTGGGAATTAAAGCAGTGATTCCAAGCCAATTTAGGATGAGACAGGGAAAAAAACGGGCCCTGCAGGCCCAGACCTGGTGGGAAATGGGAATTGTTGCTCCGGGGCTGCTGTGGGCTGGGGTTTGTTTGCTCCGAATGGAGGAGTGTGAGGGGAGCAAAGGGCGCTTGTGGTGTTAAAATCGTGGAATTGTTAGGGCTGGAAAAGCCCTGCAAGATCATCAATCCAGCTGTGAACCCAGGCCCAGCTCGTTCACCATCAAACCACGACCCCAAACTCCACATCCGTGTGTTTTTTGGGATGGCAGCTCCACCCCCGCCCTGGGCAGATGTTCCAGTGCTTAACAACAATTTCTGTGGAGAAAATTCCCTTAAAATCCATTCTAAACCTCCCCCTGGCACAACCTGAGGCTGTTTCCTCTCATTCCTTCTTTTTACCTGGGAGAAGACCCCACCCCCCACCAGTGTTCCCTCTCCATGTGGGAACAGCAGCTGCTTCATCCCAAGATTTGCTCTGCGTCACCCCTGCCACCTCTGCCTGCGTTTTCCACTGGCTCTGGAGCAGATTCTGGATATTCCCTCAATGTCTCCTGCTGCTGAGATGGTTCATTCACCGCCTTGGCGTGTTTGGAAAAAAAAAAACAAACCTGATGGAGGATGGAGAATTTCTGGGGATAGAAACCACTCCTGTGGGAATATCCCAGTTAATGAAGGTGGGAAGGAGAAGTTGTGGCTGCTCCGGGATCCCTGGAAGTGTCCAAGGCCAGGTTGGACATGGCTTGGAGCAGCCTGGGATAATGAAAGGTGTTCCCTGCTCGTGACAGGGGTGGAAATTAGATGGTTTTTAATGTCCCCTTCCAACCCAAAGCATTCCAGAATTCCATGGAATTTTTTCTGTCCCTCTGGGCCTTTACCAGATGCCTGGAGCACGGCCTAGAGGTTGGTAGGGAGGAATAATTCCTTTACCACCTCTCCATCTTCCCCTGGAATATTTTCCAGCCTTGAGGTTGGTAGGGAGGAATAATTCCTTTACCGCCTCTCCATCTTCCCCTGGAATATTTTCCAGCAGTTCAAAGGCTCTGCTGGATTGTTTTATGGAATTGTGACCATCCTGCTGTGAGCGAACAGCCTCTGGAGCAGCCCCTGGCCACCATGGGATGGGGGAGAGCTGTTTTCTCCCACAAAAAAATGTTCTTCCTTCCCAGCAGCTTCCACCTTTCAGAAATCCCCTGGGAAAAAATCCCCAAAACTGAAGTAAAATTTGGGCCGAAGTGTTGCCCAGACTCAGTTTGCTTTTTTTTAAAAAAAAGATAATTTGTAGTGGAGAATAATTTACTTTTCCACAAAATTTTGCATAAGCATGGAATGTGCCCTCAGGCTGCTTCCCGAGGATTCTGGGCGTCCTCTTCCCACATTTATTAACGGTGTTTGAACTCTGGAGCAGATTTTAATTTTTCTTTGTCAACACCAATGTTTCCATTGCTGCCCAGGCTGGAATGAGCTCAGCGCTCTCATCACACTTTTCAATTAACTTCTCTTCCCCTCATCAAGGTTTGTTGCTGGATTAATTCCTTCCCTCTGCTTCTCTTCCTGGAAAAATAAAGAAAACAGCCACGATACTTGGGAGGAAATAGTAGAATTCCTGGGAAGAAAATGATTGGGAAAGGCGGAGTTAGATCTACGCACTTTAATTCTGACCCTGCTGGAGGTTTGAGCATTTTAATGGAAGCTGGATGATTTTATGGCCTACGAAATGCTCTAAATATGAATTTTGGGGGCTGTTTAAGAGGGTGAGTGAGCCAAAGGAAACAATTTGTGGAGTAAGAGCTTCCTTCCTTCTCACGGAGTCCTGGAATTTCAGAGGAAGGTCCAAGTCTCCTGCTGCTCCCAGGGATCCATAGTGATACAAGAACCACCTTGTTAATTACGAAAGGGAAATTATTTCACTGCGAGTGGTGTTGTCCAGTCTCCCATTCCATCCAAACCCCTTGGAATTCCACTCCAGAGCCAGGGACGTCTTCAGTGATCCCACTGAAATTATGCCACGGTACCCTGTGACCTTATAACAAATTTGTGTCCACCCCGCTACGAACAAAATGCGAATTTTTATGTTCTGGAGTGACACAAGAGCAGCAACAAATTGCTCCTCTTCCCATTTTTTTTTTTTTTCCCCGTTGGGGGGTGGCTGAAGATTGGTGTACCTCGTTTAGGGAAATGTTTTCCTAATGGGGCTCTGCCTCTGGGAAAGGAATTGTTTGATGGATGCCGACAGTTTGCGCCGAGCTTTTCAGGGAGTGAAAAAAAAAAAATAAATGCGTAGATGAAATAAGCAGCCAGTTAATTTCTCCTTCACAGTTGTTTCATGTAAATGAAGAACTGGAATTCGTTGCGAGCCATCAAAGCCGGGGAAACAAATGCACAATTAGCTGCAGGAAAGTGCTGAAAGCCATTAGCACTCATTTCAGAATAATAATGCACTTCAAGCCTATTTGTTGAAATATAAATACAATTATGGGGAAAGAAATTAATGCGCAGTGGGGAGTTTCTTGGAGACGGCGCCGCGTTCTCTGCGGCACGAGATTAAATGGATGGAACCGCGGGGTTCAGGGAGGGGAAAAAACGGGGATGTTGTAGGGAAGAAGATAAAATTCGGGAACAAAAAGTGTTGGAGAGTCCCCAGCTATGGGGATCGAAGGGGATAAGGATTTGCCAAAGGGATCTGAGGGATGAAAGGCTTCTCCTGGCCTCTAGGGATGCTCCCAGAGGGGAGGATGGATGAGCTTTGGGACACAGCTGGAAGTGGAGATGTGGAGAAGTTCATGCCATTGGAAGTTTGGCCAAGGAGATCCAACAGATTCCCGCTGCTCTCGGACTGCAGATAAATCAATCTGAGCACCAGTGCCTGGACAGAGGTTTCTCTTTTTTCAAAATCATCGTTTTTGAGCTTTTTTCTGCCTGAGAAAAATCATCATTTTGAGCTTTTCTCCCTGATCCTGTCAGGAAACTTCCCTGGAGATGTTGGCACAGAGCTGGAGACTGGGAATCCTCCCCTAGCACATGGAGGTGGTGAACCAGGGATGACCATGCTGGGAATGCTGGGATCCAGCAGGAGGGGTGACCTTGGAGAAGAAGACCAGGGATGAAAACAGGGCAAAGGCTGGTTGGACATGGAAAACTCAGCCTGGAACCATGGGATCACGGGATCAGAGAAACACGGGGTCGGAGAATCACAGAAACATGGAATTACGGAATCACAGGACCCCCAAAACAGAGAAGTACACGATTGAAGAATCACAGCTGGATGAGAGGAATCCCATTCCCAGGCTGGAACTGCCCACCACTGCCATGATCCTACCTGGAATCAAGGTTTGCCTTCCATCGCCTGCAGAAAACCTCTTTTTCCAAGGTTTTGGATGTTGTGGGCACAAATAAATTCATAGAAACATGGAATGGTTTGGGTTGGGAGGATCTTCAAGCTCATCCCACCCCACCCCTGCTGTGGCAGGGACATCTCCCACTATCCCGGGATGCTCCAAGCCCTGTCCAACCTGGCCTGGGGCACTTGCAGGGATCCAAGAACAGCCACAGCTTTCTCTGGGCAAGAAATAAAAACTTAGAAGGCACCTTGAACATCTTCTGGCTCCTGTCCCGAGGCCATTTTTGGCCACCAAAGCCGTTTGCTCCTCTGCTGACTTCCTCAGCAGACAACCTTTGCCTGGTTAATTCCAATCCCCGGGCTGTGAGGATTCAAGGAAAACGGGAAACATCTCCCACGTGGCTTCCTCGGGACACATCTGCAGCTGCTGGAAAACTGCTGGGAGCAGTGAGCTGGTCCTGCCCGGGGGCAAAGCTTCTCCTGGAGAAACAGCTGCGGAGAGAACTCGACAAGGTGCAGCTCATCTCCATTCCGGTGACATTTCCAGGACAGAGAAGTGACTTTTTCTCCCCCCAAGGCAAAGCGGCTTCTGACACGAGGGTTTGCTTCATCAGCCTGCCAAGCTGGGAGCCAAATTTATCCGGAATCCTTTTAATTCCACTTTGTTCCTCGCCCCTGAAGTCCTCACGTTCACGGAGAGGGTTCGGATGCCCCCGGGCAATTTGTTAACGCTCTGTTAATGCCGATTACATCAGGCCTGAAGCAGGGAGGGTAACGGGAGTTTGCTCCTTCGTGGAAAGGGGAATGTGGGAAAGCGCATCCCCACCACATCCACGAAAAGCAGCGAGCTCCTGGTTGCTGAAGGGCAATAAATAATGGATGCAGGGAAAGCAGCTTGGGGTTTAATTGCTGACGCCAGCCAGGGGCGGGAAGGGCTGGCGTGCACACCCGCGGGAAGAGGGCTGGGATGATGGGATGACACCACAGCTCCATCTCTTCCCACCAGCCGGCCTGGCGAGCCGTGCTGGGATGAGTGATGCTAATGAAGACGTGAGGGGAGTGCTGCAGCTCTCAGGAAACCCTCTGGAAAGGGAGGAAGGTCCCAGAAAGAGCCAAATCCGGCTCAGTGAGGAATTTTCTGTGACTGGTTTCGTCAGGCTCCGATCAAAGCCATCCACAGGCACAACCCTGGGAAGGACCGGAGCAGCCCCAGGGCTGGGGGCCATCAGGCTGTTGGGATTTCTTCCCTGAAATACCCGGCTGGTCCCAGAGCCTGGGAGCTGCTGCAGTCCAAGGAGAGGAACATGTGACATTATTCCAGAGGTACACTGGAATAATCCCCTGGGAATGACACCCTACAACGGCTCAAGGGGTTGAGCCTGTTGCTTTTATCTCCCACCTCTGCCAGAGTCAGGATTAAATGCCTCAGATAATATTTCGTGTTTGGACTCAGATGTTTATTAATTCTTAATCTATATTACAGTCTCACAAGCTGTGAGTTCTACAGGGCTTCAACCTAACAAACTAAAAATGGCCCCGATCTCTCTCTGCCAGGCCTTTTAAGGATGAACTGTCCAATTAAGAAATGACGCCTAAATTATTTTGACTCTTAACCCAATAACCAACCACCCGTGGCCCACAATGAGGATTTCTCTACCCAGTTACAAAATCCCACCCAGACCATGAAGGAGAAGGTGAAAAAGAAGGATTCAGCCAATGCCCTAAATCCCCCATCTTGCTTTATATATCTATTACTGTATTCTAAACCCTTAAACTCTGAGTTTCCCCCCTGTGCCATCACACACTTCTATCCAAACCCCACACCCACAATCCCAGCGCTGTCACTCAATTTTGGGAGCCTTTTCCACGGCCTCGGGTCAGTGCAGTGTTTGCTTGGGGGTCAGTGCCTGTGAGCACAGAAAGTCTGGAATTCTCAGTGCCCAGGGCTCCAACAGCCGCCCTCACCTCCCACTTGCCCCTTTAACCCCCCAGTTCCACATGGAAAACACAAATCAGACACGATTTCAAACCAGCACACAGCGCCACAGGCCTGGTGTCTGCCTTCGTTTACATTCCCGAAGGTGGCAGAGCGACGGGATTGGCGCAATTGGGAAAATCTCCCTTGTCTGCGCCATCAAAAGCTGGGTGTGCTCCGATCAGCTGCTCCTGGAGAGCAGGACAGGGAAAATCAGAACCTGTTGGAGACTTCCTGGCTTTGGGTTCAGCTGTGGGAGCCTGGGAGAGTCAGGGATTTGGGATCAGCGCAGTTCCTGCCTCAAGGGCTGAAGTTTCTGATGTTTCTGATGTTTCTTCCTGTGGATTGCTGCCCTGCTGCGATTCTCTTTAATTCCCTCCTGGATGAATCATCTTTTCCATATGGCTTGTGAGGAGGAACAATTTCTACCCAAATTTGTCTGGTTCTTCTCAAACCTTTAATTGCCATGGTTACCTGCCGGGGAGCCCCAGCGGATGCAACCAGCAGAAAATTGGGAAATTATTCCCGTTTCTCCTGGATTATAAAAATATCTCTGCTGATCCCTTCTTCCCAAAGCTCGTTTTCCCATCGATTCTTATTTCTGTTCATCCTGATGGACTCCCGGGTCTCTACTTGGCAATATGGATCCAGGAACTGTGTCCTGTGAGGATGAGGAGGTTCTGGGATGGAATTCCGAGAGAAGTTTCCTGAATCCCTGGAAGTGTCCAAGGCCAGGTTGGACAGGGCTTGGAGCACCCTGGGATAGTGAAAGGTTTCCCTGCCCATGGAATTGGATGAGTTTTAAGGTCCTTCCACCTGGAAGCATTCCATGATTCCACGATCCTTCACCAATTCCAAGTGCTCCTGAAGCAGCCTGGATGACAAATCAGAGTTTCCAAGCGCCAACACTGGAATGGACTCAAAACACTTCCAAGGCCTTTTAACCAGGGAACAGCACAGGCAGCAAAAGGTCACCGGGAGCTCCTGGTCGAGCAGTGCAGCTTAAATCCAAAAAACCCGAAATGAATTCACTGCTCCCTTTAAATATACATCATTCAATCTTGGAAAGGATAAAAAGTCAGAGAGCTAATTTGGGGATTTACAGCCTGCACATCAAAGCCTCACAGCGCCACAGGCGTGGAAACAAATGCTCCTTATTCAGCTGGGTGATAAGCAGGTATCAATTATGTCCCCAAAAATTTTATCTCCACACATCCGGAATTCAGAAATTCCGGGGTTTAGGGATGGCTTTGGATTGCTCTTATATCGGTGATGGAAGGGCCATAAACTGAGTGTAATAAAAGGGAATTTCTCACCGTAATTAAACATCAGAACTTGTCTATTTTAATTCTGTTTGAATGTTGGGGATGTCTTGCTGGCGAGCAATAAATCCTTTTGCTAAATAACACTTCACCTAAGGATGAAGAGCGAGCATTTGCACTCAGTTTTTTTTCCCTATAAAAGGAAACATTTTGATTAAGAACACACTTGCAGTGACTCAATTTCTTATTTGTCGTTATGAAGGAAAAAAAAAAAATTAAAAAAAAAAATCAGCATTTCCTGGCTGTGGGTGATGACAGCACTGCTCGATGGAGAATGGATCTGATAATCCCGAGCTTTCCTGAGACCGAGCCAGGATTAAGTTTAAGCAAACCAGATTTCGCGGTCAGATAAGGGGTAAATCTACAACGGGATGGGGAAACAGAGCTTATTAACAACTCCATGGAAGATCAGCGCTGTGCTTCCAGAGCCAGGGAGGTCATGGCCACCTGAACCCACCTGGCGCTGAGGGACAAAATTATTCACAGCTTTTGGTGGGTCCCAAGGTCCCTGTGCCCCATTCTGCTCCTGTTTCCAGAAATTTGGGTGTTCAGTGTCCCCGTGAAAGGGTGACAGCAGCTGGACACCAGCCAGGTGTGGCCAGGTGGGCGAGAGGCCAAAGGCTCCTGAGGTGGGTCGGGAATTTTGTGGGAGCAGGAGCAGGGCAGGGATTGTCCTGATTGTCCCCTGAGCTGGGCACTGTGAGGGATCAGATCCTGAGGGCAACTCTGGGCCCCTCAGGACAAGAAGGACATTGAGGGGCTGAAGAGTGTCCAGGGGTGGGACTCCAGGGATTCCAGCCTGTCCCAACCCTTTCCATGCAGAAATTCTTCTTAATATCCAATTTCAACTTCAGGCCCAGCCTGAGGCCGTTCCCTCTCCTCCTGTCCCTGTTCCCTGGGAGCAGAGCCCGACCCCCCGGGCTGTCCCCTCCTGGCAGGGACTTGTGCAGAGCCACAAGGTCCCCCCTGAGCCTCCTTTGCTCCAGGCTCAGCCCCTTCCCAGATCCCTCAGGAATTCTCCAGACCCTTCCCAGCTCCTTCAGAAATTCTCCAGACCCTTTCCCAGCTCCGTTCTCTTCCCTGGATACTCTCCAGCCCCTCCAGATCTTTCTTGTCCTGAGGGGCCCAGAGCTGCCCTCAGGATTTGATCCCTCACAATGCCCAACCCAGGGGAAAATCAGGACAATCCCTGCCCTGCTCCTGCTCCCACAAAATTCCCGATCCAACCCAGGAGTCTTTGGCCTCTCTCCCACCTGGGCACACCTGGCTCGTGTCCAGCCAGGATTTGAGGTCCCTCAGCTTCTCCTGGTGCTCCAGACCCTTCCCAGCCTGGTTTCCTTCCCTGGACATGCTCCAGCCCCTCCAGGTCCTTCTTTTCACAAGGAGTCCAGAACTGGGCACAGGATTTGAGGTCCCTCAGCCCCTCCCGGTGCTCCAGCTCCATCCCCAGCTCCATTTTTCCATCTTATTCCCATGGTTTTCGGACACCTCCAGGGATGGTGATTCCAATACTTCACCACACTTCCAGCTAAGAAGTTTTTTCCTGATATCCCAACTCCCCCTCCCTTGTTTCACCTTTCGCTTTTTCCCCTTTTCCCGCTTTCCAACAGGAGGTGCCAGAACTTGGATTTTCCCTGCTTTGCCTGGCTGTCTATTTATCCAAAAAGAAAGAGATGGAGAAAAACCTCAAAAAAACTCCAAAGCAGCGACAGCTCAAAGCTTCAACGGATAAATCAAAGGCGTTTCAGCTCCATTTACTGCACACACAATGCTGGGAATTCAATATTTGCCTTGTGGAACACGGGGTCGTTCACGAGGCCTCCCTTTGACATTTGATTCCTCTTTTTCCACGGACTGAGGCTGGAATTTGCCCTGGGAATGCTGGCGGCTGTCGGAGCCGCGTGAAATGTTCTTCATTTCGTGCTCATTGTTAGAAAAGACTTTTTTTTCCTTTTTTTCACCTGGGTGTGTGTTTGTTCAGCACGGAGCTGGAAGCAAGCAGAGAAAAGAGGGAAAATGGGATCTCAGGGAAGAAATAGGAACAGCTCTTGGCAGAAAAAAACATTCCCTGAGCTTGAAAATGCTGGGAGGGGCAAAAAAGAGGCGAATAATTTCCAAAAATGCCAATTCGCATCCCCAGCCCCAAAATTCCCAACTCTGTGGGGAAAACAGCCTCAAACAGAGTTCTCTGCTACGAAGAAAATAAAAATATTGGCCTCTCCTTTCCCTTCCTGCCCTCATGGCTCCGTTTGTTTTACACAACAAATTGAAGATTTCCGAAAGCCTGAGGGCCAGAAAAATGAATTGTGGTTTGAAATCAGCGATGGAAAGGAATTGGATTTCGTGGGAATGTGGGGAGATTGTGGATGTGGGTTATCTGCCAGTGTTTTATTTTAAAACTCGGAGGGAAGGGAATTACAGCAGGGTTTTTTTGTAGATTTTATTGGGAACAGAGAGATCAAACAAACATTTCGCAAAGTTTTTCAGATTTTTTTTCCCCTTAAAAAACGCGATTGAGGCGTGGGATTTTTGGATGATGGAGGTTATAAATAAAAATTGGGAATCAGCTGGCTCAGATTCCCTGGAATTGTGGCTCCATTGCACCCGGGGCTGCTGGAGCCTGAGCTCCCTTTTCCATTCAGAAGCCAAATATTCGGGATTAATTCCATGTTTCACCCCAACCATTCAAATGATCAATTCTGGGAATACGCAGAAGATAAGGGTGAAAAGGCCTCTCCATGTGACAGGAGCCATGTCTTTGGAATTCTGCTCCGCCGGAACAGAAAGGCAAAATAGAGGAGATTGTCAGAAAAAGCCGCATTTCCTTCAAAAATGGCCTCGCTGATGCGTGGGATCACATCCCCTACCTAAAACCCAAGCACTGAACACAAAATTTATATTATTTCACGGATTTCAGATGGAACGCTGGCAGATTTTATCTCACAAATTGTCTCGTTTCCTTTCGTAAATCCAGAATGTTCAGCGGAACGTTAAGAAAACTCTGGGTTTTTTCCTGTTTTTTGCTTTTTTTTTTTTTGAATTCTTTTTTACTTTGACACAATTTAATTTGTTTGGTTTTTTAACTGGGTACTGGGCATAGAAAAAGGGAGTTGTAATGTTCTTTTTATCTCAGATATAATCACGTACTTCCACAAGAATGAAGCAGAATAATCCACCCACCACCCACTGAAATTATTTAAGTTGGGTTTTTTCGTGACTTGGTTTTTTGTGGGGTTTTTTTTGCTGTTAACAGTTCTCATCCGTGGAAAATATTTGGTCCCTCCAGCAAGACCTGACCTCCCTAAAATCCTTCAAAACTTTAAAAATCTGAGGAATTCAAGGCACCAAAATCAGCCATGAGGAGATTCTGGGATTTTCCTTTGCTGTGGAATGGGAATGAGTAGGGAGATGTTGGAGAACATTTTTTTCCCTATGGCTTCTCCAAACCCTGGCAATAAAACCCAAATCTGAGGAGTCCCTTTTATTAAAACTCATCCATTTTTAAAGGCTTTAATATCTGGATTATTAATATCTGATGTTATTTAATGTCCTGGTTTCCCGAGAACGAGAAAACTTCTCCTGCTTGCCAAAAATTCCATGTTAAAATTCCAGGTGCAGAGAGGTTTGAGCCTTAAACCTGGACTAAAAAGATTGTCTTGGCTTCCTCATTTCCAAATTTTTTAGACACGAGAGAGCAGGAGAAGAAGAGATATTATAATATATAATTAGATTATATGTTATTATATATATAATATATGTTATTGTATATATAATATATGTATTGTATTATATATACATTATATTCTATATGTAATTATATTCTATATTATAATCTATTCTATATTATTATTGATAATATAATATATATTATAATGTGTTATAGAAAATATAATATTATATATTTNAGGGAAGGGAAGGGAAGGGAAGGGAAGGGAAGGGAAGGGAATTCCAGGAGAGGAGCAGGAGCTGTGGAGGTGGAGGAGAAGAAAAGAGTCATGAGAGGAGCTTTGGGAGGCTGAGAGGAGGAAATTGGGGATGACATTGGAAAGAATATTTTAGAGTTTACATTTCAAGGAATATTTTTTTTTCCAGGAGATGTGGCACTACCAGAATTTTTTTAATCTAAAAAATTACATTTATTTGTTTTTATTGATACTGTCAGGCAGGAAGAGGCCAGTGGGCAGCCTCGAATGGGAATCCAGGAAATCCAGGAAAGGAATCCCCAGCCAGGAAGATTTTCCCAGGTTTGCCTGCGGTGAGGATGGATTATGGAATATCAAAACAGCCAAGGAAATTAAGTTTTTCCACAGAATTTATGGGCTGTAACAGCCAGGTTAAAAACTTTAAAACCAGGGAGAAACTTAAATTTGTTATTGAATATGGAATATCCACTGGAATGTTCTTGGAAAACTCACTTCCAATTCCGGCCATCCCTTGCTAAGTGTACTCAACACATTGAAAATGTTTTCTCAGGGAGAGGGGAAATGTAATCCCAGGATTCCAGGATCCAATGGAAGGAGCATTCCTGACATGGTATGGGTCATACCTGAACCACCCTAATCCCCTAAATCACTCTATTCCCACAGTCAGGGGCTGTAGCTTTGATCCCTGCTCCATCCCATCCTTCCCCATCCCAGGAAATTACTCCAATTCCATCTTCTAATCCCAAATTAATTGGGAAATATCCACAATTTAATCAGGAAATCAGCCGGATCCGTAGCAGGGTCAGAAAAGCAGTTGTGAGCTCAGTCAGATTTGGGGGATTCCTTTTCCCCAAAAAAATTTGGGAATGGACAATTGAATTCTCTTCCATCCTTCCTCATCCCGTGGCCGCATCACAGGAGCTGGGGATGGACCTGGAAATCCTCCAAAACCCAGTGGGAGATGGATTCCTACAACCAGCATAAATCAGGTGTAAATCCTAAGCAGATTTGGTTATTGAGGTGTGCAGTTTTTACCGGAATAAACCTTTGGATTTCAAAGCCTGCTCCAACCCTCACTCCAAAATCAGAGCAAACAGAATTTCTCAACCCAAAACCGAACCCAGCACGTGAAAAATCAGAGATTTTCCAAACTTTGTTTGTTCTGCACGAGGGATTTTCCCTCCATTTTCTGTGTTACAGGGAGATTTTTATCATCTCCGATGCTCTGGGAGCCTGATGCTCTTTTCATGAGCTCAGCACATGAAAAGCAGAATTAATCTCACAATCCTCTTCCTTTTCCGAGGAAGTCTGAGCTCATTTTGGTCTCCACAACTCTGGCAGGGCAGAGGTGCAAAGAGAAGCCAATTCTCACCACGCTTTTGAGAGGTGACAGCAGAGGAAGGAAATGGAAAGGAGAGAAAACAGGAAGAAAATCATAAATGTTGCTTCATCCGGTGATTCCCAGCAACTGGAGGAACTTTCCACTCTTTAATTAAGCACTTTATTAATTGAATAAACCCCAATAATCCCCACACTGATCATCAACATGAAACTTTAGTTATTTATTCTTATTCTGATGATGATAACGATGATGATAATGATGATGATATTGANNTTATCATTATTATTATTACCATTATTATTATTATTATTACGTCGACTACGACATCACATTAAACCCTCCAAAGTGTTAAATTTTGGCTTTGGCATCGTGCAGGAAGATCAGCCCCTGCACAAAGGCGCTCCCAAACTCTCCCATGGCTTCTGCCTCTCTTGGACCTGTTTTCCCATTTCAATTGTCCTGTGAATCTGCTGACCTTAAAAAGGGAATTTTTTTGATGCAAATTCTGACCTACTCAACAGAGGAGGGAGCCCAAGGTTGGGTAAATGTTGGAGGCTGAACCAGGAAGATTTCATCTCCGTGGGCTGGCCAGCAGAGGAGACAATCCTTGGGAACAGCATTCCCGATGTAAAACCCTCTGGCAATTTTGGAGTTGGTATTGACAGGTCTTGGACTGGGTCCCTGCAGCCTCCGGCGTTTCTGCAGCGCTGGCGGAGAGGAAAATGGAAAAGGTCCAAGAGTTCCTCTGAGTCAGGAAGGACTTTTAAAAGCTGATTTTGGTAGTGGAGTAACTGAGGGAGACAAACTTTCTAGACAGGTTGGTACAACAGGAATGGTTTAAAATAAAAGAGGGTTGATTTAAATTAGATTGGATTGGACTGGANAAGAAGAAGTTTGATACAATGAGGGCGGTAAAACATTGGGACAACTTGGAATTGTAGAATCACCAGAGTCATAAAATCATGGAAAATTCTCCAGTGCCACCCCTGCCATGGGCAGGGACAATTCCCACTGTCCCAGGATGCTCCAAACCCCATCCAACCTGGCCTTGGACACTGCCAGGGATCCAGAGGCAGCCACAGCAAATCTGGGAATTCCAGCCCAGGCAGGAATTCCTTCCCAATATCCCACCCAAATCTCCCCTTTTCCAACTCAAAGCCATTCCCTGTGTCCTGTCCCTCCATCCCTTGTCCACAGTCCCTCTCCAGCTCTCCTGGAGCCCCTTCAGGCCCTGCCAGGGGCTCTGAGCTCTCCCTGGAGCTTCTCCTCTCCAGGGGAACATTCCCAACTCTCCCAGCCTGGCTCCAGAGCAGCTCCAACCCTCGGAACATCTCCGTGGTCTCCACATCTTTCCCAGGACTGGACAGAGTTCTCCAGGTGAGGTTTTAAATCTCAGTGTGAGCAAAGTGGAGCAAAACAAACGTTAAACGAACTCCTGGAGGATCCAGGTGAGGCCACTCTGGGCAAACAGAGGGAAGTACTGTGGGGGATATCCTGGGAAATTCCCAGGACAGGTCTGAGCACGGCAAATTCTTGAGGACACCACAGATCCCAAAACGGGGAGAGCTTTGTGGACTCAGAAACGTAGGCAGGAATTTTCATCCATCCATGTGAACCGACCCAGGGCACCCGCAGCTCCCTCATGGAAGAACAGAGCGGAGAAAGATCTGAGGGAAACAGGGACAACACAAAAAAACAGGGAAAAAAAATAAAACACCAAATTTCCCTGATAAACACAAACCAGCTCATCCCTGCCACATCATTCCTCGAGCAGGGGAATTGCGTTTTGCTTTTTCCAGCAATTTCCAAGCCAGAGGCTCCTGCTGACCTTTATTTGTGTCCCCTGTCTGTGTAACGAGCCCACTTCGAGCCCGACCACGCTCGGAGAAAATGAAGCGAGGCCCCTGCCAGGGCGTTTATATTTAGACATCCCCCAGGCACGGAGCAGGTTGCTGATTTTCCGTGGAAATTCTCTTCCCAGACTAACGGCTCTGCGTCGGTGGCACGGGGAATGATTAAACCCCAGCCCTGCAAGGGAGAATGTGAGCAGGGCTTAGCAAAGCTCGGCCCAAACCCGGCTTGTAGCGATGACTGAGCCAACCCGAGGGAAATCGTCTTTATGCTGATTGTTTTCTCAAAAAGGGAAAGATTTAAGGGGAAAAAAAAAAATGGAATTTGGGCAGCATTCCCTTCGAATTTGTCACTTGTGATGGAAATTAGGTCTTCAGGCAGCGCGGGGAGGAAAAAACCTCATGGAAAATCTGCCCCAGAGCATTAAAGTAAAAGGGTTCTAGGGATCAGCTTTCAGCTGGAAAGGAAAAGCTTCAAGCCTGGAATTCCAGGATGGTTTGGGTTGGGAAGGGGTTTAAAGCCCGTCTCATTCCAACCCCTGCCATGGGAAAGGACATTTCCCACTATCCCAGTGCAGCCATGTATGCTGATCATCAGAGAGTCAGGAAATCATGGATTATTTACCATTGTTATCCAGGGATAGGATGATCCAAGAGCTCCGGAGCCAGGCTGGGAGAGCTGGGAATGTTCCCCTGGAGAGGAGAAGCTCCAGGGAGAGCTCAGAGCCCCTGGCAGGGCCTGAAGGGGCTTCAGGAGAGCTGGAGAGGGACTGGGGACAAGGGATGGAGGGACAGGACACAGGGAATGGCTTTGAGCTGGAAAAGGGTTGGATACTGGAAATTCCAGCCAAAATTCCCTGGTTGATTTAAATCATCTCCCAGTGATCCTGGCAGGGTTTGCTGTTTTTTTCCAGTGAGATATTTTTAACCAACTCCTCCCTCTCCCAGGCTTCTCTGCCCGACATTCCCACCCTGTGCCTGAAATCCTTGTCCAAACACTCCTGGAACTCTGGATAAGTTGAACGTCTCGAAGGTCGGAGTCCACTTCCCTCCAGAGCAGCCTGAAGAATTTGGGCACCTGGAAAACATTGGGGTGAGCACAGGTAGGATCCAAGTCTCCCATTTCATTTCCTGCTGGAAGTTTGGACCGTTAGGAGCTAAAAATGAACCGGGACAGAGCAGAGGACGCTGAGTGTCAATTTGTTCAGTCCCGCCAGGCCTTGATGTTGCAGGGCAGCCCCAAACCCCGGCAGGCGTTCCCATACCAGGAAAAGAGTTTGAGTTTCACCCCTGAAACTTATCAGGAAGAAGAGCCAGAAACTTCCATGCTCTTCTCACCGTAACTGTCCCAGTGCCAGGACAAAGGGATCTGTTGGACCCTTGAGCTGTTCCTCAAGGAATGTGGCTGTTTTCTGTTGGGCACCAAGGCCAAAAACCCCTGCTGGATTGTTGAATGACGCTGTTTCACACCACAATGACACAGACCCTGAGATCCAGAAGGCTGAAAATGACTCCTTGATTTTTGGGATGTGTCTCCTTTTTATACTATTTCCCACAGACCAATTGGATTGGTGACACAAAGACAAACCTCTTCACTCACATTGGTCACAGCAGAGGGACATCAAGAAGATTTTCCCTCCCCGGGAAAGGAATGAATAACAAAGTTACAGCTACAAAACCTTTTTTGTTGTTGTTGTTTAAAGAAAATTCCCTGGGGAAAGAATTCCAGAAAACCAAAACACCTCAGGCACAGAACCAGGGCTACAGTGACTCATTCCCAGCTTCCAGGGAACATCCCACTTTCCATCCACTGGACACAGGGATGAAGCTGCTCAGATCACCCATCTCCAGTTTTTCCAGGATTGCCTTTTCCCAAGGCTGGACAGCAGCAGTTTGGGGTTGGAATGACTTTGGTGGGAGTAAGGCAGAGTTCAGGATCGAATCCATGTTTTTTTAGGCACGCTGGATCCAAGGAAGCAGCTTGGGGTGAAGCCAAGGGCATCTTGTTTTCCTGAGCGCTCTCTGCGCTGTTTGCTCTGCTCTGCTCCCAAAGCAAAAGTTCCTTTTTACTTTTTTTGGCAACACCGGGAAGGGAGAAACCCTGAAACTTTCAGATCTTCAGGGCCTTAACAGCAAACAGCAAAAACACACAGAGCTGGGAAAACATCTCCCTGCTCCTTAAATAACATCCCTGCAGGGCTGGGATTGCAGGATCCACCTCCATCCCACGGGCAGCTCCTTCTGAGGAACGAGATTCCCGAGCCTTTCAAATCCTCATTTCCTCCCTCCTCATCTGAGCTGACACTAATGGAGCGACGCTCAGGGCGGGGAAATTGGTGCTCCCTGTGCTCCCTGAGCCCGCAGCTGTGTGAAAGAAGGATCCCACTAATGGAGTTCCCTTGTTTTTTTTGATGCCAGGTTGGATAAACCCACAGCCGGGATTTCTAATCCACCACTCGCCCCTGGCCCCGCTGGAAAACGCCGAGTTTTGCTCCCCAGCTCCCGTGTCCATTAACTCCCTCCCAGCTTTGCTCCTTCCCAGTTCCAGCTGTGCTCTTGGCCTGGTTTAGGGTAAATTAGGGAGGAAACTTCCAAATGAGGTTGCTCTGGAGACCAAACCCAAATGGCCCCTTCCCCCAGTCCGTCCGGGGAAAGAACTTCCTCAGAGAAAAGTGGAAAAAACTGTTTATTTGACAAACTGCCCACAAGCATAAAGGATGAATGATATGAAACAACAAAACCTCTCTCTGCTCCAAAGAGAGAGATGGCAAAACTGAGAGAAGTCTTTGCTGGGAGTTAACTCAGCTCTCTCCATCTCTTATCAGTCCCACTCCCCCACTTTTTGCGGGGTTTTTTTCATTATAGTGTATCCAGGAAAAATTAAATTCATGAATTCATGTCAAACCATGCAGGAAGTCAACATGGCCACAGGAAAACCCTGTCCCGGGAGAATAAAGAAAGGAAGAGCTGTGGTGCCATTCTTCCAGCTCAATTCAGAGTAATTAAGGTTCATTGGTGCATAATTAATATGCAGCTTTAATTGAAATGGTTTTTATCCAAATTCCAATTCCAAATATGTGGAAAAACTGATCCTGAAGGGGTAACAGTGAAGGAAAAGTGTCACTGACCATTTCTTCTGCTTCCAGCCCAATTCCAGTGATTCCAAACAGGCTCAATCCCGATGGATTTGGCACCAAAAATGGATTCCACTTCCCCACTTTTTGCAGGTTTTTATTCATTATAGTGTATCCAGGAAAAATTAAACACGGAATTCATGTCAAACCATGCAGGAAGTCAACATGGCCACAGGAAAACACTGTCCCAGGAGAATAAAGAAAGGAAGAGCTGTGGTGTCATTCTTCCAGCTCAATTCAGAGTAATTAAGGTTCATTGGTGCATAATTAATATGCAGCTTTAATTGAAATGGTTTTTATCCAAATTCCAATTCCAAATATGTGGAAAAACTGATCCTGAACCAGCAAGAGTGAAGGAAAAGTGTCACTGACCGTTTTTTTACTTCCAGCCCTATTCCAGTGATCCCAGGCTCAATCCCAATGTATTTGAGTGGCAACAGAAATGGGATTCCACTCCCTTCCCTTTTAGGAACTTTTTTATTCTTTATACAGTTTATTCAGGAAAAAATTAACCATGGAATTAGTGTCAAACCAGCTCAGCTGATTTATATTTTCTGTGGATGTCACAGACACTCTGTGAACCCCCCCGCTTCCTGAGACAGCACCTTTTTATTTCTGCATGAGCAGAACTGTCATAAATCCTGATTTCTTTCCTCCCGGCGAGTGAAATGTGACCCAGGCAGTCAAGTGCCAGCTCCTCTTGTCTATTTTCAGTGTTTCAGGAGTGCACCCATCACATTTTAACACTCCACAGCGTTTTCACTCTGCTGGAATTTATTGTTTCAAGGGGAGACGGGCCTGAAAAACTCTGAGGAGTCTCGGTACTGATGGAGACAACATAATGGCAAATAACTGGTTGCATTCCTGGAGGAAATATTCCATTCAAATTGAAAAATGGACGGTCAGAGGGAAGTTTTTCCAGCTCGGCATCTTTAGCTCCATGGGAGGGGTGGAACGAGATGAGTTTTCTCACCCAAACCATTCTGGGATTCTGTGATCTAAGGGATGAGGATAATGAATAAAATAAATCAATCAGGTTCTAAATATGAGGAGAATCGATATTTCTCCATCCGGAGAAGCAGAGATTAAATCATCACCTCCAGATTTCATTCGGTTTTTAGGGAAAATCCTTGAGCTGTAACGCCAGGGAGCCGAGCTGGTGAATATTTGCTGGAGCAGGAGATGAACATTCTGCCCTGGGAGCGGAGCAGGAATAAGGAATATTTCCCCTTTGATGGACCCAGACACTCCAGTTCCCTTCCCACATCCCTGTGATTTGTGCTCCGGAATGAACTCGTCGATCTCAGGCTCCACTGAGGGGCCCTGGAGGCTCCAGGTGGATCAGAGCTTTTATTTATCACAAACGCAACCCAGGAATCAATTCCTGCCAGGAAAAAAACGCTCCTTGCAAACCTGAGAACTGCATTAAAAGGAGCTAAAGAGCCTCAGGAGAGCTGGGGTTTCCTGCTGAATTCCCGGGATTTTGAAGCCCTTCGCAATTCCTTTATTGCCCAGAGCAATCGTTCAGGAAAAAGAAAGGAAAAAGAAAATAATAAACAGATAAAAACCCAAATTATTTTTCCTTTGTTGGGATTTTCAGTTTTCCAGCAGTTTGCTGGCACAATTCACACCTGGAATTTCCAGGAATTCCCTCTGACCACGGTGTTGGGTCAATCTTGGTGTACAGAGTAAATCCAGAGACTCATGTGGGAGAAATCCCAGAGAAATCCATGCCCAAAATTCCCAGCAGGATGAACAGAGCTGAATTCCCAGGATTTTGAAGCCCTTCACAATTCCTTTATTGCCCAGAGCAATCGTTCAGGAAAAAGAAAAAAAAAATGGAGGTAAAAACCCAAATAATTTTTTCTTTGTTGAGATTTTCAGTTATCCAACAGTTTGCTGGGACAATTCATGCCTGGAATTTCCAGGAATTCCCTCTGACCACGGTGTTGGGTCAGTCTTGGTGTGCAGAGTAAATCCAGAGACTCATCTGGGAGAAATCCCAGAGAAATCTGGGTGCAATCCATGCCCAGAATTCCCAGCAGGATGAACAGAGCTGAATTCCCAGGATTCTGAAGCCCTTCGCAATTCCTTTATTGCCCAGAGCAATCATTCAGGAAAAAGAAAGGAAAAAGAAAAAAATACCGAGGTAAAAACCCAAATTAGTTTTCCTTTGTTGGGATTTTCAGTTATCCAACAGTTTGCTGGGACAATCCACACCCAGAATTCCCAGCAGGACGAACAGAGCAGGGAATTTCTCTCTCGGACACCTCCTGTGACCTCTCATTTCTTCCCAGGGTTCCTGAGTTGCGCTAATGAAGTGCCTGCGGCTTAATCCAATCGATTCCCGAGATGGATTTCAATATCAGACCTTGGAATGAACAGCAGCTCTCCCCGTGGTTAATGCAGTGACTGAACTCGGGGATTCTCTGTCCTTTCCCAGGAGATGGAACTTCGGAAAATTATCCCTGGTTTAGGCCAAAAAAACAAATGCAAGATGGTTGGATAAGTCAGTCAGGCGATAAAGGCTGGATTTTTCCCGAATTCCTCATGGAATGGTCACGGATAACGCAAAGCGTGGTGGAACCTCATCTTGTCAGTGTTGGAAAGATGTACAAAACCTTGGGAAAAAAAAGGTTATAAATCAAATTTTAGCATTAAGTGACTTTAAATCCCATCTATTTCCAGCCTGGATGGGCACGGACACCTCCCACTGTCCCAGGCTGCTCCAACCTGGCCTTGGACATTCCAGGGATCCAGGGGCAGCCACAGTTGCTCTGGGAATTCCAGCCCAGCCAGGAATTCCTTTAAAATATCCCATTTAAATCCACCTCTTCCAGCTTAAAACCACAACCCTGTGTCCTGTCCTGTTTTAGGTTTTGGTTTCCACTCTTTGGGCCACATTCCTCAGCCGGGACATTGGAATTCTCCAAATATTCAGCTGTGGAGGCTCAGAGTCCTGTGGCTCCCATTTCCAAACAGAATTCCTGAGCTAATTTACAGATTTTTTTTTTTTTTTTTAGGAAATCCCAATCAGAATTCTTCAGGCCTGGCAGAGTTCTCGTGGCTGAAATGCTGCCACCGTAATAAAATTAAAATCTCCTTTTTCCATCTCTCTCCAATGAGATTAAACTCGTTCCCCTTTTATCAAACCAGAGATAAATTGTTGCTTTTGCATCTCAAAATACAGAAAAAATATTCTCATTTCTCCTTTGGGAAGAAAGGTGACTTTTAATGTCCCCTTTTCCCCCATTCCAGCTTGGAAAAAAAACCCTGGATTTAATGGAGAATTTGCACAGTCCTCACACCCACACAAAATATTCCCTTTAAATGAAGCAGCCCCAGAGCTGCTGGGCAGAAATTCAGAATTGGGAACAATTTTAGCCAAGACATTTGAAGCTTGGATTGCACCTAAAAATCCATTTCAGCTGAACTGAAAACGACCCTGGAAAGGTTTTGTTGGAGCAACGTGGTGCAAGTTTGGGTCAGCACAAAGCCCTGGAAGTCAGGCTTCAACTTTTCCAGAATCAAAGAGCACTTTCAGTTCTCCAGCCAACAAAAAGAAATGCTCCAATTCCAGAAATAATTATTGCAGGGCATCAAGGAAATCAATTATTGTGGAGCAGCCACTGAGCGAGAGTCAACTGTGAGTCAGCACTGACAAAGAAATGCCATTTAAATCCCAAAGAAATCCCATTTCAATCCCAAAGAAATCCCATTTCAATCCCAAAGAAATCCCATTTCAATCCCAAAGAAATCCCGTTTAAAACCCATTTAACACTCCAGTCTTCAATGCTAACTATGCAAGCCCATGGAAAGCCAAGGATTTTCTGAAAGGTTCCCATTTTGGAATCAAAGTTTTTATCGGGATTTTTGGGATCTCTTCAGTGTCTCTTTGGTTGAAGACTCAGAGGCTTCCGTGTTTCAGGAGCTGAAATAATTTCTTGCATAATGTTTACACGCCAGTGCAATTAAAAATTAATATTAATAAGTCAAAAGTTGTCAAAAATACTTTTATTTGGATAATTCCCTGAAGGAGAGAAGGAACTATCCCTCCAGTCATGGAAAAT
Organism: Cyanoderma ruficeps; assembly: GCA_008694505.1. Taxonomy (NCBI): domain Eukaryota; kingdom Metazoa; phylum Chordata; class Aves; order Passeriformes; family Timaliidae; genus Cyanoderma; species Cyanoderma ruficeps. Next base: position 50,857,180 of record VZDJ01007753.1, on the reverse strand, counting down.
AGGGAAATCTCCTCGCATTGACGTTGGAATAGAAGGAATTGCATGGGAAAGACAGAGCCAGGAGGGCAAAATTGATCCATTATTTAAAAAAAAAAATTAATTGCACACATCTGTCTTCTTCACAGGACTGTGGGGTCCGGCTGCCCAAACCCCTGGAATCACTCACACCATTCCAGGCATCCAAAAATTTGGGATTTTAACAGTTCCCATCAGAGGTTACCTGAACCTACACTTTGAACTCAATGAGAGCCCATGGCTGGAGAATGAAAAATGGCTCTTCCAAATGGGATTTGTCCCAATTTAATGGAATCATTTGGAATTCACGCTTTTAATTAACCTCTGCCAATCTCCAGGACGACAATTCCGCGTGTCCCGGTGACAGATCCACAATTATTTTCTTATCTTCTCCCCTTGGCTCCTTCGTCTCCTCACTCCGAAGGTTCAAGGAGTCACTGCCAAACGATCCATCTGCCTTCCTCAGTGGGGGAATGCCAGGAAAGGACTTGGAAAAGGATTTGGGAAGAAAACTCTGAAGCTTTTGTGTGGTTTGGGAGCAAAATTAACTCCAACCGCTCCAGAACAAAGGGAATTGGAAGTGTTCTTGGAGCTTTATGTTCCGATAATCAGAAAGTCAGGAAATCATGGATTATTTACCCTTGTTATCCAGGGGTAGGATGATCCAAGAGCTCTGGAGCCAGGCTGGGAGAGCTGGGAATGTTCCCCTGGAGAGGAGAAGCTCCAGGGAGAGCTCAGAGCCCCTGGCAGGGCCTGAAGGGGCTCCAGGAGAGCTGGAGAGGGACTGGGGACAAGGGATGGAGGGACAGGACACAGGGAATGGCTTTAGGCTGGAAAAGGGGAGATTTGGGTGGGAGATTGGGAACTGGGAATTCCTGTCTGGGCTGGAATTCCCAGATTTGCTGTGGCTGCCCCGGGATCCCTGGCAGTGCCCAAGGCCAGGTTGGACATTGGGCTTGGAGCAGCCTGGGACAGTGGGAGGTGTCCCTGCCCATGGAATGGGCTGAAATGGGATGGGATTTAAGGTTCTTCCAACCCAAATCATTCTGGAATCTGATCCAATATTTCCTGAACATCTCCTTTTCCCCCCTCTAATCCAACACATAAAATCACCTCCTGCATCCTTTTCTTTCCCACTTTTTTCCTCTTCCCCGAAACCTCTCCGGACACAATTCCTCCTTCTCCCTTCCCTCCTCACAGATGTGGAGTTCACTACCTGAGCTCAGTGTGATTTATGGGCAGAGATAAAAAAGAGATTTAATCATGTCCGTGAGCTTCTCCAGCAACACACCCCGACATCCTCGATTAACTGCTCCTCTCCAGACGTTTTTCACGGATGGTGTCCGATCCCTGATTCCCGGGCATTTAATTACTCTCCCTTTGTTAGCAGATCCCACTAAATCTCCTGATTTATGCCACGCTCCATAAATAAAACCTTTCCTGGTTGCTTTATGATGGTAGAAATTTGTCGAAGGCATCTGCATAAATTTTAACGGGATTTAATCGTTCGCTCCACATCCTTGTTCCCCGTTTTCCTCATGAATCAGAGCTGGGAATCACGGGCCACCACACAATTAATTCCTCACAGGAGCAACCTCCGTGTTTATTATTTAATTTCCTTTTCAGCCCTAACGTTGTAAAGTGAGTTATTGGGATTATTTGGAAAACAGGATTACAGCGCCGGGCAAGATTTATTCGGGAAATTCCTCGCGGATGAAGCGAGGGAGAAGGTCAGGAAGTTCATTAAAGCAGATTAATGGAGGACAAACGGGATCTAATCAGACTGGGAGCCTGGAGGCCCCTCGTGCTGGGGCAGGGACATTGTTCCTGTGGATTATTTGTGTCCCTGCCGCGGGAACGTTGGGAACGACAGCAGATCCATCCTTTTTAGCTGCTCCGGCCGCTGATAAATGAGTTCCTGCCCACAATTGGCATTCTGTCAGGGAACTGAGGCACTGCTCCAATTAGTGCTCCTCACGGAGGGAAAGGAAGGAAGGCAGGGGCTGGCCCTGCCTGCAAAGTGCCCAGAATTCCAGGCTGCTTCATTATCCTGCTCCTCCACTCCCAGGCCTGCCCCAGGGAACAGCCTGGATGATCATCCTGTAGCTGCAGCACTTCACCGGCTCGGGATGTTGTAAGTGGATATTATAAAGTTGGCTTGATGTGTGCTGTTTGATTAAGAACGTCGTGGTAAGGGTGTAAGTTTTTATTTCTGCTATTAGTAAAGAAAATTTGGTGTAGTGGTGGTAGTTGATACAGCAGCTGCTTGAACTGTCTGTTTGACCAAAATAATATCCAGTGAACATGTAAAGAAGACCCTGCTATTGATCTAATATGATTAAAATGTCTGTTTGACCAAAATAACATCCAATAAACACATAAAGAAGACCCTGCTGTTGATATAATATGATTAAACTGCATGTTTTATCAAAATAACGTCCAAAAAACATGTAAAGAAGACCCTGCTGTTGATATAATATGATTAAACCGTCTGTTTAATCCAAGCAACATCCAATAAACATGCAAAGAAGACTCTGCTATTGATATGATTAAACTGCATGTTTTATCAAAGTAACATCCAATAAACATGTAATGAAGACCCTGCTATCAATATCATTAAACTGTCTGTTTGACCAAAATAACATCCAATAAACACGTAAAGAAGACCCTGTTGTTGATATAAAGTGATTAAAATGTCTGTTTGACCAAAATAACATCCAATAAACACATAAAGAAGACCCTGCTATTGATACAATATGATTAAACCATCTGTTTGACCAAAATAACATCCAATAAACACGTAAAAAGACCCTGCTATTGATATAATGTGATTAAAATGCCTGTTTGACCAAAATAACATCCGGTGAACACGTAAAGAAGACCCTGCTATTGATGGACCAACTATCAGCATCTGCCATCTGAAGAAAGTATGGATCCAGGCCCAAGCTGGAGGAGATAATGAAGGTGATAATGAAGGCGATAATGAAGGTGATAATGAAGACACAGCCAAAAAACCGCACTGTGCTCTAAAAAGGCGGACCCAAGGAAGGGCCATGCAAAAGAACTCCTGGAATATGGAAACTAGTTTGTGGAAAAATGTGAATATTCAAGACAGATGCAATAAAAAAGGTATTTAAAGGATGCCACAGAAATAACAAGTTGTGGACTTGGCTGAATTCCAAATCACCTGGCCGGCCATACTTCCTTTTGCTCAATCTGTTTCCTAATTGTCTTATTTTTTTTATTATTATTAAACCTATTTCTTAAAATTTACCAAAAAAATAAACTCTGTTTTTCACAGGGGTTTGCAAAGCCAAGGCTTGGGGAAGGAGCAGTTCCAGGGAAGCGCCGCTCAGGGACTGGCTGGGCAGCAGAGGCTGAGCAGGACAGGCAGAATTGGCTTGTGGGGATTGATTTTTTTCCTTTTCAGCCATTCCAGGATCATTGAGGTCGGAAAAGATTTTGGGATCATGGAGTTCCACCTTCCCCCAGCACTGCCAGGGCCACCATTGCTCCGTGTCCCCAAGTGCCACATCCACAGGGCTTTGAAATCCCTCCAGGAATGGGGACTCCACCTGGGCAGCTGTGCCAGGGCTGGACAGCTCTTTCCATGAAGGAATTTTCCCTAATTCCAACCTAAACATCCCCTGGTGCAACTCGAGGCTGTTCCCTCTTGTTTTGGTGCAGATCAAGAAGTGATAAACGCTCCTGGAGCTCTGGGATCATCCAGTGGCAAAGTCTGGTGGGTGATGGGATGCTGAGGACAATTTCCATCTCTTAATTAAGTTAATTAGGCCAAATTCCCAGCCAGTTCAATCAAGAATAATTCCTGCTGTTGTCCTCGTTCTGGGAATGCCTGGAAGCCTTTCCTGGGACCAGAGCACACATGGAAAATCCATCCATTCTCAGGTCATCTGGATATTGGGAAATGCTGGGAAATGGAAGGGAAATGAATATTCATTAATATATCCAGGAGGGAAAGGAAAGAGAACAAAACCCGACCCGAAACAGGAGGGAATTGAGTTGTTTAGCATAAAGAAAAATGCTGACGCGAGAATTTATCGGTGTTTGAACAGGGCTAGAAATTGGAAAATCCTGGGGCTGACTTCCTGAGGGAATATCGGTGTGTGGGAAGAAGAAGTAGCTGGAAGATGGAGTTTGAGAAGCTTTGCAAACGAAATTATAAATTGTTTTATGTCCGAATTCAGGCAGGGGTTAGAGAGGTGTCTCTAGGCTTAAGTCTAGGTTTAGGTTGAGGTTTAGGTCTAGGCTTAGGAGCGTCTCCTGGGGGTGAGGTGGGACTTAGTGCAAATCCTCTTCCCACTGAGTTCTCCCTTTCCAGGCCCTTAATAAATTACGAATAACAGCAACAACTCCTGAGATTCCCATTTCATTTTCCAGTGAGATTCTGGCTTTTCCCGCTAAGCCTGGCTTTGCTAGAGCCTGGAGATGAACCCATCAAACCCCCAGCACGATGCTTTGAAGGCCTGATTTTTGTGTTTCCAGCTTAGTCCAGATCCCAGCCAACAAATCTGGCTCCTGCTTTAATCTGGGATCCACACGGAGCAGAGATTTCTAAAAATTCCTCTCAGATTCTCAGGGTTTAAATTACCTCCCTGCCACTCCTGGAATATCCCTGGTTTTCTCCAGCTGAGCAATCCTGCCCATAGTCCAGCCCATTCATAAAGAGTGAGCAGGTAGTAATTAATTTTAATGAATGCTGTTGATGCACGGGCTAATTGTTTGAATTCATCAAACCCGGTGTTTGGAGTTTAATGCAGAAATTATGTACAAGGCGTTGTTAATAAAATCATTACAAATTAATTTAGCCCTGAACCAGCAAAGCGCTCGCACACGGATTTTCTGCGTGGAATGCCGAAATGCATCCCTGAATCCTGATTTTAAAGTTAGAATTCCTTAGAAGGAAACTCCTCAGGTTTGTGACCTCAGGGGTCCTGCAGGGATCTTTTCTCATCATGGAATCATGGAATAGAATCGTCGAGGTTGGAAAAGTCTGCCAAGGTCATCAAATCCAGCTTTTGATTGACCCCCACCCTGTCCCCAGCCCAGAGCTCTGAGTGCCACCCCCAGGAATTCCCTGGACACTCCAGGGATGGGCACTCCAAACCTCCCTGGGCACTCCCAAGGCCTGAGCACCCTTTCCATGGGGAAATTCCTGCTGCTGCCCACCCTGAGCCTCCCCTGGCCCAGCCTGAGGCCGTTCCCTCTCCTCCTGTCCCTGTTCCCTGGGAGCAGAGCCCGACCCCCCCGGCTGTCCCCTCCTGTCAGGGACTTGTGCAGAGCCACAAGGTCCCCCCTGAGCCTCCTTTGCTCCAGGCCCAGCCCCTTCCCAGCTCCCTCAGGAATTCTCCAGACCCTTCCCAGCTCCGTTCCCTTCCCTGGACACACTCCAGCCCCTCCATGTCCTTGTCTGGACGTGTCCCAGCTCCTGGGGACAGCAGTGGGAAGTGACGGATCCAGGAGCAGCAGCCAAGCCTGGAGGTTGTGGCTGCACCAACCCAAAGCTGGGGTCGGGTCCTTGGTGCCACCAACTCACCCCAAACCACCCCGTGGCCACCCAAAGTGATGGAGCTCTCCCAGGAGCTGATGCTGATTTTGGGATCACTTCCCACTCTTCCTCATTCCTACACTGCAAGGACAAAGTCCAACCTGTCCCTGTTCCCTGGGAATCATGCCCCTCCTGTCAGGGACTTGTGCAGAGCCACAAGGTCCCCTCTGAGCCTCCTTTGCTCCAGGCTCAGCCCTTTCCCAGCTCCCTCAGGAATTCTCCAGCCCCTTCTCAGCTCCTTCAGCCTCTCTTCCCATAAGTGACTCTCTAAAACCTTCCCCACTCCCACTGCAGCTCCCTTCTCCCTTTATTCCCTGCTCCAGGAATGGGAAGGAGGGATAGAAAGGAATCATTTACAGCCAGGGGAACTTGAGTGTTTCATTTTCCCTCCACTCCTGGTGCATTCCCTGTTCTGTGATTTCTAGGGAACCCCTTGGCTGAGGAGCTCCCTGAGGATCCAGCCATGGGCAGCCCAATCCTGAACTCCTCACCACCTCTTGCCTTCTCCTTACATCCCTCACATCCCCACATTTTTGCTGATCCCCCCCAATTTCCCGGGATCAGATCCCTCTGCTGCCCTCAGGGCTCCTGCCTGGGCTCATCTTCATCTCACTGGGCTCATCTTTATTCCCTCCCCACTCCCTCTGACTCAGGGAATCTCAGGATATGGATCAGCGATCCGGCTTTATGCAGATGACATGCAGATTTCTGGGAAGTTTATCCCTAATTATTCCTTCTCTTCCCATGTTTTATCAGTTTCTCTTGAGGATGTGGAAGCCATTTTTTTTTTCCTAGTCTATATTTAAAACTCGAATCTTAATTCTTGCTCTCAGGCATTAGTTTGTTCTCAAAATCTGATTGGATGATAACACTTGTCAGGGCTGGGGTAGCACAGGGTTCATCCCTTTCCCTTAGGGCAGGAAAAAAATCCCAAATCCCTTCAGGAGTAATTCCATCTTTGCTGCTACACCAGCTGCAGACCTGGAAATTCAGGTTTATTTAACCAACAATCAAATTCCAAATGAATAAAAATATGGAAATGCGTTTTCCCCTTTCCATTCGAGGAAAAACCAAACGTTAAACTGGAATTTTAAAGTTGCATATTCTCAAAATAAATTTTAGGCCACGTGTGGTTAATTTTTGTGTCAGCCCTTTCCAACAAAAACTTAGAATCAGGAAAAACCACAATTCCTTCCAACTCCAATATTCCTTCTAACCACAGTTCCAACGAAGATTTTAACTTTTTATCTTGGTGTGCGAATCCCTGGAAAATGTTATAAAATAAGGCACCAAATTCCGTGCCTCGTTCCAAACCAGAAGTTGAGCAACATCCCAAAATTCCTGACTCACGTGATCCCTAAAAGTTTCTTTTTGCAGGTGAAAATGGAATGAAGTTAAAGGAATTATTGGCAATTCCAGATGTTGAAATAAACATGAACCCAAAATTTAGAGTCTGCTCAGTCACGGTCACAACAATGGGATCCTCCCTGTATTTGTTTAAAACTGGGAATTCCCAGATGAGGCGCCCAACGGATCCTTTGGGAAGATCACTAATCAGATTATTTTGTTAAATTAAGTAAATTTTCCTGGCCAAAATTGCAACAACATGTGGGACCTTTCAAACTAAATTACGGAGGAGTCCTGAGCATTAAAATCAGCTCAGGATTTAATTCCAAGAACATGAGTCACTTTGCCAGGGAACTCTATTATTAAACTGAGGGGGTTTGGCTTTAGAAAGAACAATATAAAAAAAAAGGTTAGAGTTATTTAAATCCTTTTTCCCCGATGAAATCTCCAAGGTTTTACATCCATCCTCTCTTCCCAGTGGCTGCAACCCTCAACCCCAAGAAGGGGGTAAGATAATGTTGTTGCAAGGAAAAATTGCTGCAAACATTTGGGAAAGCTGTTTATGAATTAAATACCAGAGCGAGCAAAAATTCCTCAGCCACATCCAAGGCCTTTCATTTTTCCAGGAGGAATGTCCCACGCCTTCTGTGGGACTGAATTAATCAACTAATAAATGAATGGGAGAAAGAAGATCATTAAGCATTCTTTTCCTTCCTGATTAATGTCGGGATAATTCAGGAAAGATGGGAAAGATGGATGGAGATCCACAAAGCTGCCTCAACCTCTTCCCATTTTTTGTACCCCGGATTATTGAGAAGAAATATCCAGGGAGAAAACCACAAGGAGGGTAAATCAACCCCTTTCCCTTGGCTTGGGAGCTCCGCTGATTTCCGGGCTCCCGAATTTGTGTTTTCTGCTGTCTTGGGTACAATGCAGGATGTTCTATTCCCATCTGTTGGAACAGGCTGGGGAGGTGTTTTTTTTCTTTATCTCTTCCAGG
>VZDJ01007753.1:50835029-50845614 GCA_008694505.1 Cyanoderma ruficeps | reverse complement strand
AGGTTTTTCTTTGTTCCTCCACTCCCCCTTTCTGTCTGACCTGAGCTCTGAGGGTGCCGGGCCTGTGGAGGTCCCACTGAATTCTCAGAGCAGCCACAACCCCCTGAAGGATCCCCTGGAAAATGAGTTCCCCTGTCCGAGCCCAGCACAATCCCACACTCAGAAATCATTTATTAATGATCCCATAATTGCTGAGGTGGCCAGAAATGCCTCTGGCCATCCTGCCAGCCTCACCCCACTACCAGAGGATATTTGAAGCCCTCTTGGTCCCATTTTCAGGAGCCAGGTTCCCTGGGCTCTTGTTGGAGCCCCGGGCACTGAGAATTCCAGACTTTCTGTGCTCACAGGCACTGACCCCCAGGCAAACACTGCATTGACCTGAGGCCGTGGAAAAGGCTCCCAAAATTGAGTGACAGCGCTGGGATTGTGGGGTTTGGATAGAAGTGTGTGATGGCACAGGGGGGAAAACTCAGAGTTTAAGGGTTTAGAATACAGTAATAGATATATAAAGCAAGATGGGGGATTTAGGGCAGAGGCTGAGTCCTTCTTTTTCACCTTCTCCTTCACAGCTCTGGGTGGGATTTTGTAATTGGGTAGAAAAATCCTCATTGTGGGCCACGGGTGGTTGGTTATTGGGTTAAAAATAAAAATAATTTAGGTGTCATTTCTTAATTGGTCAGTTTATCCTTAAAAGGCCTTGTAGAGAGACACAGGGGCCATTTTTAGTTTGTCAGCTTGAAGTGCTGTAGCACTCACGGTTTATGAGACTGTAGCATAGATAAGAATTAATAAACATCCGAGTCCAAACATGAAACAACGCATCTCGAGCGTTTAATCCCGACCCTGAAAAAACAAGACAAAACGCAACAACTTCTGTAACAAATCACCTGCTGGAGGCTGGTACAATCATCAAGCCCCGTTTTAAAGACATTTCCTCCCCTCCCCTCCCCTCACCCCGTCAATTGTTGGTGAAACATCAGCACACCTTCCCTATCAGCTCCACAACCCGATTTTACATCCAGATAACGCCTTCAAACACGGAGCAGACGACTCACAGAGCGAACCTCGGGCATTTAAAAACATCTCCCGTTGCTGTGGTCCATCAAAATTCCCTCGGGGAAGGAGAGCGGGAGAAGGAGCAGCCACTTGTGCAGCAATTTTAATCAGGCAAAACTGAGATAAGGGACTGATTACAGAGTTATTGAGCTGATAAAATCCTGACTGGAGCTTTGTAATCAATCAGCAGCCGCCGCTCATCCGTGGAATAACCAGACGGTGCATCTGCCTTTCCCCTGGATATTTATAAAGCGCTCGTGGAAGAGTTGTTTACCTTTATTGGCTTGATTTTCCATAATTAGCTCGGCTCCTGGGGGGATTTTCAGTGCCTGGACTGACACCTGGGACACTGGACACCTGTTTTGATCAGTGCTCACTTTCTTCCTACTGCCTCAAAGGAGGATAGATGGTTTGGGAAGAGGAATTAGAGGATATCTTGGAATTATTAGTGATGTTCTATTGAGATGAGGAGAACAGATCCAGGAGTGCAGGTATCCAAATCCAGGACATCCCAAATCTCAGGAACTTGGCGCTTGTATGGAATTACCTCGATGGGGAAGTGATTTTTGGCATCACTGGTTATCCCACAGCTTCTCTCTAGTTGTGGAATCTGTGGATGTATCTGAGGGACTTTGGGAAAAGCTGGGAATTTCCGAATCTCTTTATCTCTCTCCCTCTGCACCGGATTTTGACAGGGGTGAAGAGCACCCCACACCTCCACAGGTGGATTTGCCCAAATCCAGGCAGGAATTTCTCTTTCCAGCAGTGTTTTTCCAGGATTTAAAAAGGATTTTCTGCCCAACACCAAAACCTTTAATAGGGCGAAGATTAAAAAGTTGTCTCACTAAAAACCGGCTTGATATCCCAATTATTCCTCCGCAAATAGGAGCCTTTGCTCCGTTTTTGGAGCAAACAACCCAATTTATACAACCCCAAGCTTTTATAAAAGAGAAAAGCATCTGAGAGAGAAAATCCCTCATGCAAAAGCTGGCCCTGTTTCTCTGTTAATTAAAATAATTCAGCTGATGAGGCTCGTTAGGCCTTCAAGAGCCTCCCAAATGCTTTGGTCACCACAAAAGGCTGCATTAAGAAGGTGCTGATTTAGAGAGCAGCTCTGCATCTTTATTCACCGGGAGGAAAATGGATCATGAGATAAAATCAGTGGCTGAAATCAAGGAGTGAAAAGAGATGAAGATGCAGACACAGGTTCAGCTCCAGCTGGAGCTGTTCCTGACAGGATCTTTAATTCCGGGGCCACATTCCATTGTCATTCTCAGCTCTCCTCTGCCTTGTTCCTGCACACAGAGCAGAGGCTGCTCCCTTAATAAGAGAAAAATCAATATTTTGCTTTTTAGCATTGTTCAGTGCCTCATCCCGCTCCTTGTTTACTGTGAGATCTTCGAACTCTGCCCCCAAATCAGCTGGAACACATTCCCATCCCGTTTCCCAGGGGATGCTGGGCTGGTTCCTCAGACTGAGAGCAGCTCAGGAATTGAAAACTTCCACTCAATGTGGAGTTCTGAAACACCAATTAGAGCGCTTTAGGCCTAATTGGGATGATTAATCTGCTCTGGATCTGATTCCATAGGGAGCTGGGGATGCTCCAGACCTGTGCAAGGCTGCCACAGGGTCACAGGGTGTCTTGGTTTGGAAAGACAGGTGTCTGCCAGGGAAAAGCCAGAGCTTCCCTTGGAATGGAGAATGCAAACCCCCTCCCTCTGAATTATTATAATTTTGAAATTAAGGGTTTTTCAGGCAAAGGTATGGGAATAGGAATAACAGTTCTTCACTAGGAATAATAAAAATACAAATGTACTGCAAAAAAACCAAGTGAACAAACAAACAAAAATCGCATAAACCCTGCCAGAGTCAGAGCCCTCCTGCCCCCGTGTTGGTCAGGGTGTTGGGGTCAGCCCAGCCCAGCCCTCCGGCAGGGACAGATGTGGTTCTGGTGGAGCAGAGATGATCCTGGAGAAGGGTCCAGTGGTGCTGGGATGGGTCTGGGCTCCCTCTGGGAATCCAGTGCAGACAGGCTGTGCTGCTGTTCTGAATGCCAGCTTTGATCCAGGTGGGAATGCTGGGCTCCTCCCCCTGGGTGGAGCCTCTCCCCATGGGATGATGGAATTGTCTCAGCCCTGCAGTGAGCCTGGATGGCCCATGGACAGCAGATCTCCCCTGGAGGGAGGACGGGTCCTGGAAGGGATAAAGAACACGGCCCCAGCTGGTTTAACAGCTGCCCATTGACAGAAGATCCCCCTGGAGTTCTGAGGGATGGGTCCTGGAAGGGATAAGGAAAAAACACCTCCCCAATGGTTTCAACAGATGGAGAACAGAGTACACACTTTTGGTTTCATATTCCAACCAATACACAGGGCAAATCCCAGCCCCTTCTTGCGGCTAGGCAAGATGGATAAGGGAAAAACGGTGGGAAAATTACTTGGTTTTCCACCAAATTGGAAATAATCACCTGTGGCAGGTGATTGTTGCTGCAGCTGCAGCACTTTGCCATTGATCTCCTTCATCCTTCCAGCTTTTCCCAGCTCAGGGACAAGAGCGGGTGTGTGTCACCAATCCGCCCTGCTGCTCCATCCATCGTTGCTGTGAGCGGCAGCTGCTCCACGTGCCCCAAATTCCCTTTTCCTAAACAAAACATGGACACTGGGCAACCTCCCTGAGCGCTGGGACTGCTTCACTGTGGGGTTTTTATTTTCTTTTCTTCTTCGTGTTAGAGCCGGGATTAATACACGGGAGTCACGGTTTGTGTTTGGACTCGGTGTTTATTAATCCTTATTTATATTACAGTCTCATGAGCTGTGAGCTCCAACTAAAAAGTTACAAAACAAAGGTAAAATGGAGTGCTTCAAAATTTTCCTAAGGTTATTTAAGCACTAATCACCCAATAACGAGGTGACACCTGCATTATTTATATTTCTGACCCAATAATCACCACCCAAGGCCTGCAATGGGGACCTTTTACACCCAATTACAGAAAACCACCCAAACCCGTGGAGAAGGTGAAAAAGAAGGTAAAATCCTCCATTTTGCCCCACAGATATTACCATGTACTGAAATCCCAAATCTAAGTTTTCCACCCTGTGATATCCCCACACTTCTATCCAAACCCCACACCCACAATCCCAGCGCTGTCACTCAAATTTTGGAAGTTTTTCCACGGCCTCAGGTCAATGCAGTGTTTGCCTGGGGGTCAGTGCCTGTGAGCACAGAAAGTCTGGAACTCTCAGCACCCAGGGCTCCAACATTTTCCCTTCCTTGGAATTCCAAGTCACCTCGCTCTGGAGGGACAAATCGAAGCTGTGTCCAGACATGGAGGTGGAGGTTGAAACATTCCTGTGACAGGGAATTGTTTTTCCCAGCTGGAAAATCTGCTCTCCCTTGTCTGAGAGCAGCAGCAGCAGCAGCTACCAGGAAAATCAGAGGTGTTGAGTGCCTTGAGAACCTTTCATAATTAATAAATAATAATAATAATAATNNNNTCATCATCATCATCTCTGCCCAAGGGCTTGATTCCACATCCAGGGAACGGAGTGGAAGGTGTCTGTCTGATTTTTACCTGCTTCATTCCAGACCTGACTTCAAACCATCCTCTCCTGGTAGGAATCTGAAGGTCTGAAGAGAGAATTTCTGGGTTTTGAGGACCTAGGGATGATGTCAACGTTTCCTTCAGCTGCTGTGGGATCCAAAAAAAACCAAAACAAAACCAATGGAATCTCCTGGTAACAATGGAGAAACTTGGAATCTCGACTGGCATCTCTTCTTCACGCAATGGGATTAATCTGTCCTGGTTTTTAGTCTCTAAAATTCAAGTTTCTAAACAAAACTGCATCTCCCCCGCTCCTTTGCATGGCAGTGACTCAGCTCATCCATCAAAAACTGGGATAACCAGGAATGACCCACCCTGAACATGCTCCAAATGAAGTTTTTTTTCCTAAAAGATCCCCAGTCCATCCCATAAAACTTCTCTGGGCGGGGTCATTTTGGACTTGGACAGCGAATGAAAATCATCCACTGAGTTTTGCTCACATCCTTACAGGTTTTTCCAGTGATTATTGTGAGAAATTCCATTTTGGAATTACAGAAAACCCATTTAAAACTTCTCTGATGCCTCAATACATGGAGGGTGGATTTAGGTGGGATATTGGGAAGGAATTCCTGGCTGGGAGGGTGGGGAGGGGCTGGGCTGGAATTCCTAGAAAAGCTGTGGCTGCCTCTGGATCCCTGGAAGTGCCCAAGGCCAGGTTGGACATTGGGGCTTGGAGCAGCCTGGGACAGTGGGAGGTGTCCCTGCCAGGGCAGGGAATGGGATGATCCTTAAAATCCCTTCCATCCCAACCCATTCCCTGATCCTACAATTCACTACATCAAACTCTCCTACAGAGCAGGAACAGGATCCCCTGAACTCAAGGTGTTCTTCTCCTTGTTGTGTCTCAAGGAAAAATAAATGCCCGGGAATTTCGTGACCACCGATATTGATGACATTCCTGTTTGGATATACCCCAAAATATTCCTTCCTTCCCTCAATGCAACTTTGATGTGGGATTTTTTTTTTTTTTGTTCAGATGAATTCTAAGGTTGTGCTGTGTGCATTCCAAGGGGAATGCTCTGACTTTCACGGAGCACAAAACCATGGAATTGTTGAGGTTGGAAAAGCCCTCCCAGAGCATCAAGCCCAAGCTCTTCCCAATGCCCAGAGCAGTGAGTGCCAATTCCAGGAGTTCCTTGGACACTTCCAGAGGAGCTTTTCTCCAGTGGATGTGCAGGAGGGATTGTCCCAGCCACTCCTGGCGCTGTCACATTTCCACTCCCATTAAATGTCACAAAGTCTCCTTATTCCCCCTCTTTGCTATTCCCAGATTTTGGTTTTTCCAGGGAAGGAAACGAGTGCTCCATGCCATGTAACTCTTCCCAGGAGCGGGAAAAATTAATGATTTGGGAAGTTCTGAGAGCGTTCCAACCGCGGAATGCGCACAGCCCAGCAGGGAACGTGCAGCGCTCAGCGCCGAAGGTAAAATTATGGCATTGGGTTTTTATGGCATCGAGTTTTCCTCCCTGACATGGGTTTTTATGGATAATATTTACCCACAATTCCATTATATGGACCACTCAGAACGGAATTGATCATAAAAGAGGACGATAAAACTCATTAATGCAGGAATCACAGGGATCGTTTCACGTTGTTGGTGCGAGCTGTGCTCAGCCTAAGGAAATAACCCAGAAATGGAATGAAATCCATTATTTCCTGGGAGATTATCCCGTGATCCCATCCCAAAATTTCTTCTGTCTGCATCCCTGCTCGTTATCCCATCAGAATTCCCTTTGGTGTTACATGATAGAACTTTATTCTTCATTTTTTAATAATCCTTTTGTACTGAAGAAACGTCAGGCAAACCTAAGGATTTTTTTTTTCTTTTTTTACTGCTAAACAGGACCTTCCACAACTTTCCTGGGAGAATCCCATTTGTTTAAACTCCAAAGTCAGGCATTTGCCTCCCAAAAAATTTGGCTGCTTGTCCCTGTCAAACCAATGGACTGAGCAACCTTCCCAAAATCTCTTCATCATATTCCCTCTTTCTGGATTCCAGGTGCCCAGCCTGGGTATTGGGCAGTTTTCCTGCTCTGATTCCATGATGGAAATCAGGAATTTTTTTTAGACTTCTGGAATTTTTGAAGCTGCTTCACCAGAGGGGTTGATTGGTCATTGTTATAACCGAGGAGCTGGGACACAGAGCTGCTGGAAAAACCAATTCCCATAAAATAGTTCAGGAGCAATTCCAGAACAGTCGGGGTTCTATTAAGCAGCTGACGAGCTCCAATGTGAAATGTTCCTAAATGAATTATTACAGAGTCACAAAAATCTGGATCCAAATCTTCAGTGCCAGGAAAACTCAGGCAAATCCATCTGAATGGATGCACGGAAGCCTCCAGAAAAAGCAGAGAGATGGGTCTGGAGAGCTGCTCCTGGTAGGATTTATTTGGGAAAGGGCTCCCAGTAGCCTCGGGATTGTACAGGGCCTTGGAGAGGGGAGTTGTGGCCTGGAAAAGAGAAAAGCTGCTCATCCCAGAGCAGGAATAACTCAGGCATTGGGGGAAGGGAGCCAGCTCAGGGAAGAGCCTGATCCGTGAATGAAAGCCCTGGAAGCGTTGCGCTTCCTTCACGACATAAATTCTGACTCACTGACAGCTCCAGCCTTTTTTCCTTTTCTCTCTCTCTCTCTCTCCCTATCAATTTTTTTTTCCCATTTTGTTTTGTCTGCCTCAAGCAAAGCTGTTTTCTGCCTCAAATCCTGCTGAGGGAACAAGGCTCGTGTCGCGTTGCTGAGGACACACACGAGTTGTCATCGTCTGTCACCGGCGTCTTTTCATCTTTCGGAGCCCTCGCTGCCCCTTCTGCTGCTCCCTCTGCCTTTTGATCTTCCCACTTTGCTGTTCCCTCTGAAACGCTCAGACATGCAAGTGAACAATACCCAGCCAGGGAAAAAAACCAAAACAAAAAAAAACAACAGAAAAAAAAAATAAAAGATGAAGTGCCTTGATTTATATCACAGGGATCCATGGAGATGAAAGAGGAAAATCCAGAGTTCCAGCCCAGAAATGGTTAAAGAAAATAAAGTCAAGGACTCCAGGGAAGGGAAATGGCTGATGAAAGAAAAGAGGGCTCTGCCCCTGATTATAAATCCAGTGGGATTAGAATCCCAGGGTTCCAGTGTTGGAGCTGAGCAGAGGGAGATCCCGGAATCATTTTTCTGGCTCCCCCACGGAACAGAAACCATTGGATTTCACCTTCTTTTAATCCAAATAATTCCTGTTTAGGTCGGGTGGAACTGAATCCCAGAGTGCCCGAGGTGCTGGGAGAAGGGACACAACAGCACATTGAGAGCTCTTTGATGCCCCTTTGTTTTCATGTCGTGACAGTAATGACAGCACAGGGGGGGAGGGAAACCACTCTGAAATCTCTGAGATAATTCCTCTCAATCCATCGCTGTCTTCTCCCCCTTTCTCCGAGTCAGCAAGGGAATAAAACCACATAAAATCCGTAAAAATCCGCTTCCTTTAAGAGCAGAGTCCCAGCTTTGTGTCCTTCCAGCACAACATCTCCATCACTGGGGGGAGAAACACAAAATGAACACTCAAAACTCACCCTGAGCTCTGCTCCTCTCTCCCGGGTGGGGCGAGGTTGTTGCTACTCCAGGGAATTCCTCTTTCCAACCACCTGGAAGGAGGGTGGAGCCAGGGGGGATCGGGATCTGCTCCCAGGGAACAGGGACAGGACAAAGGAAACGGCCCCAAGTGGCACCAGAGCGGGTCCGGTGGAATATTTGGAAAAAGTTCTGCAGGGAAAGGAATTTCAAGCTCAGGGCAGTGGTGGAGTCCAAAAAACCTCATCAAAGGTCTCGGAGACCTTTTCCGACCTTAATGATTCCGTGGTTCCACACTTGAGACATCACAGCACCTCCCAACCCTGTGGAAGAAGAAAATTCCTGGGAGAAAAAGAAAAGGTGAATTTGCATCGTTGTGTGCAGGATTCTTGGGCCAATGTGGTTTTGCCTTTTAAGTTCTTGGAAATTACGGATCACGGATGCTCTCAACAAGATTTTTAACATTCGTGGCTACAGACAAAAAAAATCTGTGCTGAGCACCTTGTTTCCTGGTCCCTTGGGAATGAGATGTCCTTGATGAGCTCAGCCTGGGAAAGGAGTCAAGGCGAGAAAATAAAACGGAAAACTCAAAAAGGGAAATAAAAGAGGAAAACTCAAAAGGCAAATTCCCATCGAGGGCAGATCGGGGCATCCCCCAGACCAACCTCAGTGCCCATCCCAACCTGGAGTCCCTGATGCCATAAATCCTGATGGAAGAGCCTCTTTTCCATGTTCCACAGGAAATAAGTGGCCTCTGGGATAAATCCAGGCTCAGGATTTCGTAAAACCACCTCACTCCCACGTTTTTTCATCTATTTTTTCCTCTTCTTCAATGCAAAAACCAAACGAGACGTTTCATTTTTCAAGACGAGGTGAGGGAGCCTTAAAATAAGCAGCCAAAATTGTGCAGTTTCCCAAATTCCCACTAAAGTTAGAATTTCGTTCCTGAATTATAATTGCTGGACACGTTTTCATTTTCAGCGGTTGAAAAATGAAAATTTCTCAATTGATTTTTTTTCCAATGAAAAACAGAAATTACAACAGACATAAACTTTTCCTGCAGAATTTTTAAAGTAAAGAAAAGGGTTTTGTTTTGAATCATCTTCCACATTGTTGGGATCTTCTGGATTTTTTATTCTGAAAAATGGGGATTGGTCACAGGTTGGGCTTGGTGATCCTGGAGTCTTTTCCAGCCTCTGGGATTCTGGGATTTAAGACCATCAATACTTGCACAGAATTAATTTTGATAACTCACAGAGCACAGCAGAATAATCATCCTAAAATCCTCCTGGAAAACCAAGGCAAAAGGGAAAGGGAAAAATCTTCTGCCTGTTCATCTCAGTGGGAATAGGCACGAGTTCCCAAATCTTCCATCAAAACCAGTATTTCTGCCGAATTCCTGGAACAATCCAGCGATTCCCCTGGTGGAATTGCAGCTTTTTGAACTGTGACTCCACCAAATCTGAATTTGAACAAAACCAGCCCTGAAAATCCTCCAAAATTCACCGGTCCACTTGGTCCGCTCCAAGCACCTCACACCTCCAAAGCATTTCCAGGAATAGGGAAAGCATTCAGCGTTTTATTAAATCCTCAAGGAAAGAGGAACTAGCAGGGGGCTGTTGAGTAATGAAATTATTGTAATTGCGTTAATTAAGAGCCAGAGCTGTTCTTTGGTGGATTCTCACCTTCCTGTTAACGGCACCAGTCGAATTTAGGGAACACACAGGGAGAAAATTGCCTGGCTGGATGGAGAGTGGATCATGCAGCTCGTGGAATTGTTCAGGGATTGTTAACAGGATCTGTTGAAAAAGGGACGGAAATCCCCAAAAAAGTCACCAAGACTGAGAGCTGCTGCGGAATGAAGGAGCAGCCTTTGCTCTGGGAGCTGCTGAGGGAAGTGAATTCCCCTTTACTCTGGTTCAATCCTCATTTTCCTCATCCTCTTCTCCTCAGGGAATTGAATTCCCCTTTACTCTGGTTTAATCCTCATTTTCCTCATCCTCTTCTCCTCAGGGAATTGAATTCCCCTTTACTCTGGTTTAATTCTCATTTTCCTCATCCTCTTCTCCTGATGGAAGTGAATTCCTCTTTACTCTCCAGTTTCATCCTCATTTTCCTCATCCTCTTCCCAATTCCCTTTGCTCCTGGCTCTCCTTTATCCCCACAGATTTTTAGCTGTTGTTTGTTCCTTTCTGGATCATTCTGGCCAAATTCCTAGCACCTTAATCCTGAGTTTTCTCACATCAGAGAATTCCCAAGGGACCATCCTCCCCATCTGATGTTCCAGTGGCTTCTGGAAGTTTCCAAGGCCAGGTTGGATGGGGCCTGGAGCACTCTGGGATAGTGGGAGGTCTCCCTGCCCATGGAATGAGAAG
>VZDJ01007753.1:50804623-50828708 GCA_008694505.1 Cyanoderma ruficeps | reverse complement strand
CTTCCTTCCTTTTCCTTTTTTCCTTTTTTTCCCTTTTTTCCTTTTTTCCTTTTTTCCTTTATTTTTTTAAAGGTCATCACTGACCTTTAGCTGGACCTTATATCCCATCCAATCCCATCCCATTCCACACACAGTGACCTTTCCCTATCCCAGGTTGCCCCAAGCCCCATCCAACCTGGCCTTGGACACTTCCAGGGATTGGGAAGTGCTGGAATTCCCACCAAGGCTCAGAGCAGGAAGGAGTGGAATTAACCCACACAAACATCTCTTTCCCACCCCTCTCCTTCCTTCCCGGAATTCCTGGGTGTCTCTTAGCTCCGTGCACAGCTTTAATGAACTCACATTTTAATCAATGAAATAATCCAGTCGTAATTAAGCAGGAAACGTCGAGTGACCTTTGTGTTTGACGGGACAAATATAATTCCGCTGTCACTTCAGCCTGCTCCAACAAACAACCAGAAAATGCTCTTTAACAGCCCGCCACTCTAGGCTGGCTTAAAAGGCTGTTTAATCTTAGTTAATTAACGCTGTCTAATCTACCAGAACTAATGAACTTTCAACTCCACCGGTGGGTCACTGCCACCGGGCTGGGTGACACATTTATCGACGCAAAAAAAAAAAAAAAATTCCGGGGAATGAAAGGAAAATGGGACCTTTATTCAATTTTTTATTTAATTTTAATTCTATTTTAGTTTTCCTCCTGTAATTACAGAGTGGGAACGGGATGGGGAGTGACCTACTTACATCAAGGAGAAAGTTGTCAGTGTTGGATCCCGGAGAATGCAGGGAGACAAAGCCCTAAAATTAACGGCTAATAGCATGTTATTATCGGTAATGAGTATTTATTAAATCATCTGAGCGAGGTTTCCTCACCCACTCACAGAATCCTGCTTTTTATGGCTGGTACAGGTGGATTATAGGGAAGGGAAGGAAGGGAATTGCCAGCGGGAACGTGGGAAGAGGATCACGCTTTCCCAACACCTCGCTCCCACCTCTCCGCGCTCCTCCTCTGCCGCTTTTCCCAATCCCACAGCAACAAAGGCTGGGAAATCCCTGGAGTGGGCAGTGGGATAAGGGATCACGTCCCTTTGGGGTTGCAGGCACTTGGTGTGTGGGGTGAGAACATCCCAAGGCAGCTTTGGAAAAGCGCAAACGTCAAATATTTAAAGAATCAGGGAATGGTTTGGATTGGAAGGGATCCAAAGCTCCTCTCATCCCAACCCCTGCCATAGACAGGGACAATTCCCGTTATCCCAGGTTTCTCATATCCCATTAATGAAATATCCTTCAGATCAAATAGCCTCTTTTTTTTAATAGGCAAAATGAGGGGAAATTTAGGCAAATCCAGGTAAACTTCAGTCAAGAATCCTGAAAAAAAGTTACTCCATAAAATCTCTCCCCGTTGCAATTAAGTCTTAATAAGTGTGCTAAAAAAAGAGATATTCCAGAAGACGGGAAAGTCAGAAATTTTTAACTTCAAAAAATAAAAATGTGATGATCTAAGTAACTCCCAGGCTGCTTTAATCCACCCTCAGTCCCAGGCAAAACAATGAGGAAGCTGATATGGAAATCAATAAGGATTAAAAGATAAGGATGTCATTAATCCCAGTCAACAGCATTCCATGAGAAATAATTCGTGTCAGACAAATCTGATTTCATTCTTCTCTGAGCTTACAAATGTGGTGAATGAGGGGCTTTGGGTGGAAGTGATGGAATTCTTGTTACAGGCATTAAAAAAAGTCGCGGTTGCTCATCAAGGGTTGTTGCTGAGCTGCATTAATTGCAGGGGAAAAACAGGGAAGAGGAGAAGGGGATTATTTCTAAAATATGGGAGCAGCAGCTTTGGCTCCCTGTGCCCAGGAAAAACGGGAAAGGCTTAAAGAACTGATTCGGGGGCGGAAAGGGAGAGAAATCATCCAAAAAAAAAAAAGAAAAAACCCNCCAAGGCCTGAGCACCCTTTCCATGGGGAAATTCCTGCTGCTGTCCACCCTGAGCCTCCCCTGGCCCAGCCTGAGGCCGTTCCCTCTCCTCCTGTCCCTGTTCCCTGGGAGCAGAGCCCGACCCCCCCGGCTGTCCCCTCCTGGCAGGGACTTGTGCAGAGCCACAAGGTCCCCCCTGAGCCTCCTTTGCTCCAGGCTGAGCCCCTTTCCCAGCTCCCTCAGGAATTCTCCAGCCCCTTCCCAGCTCTGTTCCCTTCCCTGGACACGCTCCAGCCCCTCCAGGTCATTCCCAAATCCAGGAGCCCAGAAGTGGACACAGGACTTGCCCTGTGACCTCAGCAGTGGCAGCACGGGGGACAATCCCTGTCCTGCTCCCACTGCTTTGGGTGCCCAGGGAGAGCTGCAGGAATCCAGGACAGGGAATTTTATTCCTGCCTCCAGCACTGGGAAAGCTTCACAGAGATCCTGAGCACAATCCTGCCACTTCCAGTTCAAAAAGACATCTGGGAAACCATAAAAAAAGAGAACAAAAGGTCTGGAAAAGAACTTTGCAGAGGTCAGAAATTAAATTCCCTTCAGCCAGACCGAGAGGCAGTGAAGTCCTGAGTTGTTAAATATTCCTTTAATCCAGGTGAGGAAGGAGGAACGGGAATGAAAGGCTGGAAACGAGGATGAGAAAATAACGGTGGGAAGTCACCCAGTTGGAGCAAGGATCGGGATTCATCCCAGGAGCTGGGAGGAGGGAAGGTGTTTCCATCCCAGAAAATCTCAGGAATTCCTATTCCTGAATTTGAATGTGGCAGAGCTGGCCCATGGATAAGAAATCATCCCACCAACCTTAACCCACATGGATTTGCCAGTAACTATAATTTAGGATTTGCACCATCATGGCTCGGAGGAAAGAGATCCATAAATAACATTCCTGCGTCCCAAGGGATTAAGTAACATCAACCCAAAAGGTGCTCCTTGTTCCTGGATGGATCTGGAGGCCTCTGCACCAGATTAAAAGATAAAAAGTTAAAAAAGATTTTTCCTGCCTTGGATGATTTAGGGGTTTTCCTCTATCCCTGGAACAACACCAAGGAAGGAAGCAGGAGATGGAATTCTGCAGCGTCCTCCATTCAAGGTCAAGACTGGATCTTCATTGTGGATTCTTCTCCTTGCCGAATTTACAAATGTGTGGAAACAACGATTCCCTTAACTGACCTGAG
The DNA here is from genome assembly GCA_008694505.1 of Cyanoderma ruficeps. NCBI lineage: Eukaryota > Metazoa > Chordata > Aves > Passeriformes > Timaliidae > Cyanoderma > Cyanoderma ruficeps. Next base: position 50,825,556 of record VZDJ01007753.1, on the reverse strand, counting down.
TATCTGGAGAAAAGATTTTAAAAATCCCAGGAATGTCAGTCCAGATTTAGAACTTGGCGCTTCTTCCCTGTCACAAAAGCCATTTTTTAAGGAGATTTGTGAACTTTCAGGTGCACTTTGATTCTAGAAACCCACATTTATTTCAAAAATGTATTTAACCTTCACCGGATTACGAATTCAAACTCCACATAAAACTGTTCACAGTAAATGGATGAGGAATTGGAATATTTGAGATAGTTTGGGGTTTGGTTTTATGGCTCTCGGATGATTTTCCAAGCAGTGAAAGTGCAGTTGTTCTGCCACAGCTGGTTTGCTCAGGGAAAACAATCCTGAGGGCATTGTCCACATGGCTTTGGGTGTTTGTGGGAATGAGATGGCACGGAGTTGTTCGAATATTCCGGAGTTTTTTGTGGAGATTTGCAGGTTCTCTGATGCCACTTCCTCCATCCTGTCACTTGCTCTTTGCAGAAATCCCTGCGAGGAGGGACCCTGGGCTCTCCCTCCTCTTCCCATCTGATGGATGTGATGTGGGGAAGGAATTTTCATAAGGATATGGAGGGATAGGACAAGGGGAATTGCCCTAAACTGAAGGAGGGGAGATGTAGATCGGATATTTGGGAGAAATTCCTGGCCGGGAGGGTGGCACAGGTTTTCCAGAGAACTTGTAGCTGCCCCTGGATCCCTGGAAGTGTCCAAGGCCAGGCTGGACAAGGCTTGGAGCCACCTGGAATTGTGGTATGTGTCCCTGCAATGGCAGGGGTGGAATGGGATGGGATTTAAGATCCCTTCCCACCCAAACCATTCTACGATTCCTTGGTATTTCAGCCACTACCACCAGTAGAAGGACCAGGAGCATTTCCAACCTCACTTTTTGGTGGATAAATCATGGATCATCGCAGACCCTGTACGGAAAATGAGGATGATCAAGGAATATTTGAAAATTTGAAGCTTTTCCACACCATGTTTCACTTCCCAACTTCCAATTCCTGAATTCTTTGTCCCTCTGAAGAGGCAGAAGCTTCCTACAGGTGGAAAAGATCTAACAGGGAGAGGAGGCAAAAGTTACTTCCAGTAAATCTGTAAACTCCGGGATATTGGGGCTGACTCGTGGAATTGCTTTCAGCAGCCTCTGCTCACGCAGCAGCTTAAAACCCATCAATACTTTAAACCCAGCCTCAAGTCTCTATTCATGGCCTAATAAAGCTGTCAGAGTAAAATGTTTCCAAAAGAATTTTCCATTGGAAGTTGTCTCCTGCCAGAGCTTTAAAAGTACAGTCGCTTTATCCCGAGGACCAGCGAATGCAAATTGATTTTGAGGGAAAAATATGCCAAGACTGTAATTCTCTTCCTTCAGATAAATGGATTTCTTTTAATAGGCAGCAGCTTTATTAATTAGGACACTGCAGACAGGAGAGGAGTTGATTTGAGGAGGTTTTGAGCTCAGCTCAATGAATTAAATTTGATGCCAATGCAAATGGTTTCAGCAAAAAAAGCTTTGAAACCCAGCCCGAGCCTTCCTGGTTCTTTTGTGCTTTGGAAAATAAGAAACCTGGGAAGCGGAAAGCCTTGAAATGGGGCTTGAAAGCCTTGGAATATTTTTTATTTCTGTTAAAAAACTTACAAATGAAGCCCGGATGGAAATCCAGATAAGTTGGAAATAGAGAGAAACCTTCTTTTCCTGAACTTTAAACGAATTTTTTTGCAGCAGGTGTGTTCTGAAGGTGGGGGAGAGCTGAAAAGGAATAAACCATTCCCACGAATTCCACTGAAATTACTTGGAAAGGTAATTCCAGAGCACAGCCCTCATCAGACTCCAGATGAGTATTTGAGTGTAGGATCCCTGAATCCCAGGGATTCTGTCCCGGCGTGTTGGGATGTCCCAAACCCCCCCAGCTGCATGGAGCCGTCCGAGGATTATTGGGAATACTCAGTGGGAAAAACAGGATGTGGCTGGAGGAGGGGCCGTGTGGAGGTGGGAATTTTCTGGGAATGCTATCCCTGCTCTGGGGCAGGAATGAGGCCGGGAAGTGCCCATGGACTGGAGGGAGATCGAGACCACCCCAAACCGCCGGAGCCTCCAACGCATCCTCAGGAAGGTCTGGAAGAACAGACTGAGAACAAGAATTAATTTTTCCTCCAGGACATGGAAAACTCATCCCTAAAATGATGCCCCCAAATCCCGGCAGGAGGTCCAGGGCCCTGCACATCCCATCAGCCACATTGATGCTGGAGTTCTCCCTTTATCCCATTTTCCTTCTTCTTCTTCTTCTTCCCTTTCATCCCACCCTTTATCCAAACCCCATTTCTGTGGGCTCATCCCAGCAGATCAGGGACAAATCGCATTAGTTTGGAAAGACAACTGTCTGCCAGGGAAAAGCCAGAGTTCTTTGGAATGGAGAATCCAAACCCCCTCCCTCTGAATTATTATAATTTTGAAATAAGGGGCTCTCGGGCAAAGATATGGGAATAGGAATAACAGTCCTTTACTAGGAATAGTAAAAATAAAAGTGTAGCTGTACCAAAAAAAAGCAAACAAACAAAAATCCCATAAACCCTGCCAGAGTCAGAGCACTCCTGCCCCCGTGTTGGTCAGGGTGTTGGTGTCAGCCCAGCCCAGCCCTCCTGCAGGGACAGATGTGGTTCTGGTGGAGCAGAGATGATCCTGGAGAAGGGTCCAGTGGTGCTGGGATGGCTCTGGGCTCCCTCTGGGAATCCAGTGCAGACAGGCTGTGCTGCTGTTCTGAATGCCAGCTTTGATCCAGGTGGGAATGCTGGGCTCCTCCCCCTGGGTGGAGCCTCTCCCCATGGGATGATGGAATTGTCTCAGCCCTGCAGTGAGCCTGGATGGCCCATGGACAGCAGATCTCCCCTGGAGGGAGGACGGGTCCTGGAAGGGATAAAGAACACGGCCTCAGCTGGTTTAACAGCCGCCCATGGACAGAAGATCCCCCTGGAGTTCTGAGATAAAACAAAACACCTCTTCAACCAGTTACAACAGATGGGACTCAAATACATTTTACATTTGCAATCCAAGACACAAACCAGCACCGATTCCCTCTCCAAACTTATGATTTACCAATAAACTCTGGAATCTTTTGTTGATCCCCCAGCTTTTGTCATTCCTTTCAACCCAAACCTCTACAAATCCTGGATGCTCCCTTCCCCTCGAGGATGGGGAGCCACGTTTTGTAATTCCCATTATTTTCATTATTGAAAAATGCTTGGATTAAAAGCAAGGTCAGCGCAAAGGTGCAAAATTGGGTTTGCTCTGCTCAGAGGAAGAAACAACCAGGAAGAGGAATTTGTGCCACACTGAGAACAAGTGAAACAAGAATATAAGGAAATGATAAAGTTCCATCACTCAGTCACACCTTGGAAAATTCCATGGATTTCTGGGTTTATTACAAAATAAAAGGGCTTTAATTTAGAATTAATTTAGTTAATTTTTTAATGAATTGAATTAAATTGAATTGAACTGAACTGAACTGAATTAATTTAATTTAGAATTTAATTTCAATTCTGCTTCAAACATCCAAGTTTTATTTCAGAGGAAAATTGGAAGATACGGAAGCAAAGAGCCCAAGTATTCTTTAAAAACCACTCTGGAGTTTGTTATCCAAATTAGGGACCTGGGAGCCGAGTCACAACTTTAACTTCCAGCGCTCGCTAAATTTGTGGAGGAAAAATTCCTCTTTTTCAGTTTAATTCCAGCTGCCAATCTTCCCTAATTGGAGACCCGGAATCAACTTTTGCACATCGCTGGAAACACTCAGCCCCATCCCCCAGCAAAGCTGAACTCTCCGAGCCCTAAAACTGAGAATCCCAAATATTGATGCTCAGCCCAAATTTTATTGATTAAAATCACCTTATTCCTTGAGCTGTGGGCACAGAGAGGAAAACCCCACGAGATGGGATCAGCTGTGATTCCAAAACCAAAATTCCTTTAAATTGGATTTTTACTGCTGGCTTTTGGGTTGTCACCACCACCATCACCACCACAACAACAACAACAAAAAAAAAAAATTAAAATGCAGAGAAAATTCCTTTAAATTGGATTTTTACAGCTGGATTTTGGGTTGTCACCACCACCGCCACCACAACAACAACAACAACAAAAAATTAAAATGCAGAGAAAATTCCTTTAAGTTGGATTTTTACAGCTGGATTTCGTGTTGTCAACACAAAAATAAATAATAATTTTTAAAAAGCCAGAGAAAATTGTTAATTGGGTCTTTCTTTTTTCCCAAAACCAGACTTTGGCAGCTCTCATTCCTTCTGAGCATCACCTGATCCTGTGGCACATCCATCAATCATCCAGAGGGTTGGGATGTTGCATATCAAGGATAGGGAACAGCTCCTTGGCCTCAGGAATTCTGTCACTGCCACCACAAAGTAAAATTTTTCCTTAGTGTGTCCCAAAATTGACTTTTCCCTGATTTCTCGCAGAAAATAGATTTAAATCATGAACAAATAATGATTTTGGTGATTCCTGGGAAATTTCCTGGGAGTTTCTCCACGGGGATTCTCCAATCTGACAAATCCGAGCGTGCGTTTTCCCAAAGTCCCTGTTTCAGGCGGGATCCATTTCAGATAAGACCAACATTAAACAGGAAGGATCTCATCAAAGCTCTGCTTTCTCCTGGAGGCTGCTCCCTGATCCTCCTGATGGGGAATTATCCGGGAAAATTAAAATTCTCTGACAGGGATATTGTTGAAAACCGACTGTATCCAAATCCGGAGCCAACTCCAACAGGCTCCTTTTATCCTGGGGTAAAAACTGAGGTGTTGATGGCTCTGGATTTGATCCACCTGGAAAACCTGCACCTGCCAGGAATCTTTCAATAATATTATAAAAAACGCCCTTGGATGTAAAGGGACAAACAAGTAAGAGGGAGAAAAACTTGGAATGTTCACCTGGAGAGGAGAAGCTCCAGGGAGAGCTCAGAGCCCCTGGCAGGGCCTGAAGGGGCTCCAGGAGAGCTGGAGAGGGACTGGGGACAAGGGATGGAGGGACAGGACACAGGGAATGGCTTCCCACTGCCAGAGGCAGGGATGGATGGGAGATTGGAATTGGGAATTCCAGGCTGGGCTAGAATTCCCAGATTTGCTGTGGCTGCCCCTGGATCCCTGGCAGTGTCCAAGGCCAGGTTGGGACAGTGGGAGGTGTCCCTGCCATGGCGGGGGTGGCACTGGATCGGATTTAAGGTCCCTTTCATGCCAAACAATTCCAGGATTCTGTAATCCCTTGGCAAGATAATGATGTATAAATAAAAAAAATTAAAATTAAAAACTAAAACTTAAAAAAAAAAACCCCAAAACAAAACCAAACACCACCACCAACGCCCAGTAAATTTTCTATGAACTTCAGAATATCACGGAGGTGGAAGGGACACACAAGGACCATTCAAGGTGGGACAGCTCAAGTTGGAGAAGTATCCAGAATCTGAGATTCTTTGGGATGGCAATGAGGGAAACAGGAATTTCCTGGACGAGCTCCTTCCCCCAGGGCTCTGCTCTCCATCTGCTGCTCCAACGAATCCCAGAGACAACGGAATGCATGTTCCCCTTGGAAAAGCTCTGGTGCGTTGAGGGCATCCATCGAGTTTTGCTTCATCCTGAAACGTTTTAGGACACAAACCCTTCCAATTGCAGTGCCCGGCACACTCCAGGTCACAGAATTATTTTTTTTAATATATTTTTATGGATGTATCTGAAATCCAGCCCCAAATATGAATCCATAACTGCTGCATCCTCAAGGACCATGAGCTCCTCAGCTTCCTCAAATCCGTTTTCTCCACAAACACCTTCATCCCTAAAATAATATTAAGAGTCTTTCATATTTTAATCTGAGTTGTCGTGTTCCATTTCCTTCGGATCAAATCTCTGGATTTTTTTTTCCCTGACATCCATATTTTCATCCAGAAAACCCTGACCAAGCACTCAAGACATGACCAAGACATCGTTGATGTCCAGATGGAAATTTTTGGCCGCTGCTCCTGGCATTTTCCTTTCTGATACAATTTGATGGACTAGACCACGGAAAAGGCTGGAATTGTATTTTTTTTTCAAGGCAAATCACTCAGCAGTTACATTTCCATCAGGGAATATCAGGCAGAACTCCCACAATTACAGGAGAAATTCCTGTCAGAAATCCTGCCAAATTAAGCCCAACAGATTTTACTCTGCTTAAAGAATTAATTAGGAATTAACGCTTTATTTTTAATATTTGCGATGGTTATATTCATTAATATAACTAAAACTAATAACTCAAAATGCGCAGGTTCTGTCTAAAAAGCAAGGATTGGACAAATTGCAATGAAAAAAATGGGAAAAAGGGGGCGAATCTTTAAACACAATTCCGAATGTTTCTCCTACAAGGACCTTGCAAGGACTCGGTTTTGTTTGGCCCAAATTTTACCTCTGGAATGCCAAACGGGATTGGTCACCTTGGCTTATACGGAACACAGGAACAGATGATGGGGAGGGATATGTCCTCCAAGAAAAACCTGTTTCAATGTTCCCCGTGGCTCTTCCTCCTTGATTTTGCGGAACCTGGGAGGCGGGAAACTGGGAAATGACTTTGGAATGTCCTGCTCCTTCTGGAGCACCAACGTTTGTCGCCCGTGGAGTTTGGAAAGGACATTCTGAGAATTTTTCTGGATGAGATGCTCCTTCCCAGCTCAGCTGAAAGCCCCGGAGACAAAAATTCCATGGCCTTGAGTGTCCTTTCCCAATTCCTGCCACAAGCAGTGTCTGAATCCGTTATGGAGCTGCAGATGGAAAAGAACCAGGAAAAAACATCCCGTGGATCCAGTTGTACTTGAGGAATATCAACTGTGAAATTTAAGGTCTTTATTGACCTGGTTTCTTTCTAATTCCTGCCTTTCCTAGACCTTGATGAGGGAATTATGGAGAGATTGGTTTGGAAGGATCTGGAAGGGGATGGAAAGACCTGAAAAAACAGGCGGATTTTGTCCTCTTGGTTTTCCCTCCTCTGCTTTTCCTCTTGCTTCACTCCCAAGGCTCCAAATGTGCTCCAGGCAGCAGGAGATGACCTTGGGAATTATTAATTTCTTCTTAATTTAATTAAAACTGAGTTATCTTTGCACGTCCCGCTCTTTCATGGTGGCGCCTAATGGCATAATCCGAATTTTCTGTGCCGTTTTCGTCCCTTTTTCCTGCAAACCATTTGCAACTCAGGGTCTCATTTCCTCTCAGAGGGCAAAAAAAAGAAAAAGGGAATTAAAGAGAAAATAATAAAAAAGAAAGGATATTCACATAAGGGAAGACACATCTTGTAAATTAATTAAAGATCTTCCCCTCTTGTGGCTTGTTCAACATCTCCCTGTTGTCCTTTGTCCTCAGATTTTCCCACTAGGAGAAAAGTTCTTTGGAAGCTGTGGATAAACAAGTCTTGGACTATCTGCAAATCAAGTTTATTGATCCACACGTCCTGAAAACTTAAAATAATTGGGAAAAAACCCAAACCCAGAGTTCAAATGGAGGTGAAAAAAATCTTTCTTTTCTTCATGACCTGCGCTGAAAAATCTTCTCCTGAAAGGTAAAGCTTTGGATTCAGCATTTTTCCAGGAAATCCGCCGTGATTAAATATCCGTATGACCCCATCCTGAGCAGCGATATAAATTGGAACATAAAGAGCACCAGGATATAATTTTAGTAAATGAATTAAATTCCTTATTTGTGGTGTAATTCAGAGAATCACAGAATAATTAAGGTTGAAAAAGACCTTAAAGGTCAAGTCCAACCCAGTCCCACCACCAATTCCAAATTTCCTTGGAATTAAAATCCATGTCCAGGTGCAAATAATTTCAATAAATATCAACAGCCACTTTTTTTTCATCAAAGTGAGGTTAAAAAATTCAAATTTCTTTTCAAATGAATTTTTATAATATTTAATTTCTTCGTCTCTTTGTCCTTGCACTGGGCAGGAATAATTGTCTCCTTGTTAGCACCGCAACGGGATGAAGAGAAAATGGGGCTAAAATTGATTCCATGGAAAGAAATATTCCTCCTTTTTAAAAGAGTTGCTGGATAGTAACAAATGATCGGAAATTGTGGGGTTTTGAGGATATCAGGGATAAAATCAATCAATAATGTGAATTTAATAAATTAATTTAAAATAAATTAAGAAGTTGATATCAAACTATGATTACACTCGGATGTTCCCTGCGTGCTTTGCTCCTCAGGCTGCACAATCCAATTAAATTAACATTAAATTGGCATTTTCCTGCTCACCTGTGAACTGAATAATCCTGGGAAATATCCCAGGGAGAAGATTCCTGACGAAACTTCAACACCAAAACACGACACCACAAATCCCGGATCTCTGACGGAGATTCCCCACAGCCCAGGGATAATTCCCATCCACTGGGGACCCACCTCAATAATCCCAAGGACAATTTGCAGGCAGGAGCAGGGAAATTCCAAGACTGGAACAGAGCCCAGTCCCTTGGAGAAGTTTCAGGAGAGAGGAACTCCCTGGAGAAGGGAGTAGGTGAAACAGCACAAAGAGGTGAAATAATCTGCTCCTGACAAGGAGTTTCCAGCTAATCCTGAAAGGTGGAGATTGGTTTCAATGCCATGAAGGGGGATTCCCTTTCACCCTTTAATTAGGAGAAATGCAATTATATTAATTAGCCAGCACTGGGTAACGCTGATCCTGGCTTTAGTCGTATTTTGGTTCCACAGGCTGAGGATGAACTGCAGAAAAGGGATTTTTTTTCCCCTCTCAGCACTTCCTGCCTTGCATTCCCATGGAATTTCCTTGTGCTCGGACACCACGCATTGATCCTGTAGAGGGAAACTCTCTCCTTGCACCCTGTGGGAGAACAAAGGTTCTTCTTCCAGCTGCTTTTCCCACCAGAACTTTGTTTCCCTCAATCATTCCCATTTTCCTGCTTTTCCCACTCCTTTCTGCTCGGGCAAGATCCTTTTAACAATCATCCCTCAGGGCTCACAGTGAAGCTGCAGCTTTGATTTCAAATATTTGGAGAGTTTGGCCCTCAAGGTTCCTCTCCCAGCCCTTTCCTACCCTAAATCACTTCCTTTGATTTTTTCAACCATCTCCATTAAGTTTTGTCCCGACACAGAACCAGGAAAACCCTAAAATCCCACAGATTTTTCCAGTTTTGCTGAATTTCAAGCCTCGCTTTTCACAATTTGTCCCAGAGCCCTTCAATCCCTTCTCTGTCCCACCAATCCTTTGTCAATGTGTCCTGAAAAAGAAGCCAAACCCACTTTGCTCCCTTTATTTTTTCCCTTCCCAATGTTTATTATCATTATTGTTATTGTTACTGTTGTTATTGTTATTATTGTTATTTGTTGTTATTGTTGTTGCTGTTGTTACTATTATTTATTAACACTTTCCATGGTGTTTTTGGGGAGGATTTCCTGGAAATGGATTCAAACACAAATCCCTTTGAATAGAACATGGCAGATCCTCTGGAATCCTTCAGCCTTGTCCTTCTCATCCCGTTTTTCTGTCCCTGCTTGGGATATTCCTCAGGAGAAGCTGAAGCAGGCTGGAGCCCATTGTGCCCTCATCCTGTTCCCATTCCCTTCCCTCTCTGGGAAAAGGTCTGGGAAAGCTCCTTGGTGCTGTGTAGCCTCTTCAGCTTAAATTGCCTTTATTTTTGGGAAAAGGACAGTCCTTCTCCCACTACTGCTGCAGGAATAGAGCTGGGAAAGCAGGAATTGGAAGCGGTGGAGAGTCACATTTATTCCCCTCATTTTTTTCCAATGATTTATCATGGAATCATGGAATGGCTGAGGCTGGAAAAGATCTCCAAGACCGAGTCCTACCATTAAATTATGTCCTCAAGTGCCACATCCACCTTTCCAGGGATGGGAACTCCCTCTGGCCCTGGCAGACTTTTCCAGGGCTGGACAACCCTTTCCATGAAGGAATTTTTTCTTAATATCCAATCTAAACCTTTCCTGGCACAACCTGAGGCTGTTTCCTCTTGTCCTGAATAGAAAGATGAAAATCCCCTCCTCCGGAGGTTTCTTGAGTTTGCAATTCCCAATGGGATGGGAGAATTCCATCAAGGATCGTTGCAAATTCCGAAGGCGGAAGCCTTTGAAGCCAAAAGAGCTGGTGGGGGCAAGAATGAATTTGGATATTCCAGTTTAATCCAAGCTTGGACAGGGATCAGAGCAACCTGGGACAGTGGAAGGTGTCCCTGCCCGTGGGATGGGGTAGAATTGGGATGATCTTCAAGGTCCTTCCCAACTCAAACCATTCCTCAATGATTTTATTCCATGATTATACGTTCAGACCACGTTTCCAACACTTCTTAGCAAATCATCGGGAATTTTGGAGGAACAACAGCTTCTTTCTCCCCACAATACCGTCTTGAGACTAATTATTTCCGCCTATTAACATCAAGAAATCTTTTATTTTAATTAACAAAGACCCATCGCTCAGATCAGCCCCTTCTAAACAGGAATAATTTTCCAACTTTTTTTTAAGGAATTCTATCCCCCTGATTTAAAGTTGCCATTTCCTAATGCAAGACTGTCAGATATTCATTCCTTAATCACAGCTTCAGCTCTCTTCAAACCCAATATCATCATCTTCCCTTTTTTTTCTTTCTTTTTTCCCTTTTTTTTNTTTTTTTTGGTGCAGGCATCGTGGAAAAGAATTCCAATGCTCCATGCTAAAAAAAACTTCAGAAGGTTTGAAATATGAGCAGGCGATAATTGCAGCTTAATATGCTAATGGGGACTGGGAAGAATAGGAGCAAATTGCCCAAATATTCCTAAATTCTCCGTGGCAGGGTAATACGGGAGCGTGAACGTCACTTATTGATTGGAAACCTTTCCCAGGATTTATTTGACACGGCCATTAAATGGAAACATTGCTTGAGGATGGGCACAAAGGGGTTTCTTTGCTCGAATCCTTCCTTCAAAACCATTTCAAGCGCTCAAAAATGCACCCGAAAACGGCGTCAGTTAAAATTGCATCGTTTATTGGGCTCCTTGATTCTTCCAAGGTGGGAGAGATGGAAATTAACCTCAAAACATCCCTAAAAAAACTGCTGAGATTATCCCTGAACATCCCCAGACAAGAGGGAGACGTCTTTCCCAAGGATTTCATCTCTCCCTAAATTATTCTGTTCATCCATCACCAGGTGCCTGATCCCTCCCTGAGCTTCTCAATTTATGAAGTGCTGCTGCTTTAATTTCAGGGGTAATTTTTAAACCGGTTTCCCTAAGCCGGCGCGAGACTCCCCGGGGATAATCACCTATTAGCTCATCCCAAATATTTTTTTTTAGCTCCTGCTGCTTGGGAAGAGCTTTAAGTCCAAGGAAAGCGGCCGCTTTTAGCTGGGATAAATCATCCCGCTGAAAGGTGAGGGAGGGGTTTGGCCAAACTGATGGGATTTTCCGTGGGAATGAGCAAATCTCAGTTTGGGAGCTGGTGTTGCTGGTCCGGTTTGTCCTCGAAACTCATCCACTGGTTAATTGGGCATCAGGAGCAGGATGATTTCCCTGGAATTTGGTCCAGGAGATTGGGCAATGCCCTGTTTGGAAAGTTGGTGGGGTGAGAGGGGCAGCGTGAGCTGGGTTTGGTGTGGAACTGGGGTAAACCAGCCTGGCTCAGCAACCCCAAAGTTAAAAACCCTGATTAGTGGAAGTTCTCCTGTCATATCCCTTCCTGGAATGTGTGGGGACTCCTCCTTTGGGAGGGGACACTCTCCAAGGATTCTCCTGGAGGTTGATTCCTCCTTTGGGAAGGGGACACTCTCCAAGGATTCTCCTCCAGGTTGATTCCTCCTTTGGGAAGGGGACACTCTCCAAGGATTCTCCTGGGAGTTGATTCCTCCTTTGTGAAGGGGACACTCTCCAGAGATTCTCCTCCCAGTTGATTCCTCCTTTGGGAAGGGGACACTCTCCAGGGATTCTCCTGGAGGTTGATTCCTCCTTTGGGAAGGGGACACTCTCCAAGGATTCTCCTCAAGGTTGATTCCTCCTTTGGGAAGGGGACACTCTCCAAGGATTCTCCTGGGAGTTGATTCCTCCTTTGTGAAGGGGACACTCTCCAGAGATTCTCCTCCCAGTTGATTCCTCCTTTGGGAAGGGGACACTCTCCAGGGATTCTCCTGGAGGTTGATTCCTCCTTTGGGAAGGGGACACTCTCCAAGGATTCTCCTCAAGGTTGATTCCTCCTTTGGGAAGGGGACACTCTCCAAGGATTCTCCTGGGAGTTGATTCCTCCTTTGTGAAGGGGACACTCTCCAGAGATTCTCCTCCCAGTTGATTCCTCCTTTGGGAAGGGGACACTCTCCAGGGATTCTCCTGGAGGTTGATTCCTCCTTTGGGAAGGGGACACTCTCCAAGGATTCTCCTCAAGGTTGATTCCTCCTTTGGGAAGGGGACACTCTCCAAGGATTCTCCTGGAGGTTGATTCCTCCTTTGGGAAGGGGACACTCCCCAGGGATTCTCCTCCCGGTTGATTCCTCCTTTGGGAAGGGGACGCTCTCCAAGGATTCTCCTGGAGGTTGATTCCTCCTTTGGGAAGGGGACACTCTCCAAGGATTCTCCTCCAGGTTGATTCCTCCTTTGGCAAGGGGACACTCTCCAAGGATTCTCCTCCAGATTGATTCCTCCTTTGGCAAGGGGACACTCTCCAGGGATTCTCCTCCAGGTTGATTCCTCCTTTGGGAAGGGAACACTCTCCAAGGATTCTCCTCCAGGTTGATTCCTCCTTTGGCAAGGGGACACTCTCCAAGGATTCTCCTCCAGATTGATTCCTCCTTTGGCAAGGGGACACTCTCCAGGGATTCTCCTCCAGGTTGATTCCTCCTTTGGGAAGGGGACACTCTCCAAGGATTCTCCTCCAGGTTGATTCCTCCTTTGGCAAGGGGACACTCTCCAAGGATTCTCCTCCAGGTTGATTCCTCCTTTGGCAAGGGGACACTCTCTAAGGATTCTCCTGGAGGTTGATTCCTCCTTTGGGAAGGGGACACTCTCCAAGGATTCTCCTCCAGGTTAAGACAAAAAGCCCTACCCAGGACTGTTGGTGTGGGAGAGTTTTATCAATCTCGACTTGATAATTGTTTCTTTTTGCTGCCTTCAATAAAATTGCTTGAACGGAATTGTTTTATTTTATTGCACCGTAGAGTACTGCGCACTCAATAATTCCAATTAAGATCTTTCCTCTAATCATTTGTCACGATAAATAATTCACGTTTATATAAATGGATCTGATTTTTCCGTCGTTAAAACCCGTGGGATGAAGAGGCAGAACTTGAATCATTGGCTGGGATTGGATCCAGCCAAGCCCAGGTGATCCCAAGGAGTTTAGGGAGCAAAAGGATCCTCTCTGCACCTCCTGCCTCGATGGGAGCTTCCCTAAAAAACCTCTGGAGCTCCGACTCCACCCATGACAGGACCACAGGGAGATTCCCCTCTTGCCCAACTCTAAATCCATCATCCGTTATTCCCCACGGAGCGTTGTCCCCAAATCCATTGAATCACAGAATCCAATCATAGAATTATTAAGGCTGGAAAAGCCCTCTAAGATGGAGTCCAACCATTCCCAGCACTGCCAAGGCCACCACGGATCCCTGTCCCCAAGTGCCACATCCAGATGGCTTTGGAATCCCTCCAGGGATGGGGACACTTCCAGGGATGAGGATATTCCCCAAGTTCATGCTTGTGCTGGAGCAGGGAATTGGGATCAGGTGTCCTCTCTGGTTTTTTCCAACCTGACCCATCCTGGGATTCAGTTTTGGGTAAAAATCCCAGGAATCCACAGACAGGCAGAAAATCCCACTCTTCCCTCTGCTTCCTCACTTTGAGATTCCCTCTCAAGAAAATCCTCCTCAGCTCTGGGTCAGGAGTTGGAAAAATCCACACCCTTAACAGCCTTTACACTCGGCCAGCACAACCCTAAATAAATTCCCAATATGGGGAAAGAACTGAAAGAATGGGATTGGAACAATGTGGGTGTGGAACAGCCAATTCCATCCGCAAATCGAAACTTGTTGGAATTTCATGAAAGCAAACCCTTGGGATTTTTCCTTTGAGCAACACCCAATCAGAGCTTAGTTTCAAAAGTCTGCCTGGAGTATTTTTTTTTTCCAAGCCCATCATTCCCTTTAAGCGGGGGAATTGCAGGGAATCACTGGCTGGATGTGGGATCGATCAACTCAGTGCTGATCCAGCACAAATATCTGGGAAAAAAAGCCCAAAACTGGACCTTGGGAATGCAGCCCACAGGGAAAGGTCCTCCCTGGGTGGGAGGGCAGGAAGGAGCTGAAGGAACAGAGGGATTGAGGCTCCTCTCGGTTTTTCCCAGCTTTATTTTCCCTAAGTTTCCTAAATTCTGATCCTTCCAAGTGCATCACTATCGAGGCATTCCCTACAGTTCTGCTCCTCGTGGAATGGGAGGACAATTGAACCAATTGATCATTCCCAATATTTTTCCCCCCCAAAAAAACAAAAAGACAGAAAAATCCAATAATCTGAAACTGTTTCTGACATCCTCTTTCCTGGACAAAGTCTGGATTCACGTATGAAATTATCGAAATGTTTCCTTGCAGGATAATTTAATTAAAATTTTAATGAGCGGCTTTGGGGTTTTCCTGCTCCCCCAAAACCAAAGGAATAAAAGTCAAAGGTACATTTCTTAATCTTTATTTTGTGTCACGTTGGTGAATAAATTTAGGATTTTAATTCCTATTCAAGGAATTATTTCGCAGTATTTGAGGGAATTTCAGCTCCTCCAGGAATTAATAATACATCTCTGAGAGCCCAAATTTCCAGGAGAAACCGTGGATGTCCCATCCCTGGATAATTCAATGCCAAGTTGGAGAGAGCTCAGAGCATCCTGGAAAGTGAAAAGTGTCCCTTGCCCTTCTACAGGAAAGAATTCCTGTAGGAAACAATCCACGTCTGAAATTAAAGGGTTTCCCAGTGATTCCCAAAGTATGGAACAAACTTAATCCCAGTGAGAGGAATTCCTCCTCTCTTCCTTCCCAAAATGGACCAGGAAGGAAGAGTCCTGTGAACTGTGAGGGGGTAAAGAGAGAAAAAAAAAAAAGATATAAAGGGAAAAATTCCTTCTGTGCTCACGGGAAGGTTTGGATTTGGGATTTTTTTTTTTTATCCTGTTTTTAAATTGAAGCTGGATTTTCCCCCTCAGCAAGTGAGAATTGTTTCCTGGTAATCACACTCAGGTTTGTTTATCCCAATGCACAGGAACAACAACAAACACAATCTGCATTCCTCCCACTGCCCAAGGATGCCGGATAATTCCCTAAATTACAGCTCTGGAAATTTGTACGGTTTCCTTGTACCTTTCAGGGAGATTTTCTTTACGATCCATGCACAAAACGAGAGTGGCGTTCCCAAAATTACAGCCACTCCACAGGGAGGAACAGGAGCCATGAGAAAGGATGAAATCCAGGATTGACTCAGGAAAAAACTGGAATTTGGGGCCAGGCTGGGAGAGCTGGGAATGTTCCCCTGGAGAGGAGAAGCTCCAGGGAGAGCTCAGAGCCCCTGGCAGGGCCTGAAGGGGCTCCAGGAGAGCTGGAGAGGGACTGGGGACAAGGGATGGAGGGACAGGACACAGGGAATGGCTTTGAGCTGGAAAAAGGGAGATTTGGGTGGGATATTGGGAATTGGGAATTCCTGGCTGGGCTGGAATTCCCAGATTTGCTGTGGCTGCCCCTGGATCCCTGGCAGTGCCCAAGGCCAGGTTGGACATTGGGCTTGGAGCAGCCTGGGACAGTGGGAGGTGTCCCTGGGACAGTGGGAGGTGTCCCTGCCAGGGCAGGGGTAGCACTGGGTGGGATTTAAGGTCCCTTCCAACCCAGCCCAGTCTGGAATTCTGGGATCTTCTCCATTAAACTCCAGGACCAGGGCGAGAAGGATCCTGAGGTGTCCCTGCCTTGTGTGACACAGGGACAGCAGTGGGGCCTTCCCAGGGACAGGGACTCGGTCCATTGTTTCCCAGACCTCCCCACAGATGAACTCCAGTTTTCTGGGAATGGCTTCCCACCACCAGAGGGAAGGAATAGATGAGATACTGGGAAGGAATTCCTGGCTGGGCTGGAATTCCCAGATTTGCTGAGGCTGCCCCTGGATCCCTGGCAGTGCCCAAGGCCAGGTTGGACATTGGGCTTGGAGCGGCCTGGGATGGTGGGAGGTGTCCCTGCCATGGCAGGGGTGGGAATGGGATGAGTTTAAGGTCTCATCCAACCTAAATTATCTTGGAATTCTTTATTGGGAACAGGAGCCTCGGGAGGGTCATTAACTCGGCATTTTAACCCAACCCCAAATTTTCCAGCACCTTTTCACCCTCAGCCAAGATGAGCCTCCCTGAGGCCACTCCCTTTGTAAAAACGACCAGCTTTGTGTCTCCAAAACAATTCCCCTTTCATCATCCCGGGAAAGGCACAATGAGCTGATCCAGCCACTTCTTTTCAAAGGAATTTTTTTTTATTTTTATTATTTTTCCCTTTGCTTTCGGTGCTGGTGCTCCCCTGAAAATCTCCACGTTCCACTCGACGAGAGGCAAGAAAAGCAAAAGCAGCTGAAATTTGCTTACGGAGACACTGGGAGCAGCAGAGTCAGCAAGTTCTTGGCAGCCAAGATCGCTTGACCTCCGTGCGCTTAAAGACAGGTGCAAAAAAAAAAGGAAAAAACAGAATATTTTGAGTTGTTCTAAATGCGTGAGGGAAAAGAAAGCTCCTCACGTTAAATCCTCTCACAGGAGAGAAGAATTAAAATGTGGAAAGGAACAAAAAGCGGGAAAGGTTTTGTGTTATAAGCTCTGAATTGCCCTGGGACAGTGATGGAACTACGGGAAACGAGAGGTGGGCAGGGAATTAAAAGGAGTTTTAATCCACGGGCAGAATTTGTGGGAAGGTGGGAGCTGGGCTCTGCTCCCAGGGAACAGGGACAGGAGGAGAGGGCCGGGCCAGGGGAGGTTCAAGGTGGAAAATTTCTTCACAGAAAGGGGAGCCCAGAATGTCCACAAGCTTGAAATCCTGGAGGGATTTAAAATTTGTGTGGATGTGGCACTTGGGAATGTGGCTCAGAGGTGGCCTCGGCAGTTCTGGGAATGATTACACTCAAAGATCTTAAAAGACTGTTCCTACTTTAACGCCTGTCTGGCAAATAGAGGAGACAAAACACTTGTTTTAGATAAAAATGAACACTTGGACACTTCCAGGGATCCAGGGGAATTCTATTCTGGGAATTCTACCTCTGGGAATTCTATTCCAGGAATTCTACCTCTGGGAATTCTATTCCAGGGCGTCCCCCCACCCTCACGGCCGAGAATTCCTTCCCCATATCCAATTTAAACATCTCCTTTTCTAATTTCCAACGTTTCCTCTCCCAGCACTTTCTGTCCATGTAAAAAAAATCGTTCCCCCTCCTTTTATGAGCTCATTTAAAAGGGTTGAAAGCTGCAAATGAGTGTTTGGATTTGCTGCGGGAACCTCCTGCAGCTTCCCGGGAATATTTGCAGAGCAGGGACGGGATCGGGGCTGATCTCAGGCACGTGGAGTCATCCCCCAAGGAGTGTTTGCACAATGAGTCTCCAGACCTGAGCTCGGAATTAGCCGGATTTTGGGGAATTTCCACCACTCTGAGGAGCCCTGGCTGGGAACAGGGGATATTATTTTGGGAGGAATGCCATGGAAACCAGGCAGTGCTGCTGGAAAAATCCCTCCCAGCCCTACCTGGTGCCTCACAGATTTGTACTTCGGGGCTTGCGCAGAGGCTGAAGCTCCAAACAAATCATTTCCCTCGTCCCTCCTTTCCAGATTTTCTGCCTAAAATTACTCCTCCTTAACTTCTTGCTCTCGTGGGACTGCGTTTGCAAAAAAAAAAAAAAAAGCTGGAATTTGTGCCAGGCTCTGCAGCAGCTTTTTGATCTTCCCTGTTTTTTCCATTGTTTCATCTTCAGACAGAGCCTGGTCGAGCTTTAGGACTCCCTAATTCTGGGAGCTTCCTGCATTTTATTTTTCAGAGTCCTCTGCGTTTCATTTTCCAGACTCCTCTGCATTTCATTTTCCAAAATCCTTCATGGCATGGCTATAATATGAAAAAAGGTGGATCGGGAATTATGTTCCTATTTAAATATCTGCTGTTCTCCCAGGAAAACCCATATTGTTTTCCAACCCACCCGTTCCTATGGATTTCCTATCTATTGGAAAGCTGGTGGCATCCAGGGACTTTTTATGGATTTCTGCTGTCACTGGTGGTTCTTTAATGTTAATTGGGACTTTTCTTCTTTGCTTAGCAAAGGCTTTTTCTCCCAGTAAAAGAAAAGATGGAACAATAGGAATATTTCAGTTGGAAGGGACCTACAATGATCATTTAGTCCAACATAATGATCCATTAGTCCTTTAGCACATCAGGGCTGATAAAGGGTTTAAAAAACATTTTTAAGGCCGTTTTCCAACAGATTTGAGGCACCAGCCTCTCTGGGGAGCCCATTCCAGGGTTTTTTCACCCTGTCCATAAAGGAATATTTCCCCATCCCAGGCATAACAGTGGAAGACACATTCTCTTCCAGCAGGTTTTTATTTCGAAGGTGATTATCTTGGATTCCGACCAAAATAATTCAATTCCACCCCAACAAAAGGGATGGTTGGCTGTCCAGCATAGACCAGGCTGGATCCCAGATCCTGGCAACCTGCAGGAAGGAGGGAAAAAGAGGATTTGGGAAGTATCAGAGCCGTGAATTTACCTTCAGCTTGTGCTGTGGCGGCACCTGAGTGACCGTCTTGGTTTGGAAAGTCAGGTGTCTGCTAAGGAAGGGAGGAGCCTCCCTCGTGTGATGGTTGAGGCTGGGCATGTCCCACTTCAGGGATGGAAAGATGAGGCTCCACACAACAGCAGATCAAGGGAACGACAACCTTTAATCAAAATCTGACTCCATTATATACATTTGTACAAAGGTCAGGGATTGGCTACACAGGTCGCCACCTCCCTGACCTGGATGGTGGACATCACCATCAATCATCTCTTCTCTCAGAGGAGAAATATGGAAACATTCTAAAAAATACATCTAAATTGTTTAGATGAAGCTGCGTGAGAAACTTCTGCACAAAGACAGAAGGCAGAAAATTCAGGGCAACACCCTTGGAATGGAAAACATAAACCTCCTCCCTCTGAATTATTGTAATTTTGAAATTAAGGGGCTCTCAGGCAAAGATATGGGAAGAGGAATAACAGTCCTTTACTGGGAATATTAAAAATAAAAATAAAGTAGTACAAAAAAACCAAACTAACAAAAAAGCAAACCCTGCCAGAGTCAGAGCACTCCTGCCCCCGTGTTGGTCAGGGTGTTGGTGTCAGCCCAGCCCAGCCCTCCTGCAGGGACAGATGTGGTTCTGGTGGAGCAGAGATGATCCTGGAGAAGGGTCCAGTGGTGCTGGGATGGGTCTGGGCTCCCTCTGGGAATCCAGTGCAGACAGGCTGTGCTGCTGTTCTGAATGCCAGCTTTGATCCAGGTGGGAATGCTGGGCTCCTCCCCCTGGGTGGAGCCTCTCCCCATGGGATGATGGAATTGTCTCAGCCCTGCAGTGAGCCTGGATGGCCCATGGACAGCAGATCTCCCCTGGAGGGAGGATGGGTCCTGGAAGGGATAAAGAACACAGCCCCAGCTGGTTTAACACACACTGCTGGGGACAGCCTGCACTGAGACCCAAGACAGTGACAGATCATTGCTGCCACCCCCAGCTGCCCGGGCAATTATTAACCCATAAATAAATCAGCAAATCAATAAAGCAAATCAGGGCAGTTCATCCATAGCCTTTGGAATTTGGGAAGCTGGAGGTGACACTCAGAGGTTTGTGACACTCTCTGGCTGCTGTGGGCACTCAGCATTCCCTCCGTGTCCTTCCAATCCCAGGACATTCCCTCTCTCCGGTACTTTTCCAGACTCACCTGCTGGCTCATTCCATGGGATTGATGCATTTTCCAACAGCCCGTGACAGCTGAACCCTTTGGAGCCTGATTGGTTGGGAAAGGTGAGGAGTTCCAGGGAAATGCAGTTGGAAAGTCAGACCTGTGGCCTGGGGTTTAACCTTTGGAGTGCTGGGAGGAGAAAAATGGGAATTTAGGCACTGAACATCCTCACAAAGCTCTCAAGGAGAGGGATCTGTATATGCCGAGGTTGGAGCTGGAGGCAGAGGGCAGGATCCAAGTGCTTCCAAGGTCTTTGTAATTCCAGACATGCTGGGAATGCTGCAGATTTGCCCAGGGCATTTCACACCTTGGATTCTTAGGTGAAAAATGTCCAGACTTGATTTTCAAGCTTTTTGAAGGATTTCCTCCTTCAGCAGCTGTTGTCTCATGGCTTTGAGGAAATTAAATTTTGCTTTTCAATATTGCCTCCCCCCATCCAGTTTTGGCCATTCCCAGTTTTGAAAGATGCCCAGCAGTCGGAGCAGGACAAGGAAATGCCAGCAGGGGAATTTCCAGGCAGGAAAAGTCAGGGGGTTTGGAACAAATGTGTCACCGAACTGAAACAGTTCACAGAAAGCACACAAAGTGTTTTTCCGTGAGGTTTCCGTGGGGGAACTGCTGAAGGAGGCAGAAATTCCCCTGGTTTTCCACACCAGCAGCTTCACTGTGTGCTTGGAAAATCCCTCCAGGATCATCCTGTCCCAGATGTGCCCGATGCCCACCCTGTCCCCACCCCAGAGCTCTGAGTGCCACCCCCAGGAATTCCCTGGACACCCCCAGGGATGGGCACTCCAAACCTCCCTGGGTACTCCCAAGGCCTGAGCACCCTTTCCATGGGGAAATTCCTGCTGCTGTCCACCCTGAGCCTCCCCTGGCCCAG
Organism: Cyanoderma ruficeps; assembly: GCA_008694505.1. Lineage (NCBI taxonomy): Eukaryota > Metazoa > Chordata > Aves > Passeriformes > Timaliidae > Cyanoderma > Cyanoderma ruficeps. Next base: position 50,804,717 of record VZDJ01007753.1, on the reverse strand, counting down.
CCTGAGGCCGTTCCCTCTCCTCCTGTCCCTGTTCCCTGGGAGCAGAGCCCGACCCCCCCGGCTGTCCCCTCCTGGCAGGGACTTGTGCAGAGCC
>VZDJ01007753.1:50763340-50804556 GCA_008694505.1 Cyanoderma ruficeps | reverse complement strand
GAACTGTGCAAGCCAAAGGCATTTAATCCATGTTTTCCCGTTGTGGGGCAGGGAAAGATGAATTCCCAATGTTTCCCACAGCCTGGGGCATAGACGGGAGCTGGAGGTGTCAGGTTTTGTTAAACTGCTAAAATTCCATCCTGCTTCAGATCCTACCAGGCAATGGAAAAGGCTGCAGGTGAATAAAAGCGCTCTCTCTGCTGAAAATAAACCACTTGGATGATTCCTATAGGACCCAAATTCTGCAGGAAAAAAGAAAAAAAAAAAAAGAAAAATCCTTCTTCCAGGACCCCAAAATAGTAAAATAGTCAAGCATTCCCTTAAAAAACATGGAGGGCCTGGGAAAATGGGAATGATGAGGAAGGCCCAGGCTCAGGGGGTCGAAGAGCAACGTAAAAACAGAATTATTCTGATTAATTCTGATCATCACTGCCGCTGTTGGGAGGTGAAACGTGTTTGACATAAATATCTGCAAAATCCCGGCTCCGGGTGTCAGAGTCATTGTATTCCCGCAGAATTTGGGGAAGATCAGCTCGAATTCCCTCCCTGTGCTGCGCAAGCTCTTGCCTGGTCCCTGGGGTGTGAGAGCTGAGTCAGGAGTTTTCCTCCTGAGCTCAGGATTAAAAGCTTTAACTTCAGGAGTCAACAAAAAGGCCAAGGAAGAAGCTGTGAGCCAATTTCAATCCCAGCAGGAGGGAAAACCAGGAACCCACAAGTCATTCCTCGTGCCAGGTCCTGAGTCAGGTTAGAGATGCAATAATTGCATTTCTGTTCTCCCGCCGGTCCCAAGCTGAATTCCCCCAATAAATCACAGCGTCCAGAAGTGTTGTTTGCATCCCACAGCCTTTCCAAAGGATGCCCATGGATACCGACACAGCAAAACCTTCAGGAGCCATCCCAATCCCACCATCCTCTCCGTGAATTTGAAAATATCAAGCAATTCACCGACCAAGTATTTAAATGTCTTTTTTTTCCACAGCTACTTCAGCAGTTCCAAAGTTCCAAAGTGACTTCGGCGTCTCCCTGACAAGATCCCATGCTGAGGTTTTTTTATCCCGAGGAATTCAGCTGTTAACACGGAGACAAAACAAGGGAACACAAAAGCCGGGCCCCGGATCGGCGGCTGCCCCTGGTTTGCGGATCAAAAGGAACAACTCAGCCTTTGAGAAGCCAGCAGGGATTTATTTGGCCTTTTGAAATCCATCACCTTGGCAACACGGGGAACAGGGAATTATAATGGGCAGACCTCGGGATGGGACTGGCCGGAGTTGGCTGGACCACCCGGCAGCAAAGGCAAGGAATGTGGTCATTCCCTGCCAGGGCAGCCCTCAGGACACAATCACCTGCACAGACACATCCTCAGGAGCCAAATTCCGGGAATGGGATGGACTGGAAGATGAGCTGTGCCAGGATTCCCAATTCCTTCTGCAGAGCTGCCCAGGGAGGTCTTCCTGCACAAATTCCCAGGATTGTGCTTGTGTTTTCAAGATTCTCAGAGCGCAGAATCCCAGAATCCTAGAATCCTAGAATCCCAGAATCCCAGAATCCTAGAATCCTAGAATCCCAAGGTGATTTGGCCTGGAGAAGGCTTGGAGCACCCTGGGATAGTGGAAAGTGTCCTTGTCCCCACCAGGAGTGGGACGGGATGGGATTAAAGATCCCTTCCCAAATATTCTGGGATTCCATAACACCAAGGGAATTGGAATGTGTCAGGGCAGCAAAACACAGCTTTACCCCAGGAATGGGATTTGGGGATGCATTGGAACAACACAATGTTTCCTGGGATTTATTAATTTTTTTTTTTCCATGGCGGGGGGGTGAACTCCAGTCTTATCCCTGCTTTTTATCCCTGGAATGCTGATGAAAATTTAGTGAGGAGTTTAATCAATCATTCTTTCTGCCATTAATTTGTATTGGGCTCCAAGCCCATTCCTGGTGTTTTAATCCAGGAACAGCCATCCCATCTCTTCCAACAAAGCCACCCTCCAAATCAGAAACATCCTGGATTTTTCCCTACTCTTTTCTTCCCTCCATTCAAAAGCTGAATCTTCCAGAGAATTATTCCTCTTCCCTTTTAAGGGAATATTTATTAAATGTCGTGTCAAAAACCACAGGCTGAGATAAGAGGAAATAACAGCATCCCTTTTCCTTGTGCCCCATCCATCCTGCAAAGGGATGAGGAGAATAAACAGACGGATCCGCTCCCCGCCAGCCGAGTATCGACCCCGCGGAAGAAAAATGAAACCTCGTCCCGAGATTTATTTGGGATGTACTCTCAGATCTCAGGGAGAGGAGTGTATAAACGGTGCTGCTCGTCCCCGGTGGTTCCCTGTGATTGTGTGAAGGATACGGAGCCTCCCCGCGCGAAGCAAGAGGGCTGTGGATTTATTAAATCTCATTTTCCGTGAAGGATTAGGTGCCAGCTGTCCCGGGAGGGAACGGCAGCATCCCGTGCTTTGGCTCATGGAAAAAAAAAAACAAAAAAACAGGCTCAGGGAGTTCAAGGTTGGAGTTTTAGGCGTCAGTCTGATGATGAAGCGGGACCTCCGCTGACTCATCCCAGCGCAATTCCCTCTTGGAAAGGGGAGCCCGTGTAATCCATCCTGCCTGAGGGGCTGTGTCAGAGCCATGAAAGGGCTGCTGGAGCATCACCCGGAATTCTTATTAAAACATCAGGGATCTTGGAGCTGGACTCAGACTCCTGATTCTCCGTGGGTGAATTTCCAATGCAAACAGGGCCTTGTGGGGAGGGCGAACCTCTGCTGCCACAGGTCCCGATCCATGCAGGAATTCCTGCTGGGGTTTTGTGGGAATTGCTCCTCCATCCTCCTCCATCCTCGACTTAGTTTGGAAAGACAGGTGTCTCCCAGGGAAAAGCCGGAGCTTCCCTTGGAATGGAGAATGTAAACCCCTTCCTCCAAACTGCTATAATTTTGAAATTAAGAGGCTTTCAGGCAAAGATATGGGAATGGGAATAACAGTTCTTTACTAGGAATATTAAAAATAAAAATGAAGTAGTACCAAAAAAAAATTTAAAAAAAAAAGGAAATACTGATTTAAAACAAAAGAGGGCAGGAATTACAGCTCTGGCTTCTCACCGGGTCTCTTCTCTTGTGAAAAATGTTGATCTGTGCCACCTGAGAAGGTGCAGTGTCCTGGTTTGGAAAGTCAGGTGTCATCTAAGGAAGGCAGGAGCCTCCCTTGAAATGAAAAATGAAAATCCTCTCCCTCTGAATTATTATAATTTTGAAATTAAGGGGCTCTCAGGCAAAGATATGAGAATAGAAAAAACAGTTACTAGGAAAATTAAAATTAAAATGCAGTAGTAGGAAAAAACACGGACAGAGTCAGAATACAGCCTGCCCCCGTGTTGGTCAGGGTGTTGGTGTCAGCCCAGCCCAGCCCTCCTGCAAGGACAGATGTGGTTCTGTGGGAGCAGAGATGATCCTGGAGAAGGGTCCAGTGGTGCTGGGATGGGGCTGGGCTCCCTCTGGGAATCCAGTGCAGACAGGCTGTGCTGCTGTTCTGAATGCCAGCTTTGATCCAGGTGGGAATGCTGGGCTCCTCCCCCTGGGTGGAGCCTCTCCCCATGGGATGATGGAATTGTCTCAGCCCTGCAGTGAGCCTGGATGGCCCATGGACAGCAGATCTCCCCTGGAGGGAGGATGGGTCCTGGAAGGGATAAAGAACACGGCCCCAGCTGGTTTAACAGCTGCTGACAGAACACACACTGCTGGGGACATCTTTGCAGCCTAAGACATGGAGAAAGAGAGAAACTTTTCAGAGGGATTTAGGAGGAAGCTTATAAGGGAGAGTATGGAAAATTCTCCATCTTCATTTTGGAAGCAGAGAGGGGTCAAGTTTGTGTTGTTTTGGAGGTTCAGGGTTTAAAGAGAAGGTGCCAATTTGAGAGTCCTTTTCTTTAAAGGATTCTTTTATTTCCATATTCTTTGGTAGAGAATTATTTATGGGAGAGATCAAAACAGCTAAAAAATGTCCTTTCAATCCCTCTCTTTGCCAGGACTTTTGGGATCAGGGCCTGGAATGGTAGGGGCTGCAAAGCCGTGAAACCAGGAAGGAAAAAAGGCGAAGAGGGATTGGGGACAAGGGATGGGAGGGACAGGACACAGGGAATGGCTTTCCACTGCCAGAGGGCAGGGATAGATTTGAGATTGGGATGGAATTCCTGACTGGGAGGGTGGGGAGGGGCTGAGATGGATTTCCCAGAGAAGTTGTGGCTGCCCCTGAATCCCTGGCAGTGTCCAAGGCCAGGTTGGAGCAGCCTGGGATAGTGGGAGGTGTCCCCCATGTGGGACTGGCTGAATTTAAGATCCTTCCAACCCAAACCATTCCATGATTCCATGTTCATGCTGTATAAAGACTCTCTTAATAATTATCCTTAAGGAAATGGAACAGGGTTTTCCCACCAGTTTGTGATTCCAGGACAAATGAAAGATCCTGATGAGCCTGATCTTCTTTTTGGTGCCCTTTCCTTCAAGGATCTCAGGACGCTGGGGGGCATTTCCTGGGATTCGCATCCCAAACCCTGCTGACAACGGAATTGTGGGGGATGTTTTTTTCCAGCCCTTTGAGTCATGCAGTTTGTGCTTTTCCTCCCTTGGTGAGAAATCAGGATATTGCAGAAGCACAATTAATTTGAGTAGGTGCCCGCTGGGCCCTTCTGTGATTTCAGGGAGTGTTCAAATAAATTTTTTTTAGCTCTTCCTAAAGACATTTGGAAGTGAAAAATTCCAGGTAAGAAACCTTGGAAAAGAGGATTCCCTTTTGTAGACTACTTGCAAAATCTTTTTTTTTCCCCTTAAATTACTTGTGGATCCAAAGTTATATTGTCTGCTCCAGGATTCCTGCATTTCCCATGAAAGTTGTGCCTCACAAATCCCTCAGGAACCATGGAATTGTCCCCAAAGCCTTTGGATACTGGCAGAGACCTGATTCCCTTGGTTGTGGAGGGTTATGATTTAAAGAACTCTTTAAAATCAGCAATCCTTGGATGTGGAGAGGGAAAAAGGAGATGCCGTGGATTTATAACCCCCCGGAGGCAGTGGGAATGCAGAGAGGGATATCAGAGGCTGGGTTTGGTTAAATATAAACAGTAAATTACATTTACGCTGGATCTTTACTTATTTGCACGTATGGGGCTGAAGGGCAGCCTCGGCACAGCTCTGGTCCCGTGGATTTTGTGATCTCGGGATTTGGGATTCAGAGGGAAGCCTTGGGAACATCTTCCCTTCTGGATCCCTGGCTCCAAGGCAACTGTGTCACAAATTCCTTTCCAGAAACATCTCAAGCTCTGTGGTTTAAGATTGCAATTCTCTTCCCACTAAAGCTGTTCCAGCTTTTCACTGCTTTAATTGGGAATGTTCATTTAATTTCCAGCCTCGTTATATTCACAGGCAATTTCATCCCTTTTGTTTTGATGCCAGAATTGCTCTACACTTTAAATACACAATTTTTTTTTTCCATGTTAGTGGAGGTTTGTGGTTATTTGGTCTGTGTTTTATAACGAAAAGCATCAGGGAGGTTTGTGGTGGTTTAGAGTCAAAACGAGCTGGAGCTTGGTGGAATTCTTGTGAGGCACAGAATCAGGTGCTCAGTTAAAACGGAATTATTTTGAGCCGAGGCTCTCTTGAGTCGTTGAGATCCCCATCAATGGTCTCTCCTTCCTGCACGCGAAGGGGAAGCAGAGGAGACATCCCGCTCCTTAAGGACATTGCCAAAACCTTTCAGAGCTTTCTAAAAGTTCAAGTGCCTCTCCAAAGGAGCATCTCGTGCTCGACCCGAGCTGTCTGCAGGGATGATGCTGCTGCTCAGCTCTGGAGCCTCTGCCCACTCCAGGAAACACGCGGAATGCGGGATGTAAACAAGTCCCTCTCTCACCGTCACAGTGGTTACGGCCTCAAGGATCTGCTCCCACCCCTCCCCTGTTGCCGCAAGTTTTTTTGTCTTTTGTCTTTCTGAAGAACTTTCTCATGCAGCCTTGTGTAAATAATGTCTATTCTTAGAATGTTTACATACTTCTCCTGTGAGAGAAGAAATGATTGATGGCGATGTCCACCATCCAGGTTGAAGGGGTGGCGACCTGTCCAGCCAATCCCTTGACCTCTGTACATATCTATAAATACTGGAGTCAGATTTGAATTAAAGGAGAGTTTTTCTGAACTGCCGTGGTGTGAGTTTCATTTCAGTGTTCCTGAAATTGGGACATGCCCAGCTTCGGCCCGCAACACATGGGATCTCAGTGGGGACAAATCCAGAGGGTGTCCATGGGATTTGCTGCAGCTTTTCCAAGAGAATATGGAACAAGGGCACTGTTGCTTGTTGGGATCTACCCTAAAAATTAACCCTTCTCCCTTCAAAACCATGCAACTCCAAGCATTGCTTTTCCCACACTTTCGTGTTCTCCAGGATGTGCCTTTGATTTGGGATAAAATTCAATATTTAGGGGATAAAATTTGGTATTTAGTTGTATAAGGGTTTTTGCAAGGTGGAAAAACCATGATCCCACACTGCAGTTCTCTTGGAATTACAGCCTGGTGGTAGAGCTGGTACCTTGACCATGGATAGGGAATTATCCAAAGCAAGATGTGGGATGGTTTCCCTCCAGGAACCTCTGTATCAAAAAACTCAAAAAAAAGGAGTTTTCTCCTCCGAACACAGATTGTCCTCCAAACTTTTGGGGGTGATTAAGCCCTATCAAAGGCCAGTGAATTCCGAAGGAGGCAAAATCCAACTCTTGGCAGAAATCTCTTGTAGGAAAGGGCTTTTTTCCCCGTCATCCCTTTGGATAATGGCTCACCAAGCTCTGTTTCAGCAGCTGATCCAAGGCCGGGTTTGTGCCAATAGCCCCAGCCCCAGGTTTGATTTGTTTAACATAAAATTTAGGGCTGTAGGGGCCTCCATAATGAAATTCATTAAAGAGAAAGATTCTATAATGTAGCATTTTATGATTAATTAACCGGGCATAAAAATGGTAATTATAATTATGCTCCTAATTCCACTCCTGTGTCATTAGCATCATAATTGATCAAAATATTTCACCCCACAAGCTTTTTAAAAATTGCAGTGCAGGAGAGGAAAACCCTTTTAAAGGCCAAACCCAATCCCTAGATCTGAGGACTTTTAATGGAGAAGCCTTTGGGATTGGAAAGGACCTCAAAGCTCATCCCATTCCACAGTTTTTCCATGGACAAGGACACCTTCCACTATCCCAGGCTGCTCCAGCCTGGCCCTGGGCACTCCCAGGGATGCAGGGGCAGCCACAGCTGCTCTGGAAATTCCAGCCCAGCCTTTCCCCACCCTCCCAGCCAGAAATTCCCAATTCCCAATCTCCCATCCAGCCCTTTCCTCTGGCAGTGGGAAGCCATTCCCCATGTCCTGACCCAAACCCTTTCCAGCTTTTATTTTTTCCTTACTGCTTCCCACTGGGAGCCACTTTTCCAGCGGTTCGCTCTCATCCTGCGCTCAGGGAAAGGCTCTGAGGATCTCGGCGTGGCTGTTTGTGTTTGTTTTCCCTGGATTTGTGTAATGGAACAGCCGGGGAAGTGTTAAATTAGCCGTTTTCTCCCGGGTGCACGGAGCGCTGATCGTCGGGCTTGTTTTTATTGATGTCTGACCCGCAAACAGATTGCGGCCTTTGTTGTTTTTAATATAATGTGACAATCTCGGCGTGCAGCCGCGGGGATGTCAAATAACAAGGAACAGGTGTATCCCGGAATTACAGGTGTCCCTTGGCTGGAAAAATTGCGGTGGAATTTTTTTTATCGGTTTTCATTTATTCCTCGCGGTCCTTGGTCAGGGAAGGGAACTCAAATTTTTCCACGTTCTGTGTTTATAATTCTGCAATTAATAGAATAGAATAAATTATTCTTTAATTCATAAATATTGTGGGGTTTGGCATTTAAAATTTTATTTATTTATATAATATAAATAGATTTATTTACATTTTATTAATAATAATATAGTTATATTTTAAATCAACTTATTATTTCTATAATGTTATTTATATAATATATACTATTTAAAATTATAATTATATACAATATATATTATATAAATTATATTCAATATACTGTATATAAAAATATATTTATAATACACTAAATTTATTAATTTTAAATAATTATTAAACACATATTAAATCATTATTAATAAATAAAGTCTTAATTAATAATCTATTAATTAAATGAAATTAATAATTATTATTAAAATTATTTATAATATATTAAAGTATTGTTTAAAAAAATTATTGTAACTTTCGCTATTATGGTAAAATATAATAGAACCCCATTGAATTGTGTTGTCTTAAACCCAAGTTTAACCCAAAAATCTTAAACCCAAGTCATCTTTTTTTGGGAATCTGATAGGATCAGGTAGGAGGTTCAGAATCTCTTTAGGGTTTCCTGTTGGCATCAGGAAATTCTATTTTGCCCCCTTCAGAATTTTTGGCAGATAAATTGAAATTATAAACGGATTTTGAGCTAGAGATGAGGGTAGTCCTTGGAAATTTGGGAATGTGAAGGGTATGGGGATGACCAGAAAAGATCTGTGTGGAGAAAGTGGGAATGGCTGAAGGAAGAGCTCTGGGTGTCAAAGAGATCTTGGAGAGCATCAGTTTGGATGGAGGAGAGCTGGGAAATATCTGAGAGGTTTTGGAGGACCAGCAGCTGCTCAGGTTTGATGCTGGTCCCTGTCAGAGAGGGAAAAATTCCTACGGATGCAGCTCCAGGGGATGCTCAGCTGCCTTGGGGCCACCACCTGCAGTTGTTGCTCCTGCAAAAAAAATCAGAGTTCTGGGTTAAAATCCTGTGGCAAATCCTTGTTTATTTTTCTATGGAATTCCGTTGGAGGTGAGGCTCTGATTGGTTGTTGGAAAAGCCAAGGGAAACACTGAGTTTGGTTTGTGGAGCCTCATGCTGAAATCCCAATGTTTTCCAACCTATCCCAAGAAGTTGGCCATGGGGAAGGATTCTGGCACCTCCTGGTCTGGTGGGATCAGCCAGGATTCTCAGCCTGGAAATTCCTTGTTCCGGGAGTGGAGAGACTTTGGAAGAGGTTGCCCTGGGACGTTGTGGAATCCCATCCCTGGAATTGTCCGAGGACGGTGTCGCAGTGACAGTGACTGCGACAAACCTTTATGTCCCCTGACTTCAGGGCAGAGGGCGGCGAGAAAAATAATTAGGAGCAGGAAAAAGAACACTTTAATAACGAATAAAATGAAATGGGAACGGTGCCCCAAAACCGTGCACAGTGTCCAGGAGAATTCCATGGGGGTAACCAACGGAAGACTTGGAACTGAGGGAAATATGACAATCTATAGGGAAGGTCTGTTAGGGTCCAGTCAGAAACTCAAACTGGGAACATGACTGCTGTTGGGACGGTCACGACACATCGAGCGACACCATAAAAATCCAGAAGGCTCCTTTATCATGGCCCCATGCTGTCTTTTATACAGTTTTTACAAACCTTGAGGGCGGCTTCTAATCGGTTAATAGCTCTCTTGTTAATTATTCTATTGGTTAGTGAAAGACAATTTTGCTCGTCTATCAAATCCATCTATTCTCAGATTGTTCACACGTTTTCTTTACTGATTCTCATGGGACAAATCCCTTGTTATTGCAGGTGGATTTATTTCTCGTCCTCAGAATGGATTGGTGTGTTAAAGGAACTTCTCATTCTCAAAACAGCTTCATGTGGGAACTCACAGATCGCTTGTTAGCCGCACTCAGAAGAAATGGCAGGCGAGGTTTTTACCCTGTTCCTACACATCACCTTATTTGTACAACATAGCTGACCAATTGTAGCAGATTTTCTCAGAGAAAGAAGGCACGATCTGTACTTAGAATGAGATATTGAACTACCCAGCTGAGGCCTGCCTGGCTGAGGCTTGGCCTTGAAGGCCCTGAGGCCTTGAAGCTGTTGCGCAGATGAAATCACATGTGGCTGTCCTGGGTTGTGGTATAGAATATGCAAAAGTATTCTATCACCAGCTTCACAAACGGTTGAATCCAATTGTTGGAGCAGTGTTTCCCAGACCCCTCCCCCTGGAACTATCTTCTGTCAATGGCCCATCAGATGCCTTGCTGTATGACTCATGGATAACTGCCTCCGGGAGCAATCACTCGCTAATAGGCCATCAAAGACACTTCTGCATCACTCACCATCCCATTGTGAGATGCTGCGCCCAGGGGGGAGGAGCCAGGCATTCTCACCGGGATATAATCTGGGATTTGGGCAGGCCTCACCCACTGGATTCCCAGAGGACCGCAGCTACCAGACCTTTCTACGGGATCACTGCTTCAGGAAGACCAGCTCATCTGGACTGCTTCCATCACCCGTATCAGGTTGTATTCTGACTCTGTCATTGGTCTTTTGTATTATTGGATTTATTTTTATTCTATCTTTTTCTTCCTTCTTATTAAATTGTATTTTCTGACTTGGAGCCTCTCACTTGGTTTGTTTTCAAACCACCACAGTGGCGCAGCAGAAATTAGATGCTAAGGTATTATTGTTAGATAGTGAGTTTTCTAGAGGTCACTGAGAGCAGTTATTAGTGGGCACATTTTAGCCACCTTAAGACGAAGATAAACAATGTGTGTTTGCATTTTTCTCTGTGCTGTGTGCCAATGAAAGTGTCACTCTAACTATAAATTGTATAGAACTGTATATAACTTGCCATCTTAATCAGAATAAACGGAGAACGTGTGATTAACCATATTGGTCGGCTCAACTTCCCTTTATTTTAGAGGTTCCCTGATTCAACCAATCGCAAAAGCACAACCTTTTATGGAACAACTTCATTAACATGCAAACTCCAATGAGCCTTTTCTGCTTGCCACAACCAAAAAAAGGTTTCCCACAGCCTTAGGTTTAGAGTTGCTTCAACTTTTCCAACTCCCACAGGACAGGGCTGGGAGCAGCCTGGGATGGTGGGAAGGGTCCCTGCTCATGGCAGGAAGGGGGTGAGATGATCTGGAAGGTCTCTCCCAACCCAAACCCTCCTGGGATTCCATGGATCCGTCTGTGTGGTGGGAATGGGCACCAACAGAACCATTCCCATAAAACCCCATGGATGCTGAGGACAGAGGTGGAAGTTGGGGCTGGCTTGGCAATGTTCTGGCAGAGCCCAGTTTATTAAATGCCAGTTTTACTGGACAGGAGGACATCCAGGGGGCAGTGAGCACGCCCTTCCCTTGCTGGGATGCTCTGGGAAATGTCTTGGATGCAGCCCTGGATGGGGATGTGGCAGGAAATCCTGCTTCTGTGTGCTGGAATATTTGCTTGGGTTGTTGTGCTGGAATTCTTGGCTCTTAAAAGGGAATATTTCCAAAAAACAGGAGAATATTGAGTTATAAGAATTCTGCTCTCCAGGGTCAGGGTGTCCATGACTTAGTCAGGGAGTTGGTTATCACCAGAGAGAATTTGGGAATATTTGTGCGGGAAGGGACCCCCAAGGATCATCCAGTGCAATTCCTGGCCCTGCACAGACATCCCAACAATGCCACCCTGGGAGAACTGTCCAAATCCTCCCAGAGCTCTGGAATATCTCCTTAGAGCACCCTATCCATGAGGAATGGTCACTTGTAGATGGAATCACAGCCCAACCCATCCTCAGTGCTCTCCTGGGAAGCGGGAGAAGGATCTGTGAGGAAGATTCTCCTTCACAAATATTCCTAACAACCCCACCGCTCCTTTTCTATGAAACCGCTCTGGGTTTCATTTTTAGCAGCTCTGCTCTGACACTCCCCTCCCCTCCCGCCCTGCTCTGTGTTTTCCCTGGCGCTTCTCGCAGAAAGTCAATAAACTTCCAATAAAAGAAATCTCAGGAGAATTTCCCTGGACTTTATTAGGTTGACAACACGAGAAATGCGTTGCAGGTTATTTTTAAAGCTTGCTGCGTCCACGTAGGGAAAAATTCACAGATATTCCCAGGGCAGGAATTAAACCAAAGGGTTGGAAGTGTTCAAAGGTGCTCTGGGCTGTCCTCCTGATCCAAGCCAGGCTTGGATCATTCCCAGGAGGAGCTTCCTTAAGAAAATCTTGGAAAAGCAGCATTTGGAGGCTCCCCTCAGTGCAGGCCTGGAATAGAGGAGGATAAAAGTGAAACTAAATTTTCTGGTGACCCCAAATCCTGCCTGGAAAACTGCAGGTGAAACACAAACACTAAAATTGCAACTCATTCTTCAAGGAGCCCCATAAAACCTGTGGAATCTTCAAGGCCAGGTTGGACAGGGCTTGGAGCACCCTGGAATAGCAGGAGGTGTCCCAGCCCATGGAAAATGTGTGGAATGAGATGGGCTTTTAGGTCCCTTCCAACCCAAATCATTCTGGGATTCTAACGGCAGCCAGAGAAATGAAAATCCATTAAAATTCCTGAATTCAAGCGAGATAGGAGGAATTATCAGGGAGGGGTTTGCTTTTGGGGTGGCGTGTAGCAGAACCTGCCAGCACCACGTGGTCCTTTCTGATTTCCAGCGTTGATGGCTGCTCGGTGCTTCAAGATTGTCTCTCTTCAGGGCAAAAAGTTTTGGTTTTCTCTGTTTCTGGCAGTTAATGGGCACCAGCGTGGTGCTGCAGGGGGAGAGTGTTGGAATCCACAGGCAGAACTCAGGGATTTTCTGGAAGACAAATGCACAATTCCTGCTGCCTTTGCACAATATTGTCGGAGTCTCGAGGCTAGGAAATCATCAAACCCTAAAGGATCTTAAATCCCATCCAGTGCCACCCCTGCCATGGACAGGGAAACCTTTCTCTGTCCCAGGTTGCTCCAAGCCCTGTCCAACCTGGCCTTGGACACTTCCAGGGATTGGGATTCCACAACTCTTCTGGGCACCCTGGGCCAGGTTTTGGGTCCTGGTGGTGCTGACCCCATTGTTAATCTGAGCAGCCCATGTGGGTTAGAGCATCCCAGGAACCCCACGGGGATATGGGGGTGCGCAGGAAAGTGTTGACACATTTTTCATTTGTCCAAATTTGACACATTTTAGAGATATTCAAATGCACCAAAAGAAAAGATTTTTTTTTTTAAACTTTCATTCCCCTCCAAACAGCAAAATGCTTTGAATGCCCTTATCCTCACCAAAACGCTCAGTAGCTTTTTAACCTTCCCTAAATTTACTTTGGCACGGGGAAAAAAAAAAAATCTTCAACGTAGAAATCTTTGCTTTCACGAGGAAATTCATCTCCTGAGCAGGGAAGTCTGACTGAGAATCCTTTTGTGAGAAACCCGGGACTCCCTGACACTCCTGGTATTGGTAACCTGGCAACTCTTAAATCATGAAAGGTTTACACGAGGGCTGCAGGGCCGCCGATGTTTTCTGACATGTTCGTTCACACTAAATCAGACTCTGCCTTTTTAGAGCCTCCTCTGAAGACAGTTATGCAAATGCGGGAAGACAGGGATAGATTTAAAATGATTTTCGGCGCTGGAAGATTAGGAGGAAGTGACAGACTGCCACGGGAAAACTGGTCCGGCAGAATTCCAGCCTGGGGAGGGGTGGGATGGGCAGCAGAGAGAGGAGGAAGGAACAGATTAAAGGGTTTAGTTTTATCTTCCCTGCTGAGACGTTGATGTGCTTGGGGTGCTGGGTGTGCTTTGCAAGGTGGCTGTGAGGAAATTAGAATTTAAAGGGATTTTATAGGAATTTAGTGCACGGTTTCAGTGTTCCCAGTGCGTAACTCCTCATCCCGAGGCAGGAAACATCTCCCTTGGCTTTGTGCAGGGACTGGGCCCTGCAAAGCCACTTAAGTGATAATTATCCTAATTATCTCTTGTTTGTGGGGTTGAGTTTGGCCATCGGGGTACGGAGGGATGAAGCACCTTCAAGGCTGAACGGTGCTGGAGCACCCTGGGATGGTGGAAGGTGTGAGGTGGGAATGGGGTGGGATTCTGGATGCGTTGTCCAATATCTCATGGCCCATGTGTGCTCAGGAGGGGATCCCACTTCCAAAATTATCCCAAATTCATTTCCCGGGAAGGTAAAAGACCACAAAAATCTCATGGATCCATTTGCAATGCTCTGAGCTTCCTGCCTGGCACCCACTGAGGCAATTCCCAAAGATCTGAAGCATCTGAAGGACACTTTGGGAATTTTTTAGCAGGAATTTTTCATCTTTCCTGCAGGAGATGAAGGTTTGCCATGGATTTGGTTCACCTGGTGCTCTGGGAATAAAAGCAGAGCACAAAGTTCACATGCTCAGGAGGGGATACCACTTCCAAAATGATCCCAAATTCATTTCCCAGGAAGGTAGAAGACCACGCAAACCCCATGGATGCATCTGCAATGCTCTGAGCTTCCTGCCTGGCACCCACTGAGGCAATTCCCAAAGATCTAAAGGATCTGAAGGACACTTTGGGAATTTTTTTAGCAGGAATTTTTCATCTTTCCTGCAGGGGATGAAGGGTTGCCATGGATTTGGTTCACACAAACCCCATGGATCCATTTGCAATGCTGTGAGCTTCCTGCCTGGCACCCACTGAGGCAATTCCCAAAGATCTGAAGGATCTGAGGGACACTTTGGGAGGTTTATGGGTTGTTTTAAGGACCAAAGCATTTGCCTGTGTTATCTCTCATGCAGAGGAGAAAATGAGCCATAAAACCAGCTTGGTTTTAGTTCATGACCAGTTTGATTTCCAGATGTTATCTGTGTTCAGTTGCCCTTCTGTGAATCCCTGGAGTTAAAGCACAAATTATTTCTTGGGAAGTCAAAAAGAGTTTCAGGGTTTGGTGGGTTTTTTTTGGTAGAGGTGCTCACAGCTCCTCTCACTCGCTGGATTTTGCAGGAAATTTTGGTTTTTCACAGAGTAAGGCCAAGCTGGATGGGGCTGGGAGCAGTCTGGGATAATGGAAGGTGCCCAGGGGTTGGAATGGGATGGGTTTTGAGGCCCCTTCCAACCCAAACCATTCTGGGATTCTGGGATTCAATACAGTTTGGGAAGAGACGCCTTCCTGAATTATAAAGCGAAAATTAATGGAATTAAGAGCTGGGGACAATTCCTTAGAATCTGAGAAGTTCAGGAGTTGCCGCCTTGCAGGGCTGGCCCAAATCCTCTAGGAAAGCCTGTCCAGGGCTGGTGCTGAGCCCTCAAACCCAAGGCAAGTCCCATCCATGATCCAAAGGGAAACTTCCTGAATTGTAAAGTGCAAATTAACTGAATTAACAGAATTAAAACTTGTGGTCCATTCCTCTGAATCCGAGAAGTTCGGGAGTTGCCTCCTCCATTATCCCAAATCTCCTGGGAGAGTCTGTCTGAGGCTCGTCCTGAGCATCCAAACTCCAAGCCAGTCCTACCCATGATCCAAACTGAGGGAATGTGGAAATCTTCCCGCTCTTCCCATGCCTGTGGAGCACCAGGAATTCATTTTAGGGCTGTTTTATGGTGACTTTAAGGAACTCCCCAGGTCCCTCACCCCGCACATCACAATTAAAACTTTAATAACCCCCGGCCCAACTCTGCGGGGCCGAGAGCGTCTTAAAATTAATAAATGTAAAATATCTCCCTCTTTTTTTTATGGATCCACAGAGCTCGGCCACGGGCGAGTCACTTAACCTCCCTGCCTCGTTCTCCTCATCCATAAAACCCATAAAACCCATAAAATCCGACTAATCGTCGCTTCCAAGGAATGTTGGGGGAATTAATGTGCTTTGAAGGTGAGAAGTGGGCTGTGAACAGCGAGCAGGGAGGAGGAGAAAAGCAAAAAAAAAAAGGAAAAGAAAACCTCCCCCAAACCAAAAATTGTTTGATCCCTGCTAATGGAAGCACTGGCATGGTGTTATGGAAATTTAGGATGGGTAAAAAGTTTTTAAGGAGTCAATTGTTAATTTTCCTTGAGTTTCTACCGGTGTTTTATGCTGCCGGCACCTCTTTGGAAGGGGTTGGGCCCCGTGTTTGAAGAGGGTTTTTTTGGGAAGGTGAGGTGTCAGAGGTTTAGGTTGGATATTGGGAATTTTTCTTCGTGGAAAGGATTGTCCAGACCCGGCACTGGTGGAATCCCCATCCCTGAAGGGATTTAAAATCCACGGGGATGTGGCACTTGGGGAAGGGGTCGGCGGTAGCCCCGGCAGTGCTGGGAATGGTTGGACACCAGAATCTTGGGGAGCTTTTCCAACCTCAATAATCCCATAATCTCTGCACATCTCCCCATCCCCGATTTCCCAGCTGGGTCATTAAACCCCACAGTGTCAAAAATTCAAAGTTTTTAGGAATTTCTGCAGCAGTCCCAAAAGAGCTTTAACCACTCCTATTTTTTGTTGAGTGGTGCTGCCCAGAACAAGGATCACAGATATTGAGTGTTTATGTACATTTTGATTTTTGAATATTGATTTTGATTATTGAATTAATTTTGATTTTGATTACTTTTACTTTTACATGTATATGTATATGTATATGTATATTTCAGTGCCTTTTGTATGTGTATGTACACATATATATGTGGAGGACATACATGGCTATGTCTTTATATATTTTATGCATGCATAATTAACAACCAATGTTCATGTGTGTAAGTCTTCATAGATACCCCCATTACAAAGCACCAAGATTAAGCGATTTTGATCTTGACTATTAGCAAATTCCTAGTATAAAAAATGATAAGCCTCAATAAGGAAATTAATAATAGATTCCTAAAAAATAAGTCCAGTAAGTTAATTCTACATGGATTTTAAAAATAGAGTATATTATTATGAACTGATGTTAAGGCTAGAATATCAAGAGTTATGCCATGCAGAAACCGTGATCTTGCCTTCAAAATTAAATAATATATACTTCTACCATTTTAAAATCTGTTTTACTGTATGGCAGTGCAACTAGAAGTCATATGAAAGCTGCTGCTACCTGAACTATACTTCTCTATAAACCACAGCTCTATATGGGCAGGCACATTTAGACCAGTGCCCAAAAACTAATCACAAATTAAAGGCTCTGGAGACAGATGAAATGGAACGTGAGAGGAAGCCAACACACAATTAACATCATAACAAGGCAAGAATTGTCTTGAAATACCTTTCACCATACTGCCCAGAGTACACCTGGTGAGTTGACACTTTTGCTGTTTGCTGCTCCAAAGGGGAGTGGAAGTGACCTGGGCCAGGTAGTATTGGTACAGCCGTTGAGCCATTGACCTTTTNATAAATATAAATATAAATATATTTAATAATCAAAATCAATACTCAAAAATAAAAACAGACTTAAAAACTCACTCTGTGACCCTTGTTCTGGACACCACCACACACAACAAAAAATGGGAACGGCTTTGAATTTTTGGGTTTAATGACACTGCTGGGAAATCAGGGATGGGGAGGTGCAGGTGTACAGAGATTATGGAATCATTAAGACTGGAAAAGGTCTCCAAGATCATCAAATCCAACGTATTTTATACTTTTTTAACGGTGTTTAAACACTACTGTGCCCTTAGCAGTGATTTCCACTTCTATCCCACTTCCTTTTTTCTTTTTCCGTTTGGAAAATGATCTTGGAGCTTTGGAAGCCTGGAAAAGGCTCTCGGTGTTCCTGGTGTGGCAGCACAACGCCCGCCCTCGTTCAGGGGATTATCTGAGGCGCAAAGAGAGGTTGGGATTTTCCAAGGTGCTGGATCTCCTAAATCCCATGTGGAATATCGACAGGGAGGAGAGTCCAGCCCCTCTCTGGGCTCTGCTCAGGGCTGGGCACTGCCCAGGGCAGGAGTTCTGCCTCCTGTGCCGGGGAATTCCTGGGATCAGCCCCTGCTTGTTGCTAGTCGAGGCTGGGCATGTCCCACTTTAGGGACAGAAAGAGACCAGGTCAGAAGCATCGTGAGGGGAAAAAAAATTTTTTACTATATTTACATTCTAACTTCATTTATACATTTGAACAGAGGTCCAGAGATTGGCTACAGAGGTCGCCACCTCTCAACCTGGATGGTGGACATCACCATCAATCATTTCTTCTCTCGGAGGAGAAGAATGCGAACATTCTAAGAATAAACATTGTTTACATGAAGCTGCGTGAGAGAACTTCTGCGCAGAGACAGAAGGCAGAAAACCCAGGGCGACACCTGCTCATTTCTCTGACGCCACCAAGAAGATGCTGGTTCAGTTCAGGGCAGTTTCTTTGCCATTTGGGAAAAACGATTCCCCAAATTCTGTGCTGAACCAGGCCTGGATCAAAGGCCGTGCCCAGCTGATTTAGACCAGGATTAAACCTTCCTTCCAGGAAAGAGCTCCTGAACAACTCCTGCCCCTTCCTCTGGTGCTTGGAGCAGGGCCTGGGCCTGCTCTGACCTCCCTGCACACATGGATAGAAAGGAATTACTTGGGATTTTGGAAGTGGAACAGTTCAGTGGGATCGAGGAACCATCAAGGAACCATCAAGGAAAGGCTTTGGAATTGGAGGGAAACATCACAGAGCCCTCAGCCCTTCCTATCCCAAGCGATCCAGTGTTTTCTCAGCAATGCCACATCCAAAAAGGGATAAATCAGAGGTAAATGGTTGTGAGGGGAGAGGATTCCCAGCATCTGGAATTAGCAAAGCATCACTGAAAGGAAAAGAAATGAGGAATTAAAAGAAATGAGGAGTTAAAGCTCTGCAACGAGGAGGGATTTGCATGATACCCAAAGATATGATCCCCTATTAGCTGATCAATAACCTTTGTGCTCCTCACCTCCGGGAGCCAGGTGTGCATTTTGGGATAATTCCTAAAAATCAGGAATTTTAGAAATCAATTTTTAGAAAAATTAGGAAAACTTCTTTTCTTGGGCCGTTTTCTTGAGGAAAAAGCCCTGAAAGTTCCCAATAAATTATTATAATTAAACTTCAGGGCGAATCGAGGCTCTGTGGACAGAAATGTCTTCATTTGTGCCCAGCAGCCGTGGATCCACTGGGATCCACTAAAATTTATGGGAATTTTGCCCATTATGGAAGTTTCCTTGGGAATGAAACAAACGATCCTGATGATAACGGAGCAAGGATGAGGTTTTGATATCCATGGATGCAACTGAGCTCTTAATGGAAACGACTTTAATTAATTTAAAAGATGCCAGAGCTGCTTTTAATGGGAGGATGAAAGGAGAGAAAGCAAGTGAAAAGGAGAGAAAAGGTGGGAAAATTAAAATCAAAGGAGGAAAAAGGAGCAAAGGGGAGAAAAAAAGGATGGGAATGGAGAAAAATGGAGAAGGAAGGAAAGAAAAGGAGAAAAAAAGGAGAAAGAAGAGGAACAAAAAGAGAAAGAAAACGTGGAAGAGGAGAGAAAAGGAGAACAAAAGAGAATAAAGGAAAAAATGAGAAAAAAGCGAGGAAAAGGGAAAAGAGGAGAAGAAAAAAGGAGAAAGAAGAAAGGGAGAAAAAAAGGAGGAAAAGGAGAAAAAAGGAGAATAGATATAGAGGGGGAAAAGGAAGATAAAAATGAGAGACAAGGAGAAGAAAATGAGAAAAAAAAAAAAGGAGAACGAATAGGAGAAGAAAAAAACCAAGAAAAAATAAGAACAAAACAGGGGCAGAAGGAGGAAAAAGGGAAAAAACCCCAGTAAACCCAAATAATCCCAAATATTTGTGTAGAGGAGGAGCGAGGGACAAATCCCGACCCGCTTAGCTGGGATTTGGTGTCTCCAGAGGTGGGGAAAAAGCGACTTTGGAGCAGGGAAATGTGGAGCTGACAGCTGGGAAAGGCTTTGGGAACAGGAGCTCCCAAAATCCTGGAGCCACTTGGAGGTCATAAAGACCATACAGCGCTCCAGCTCCAAAAACTCTGCCAAAAAAAAGAGGAAAAACCCCAAAAAGCAGCACAAGGAATTCATAGGAAACCCAGGGAAAAGTGGATGGGAATAGAGGCAGCAATGCAGCAAACCCTGTGTGAAATAAACGCTAAAATGCCATTTTTTTGGGTTTTTCTAGGCAAAAAAGCAGCTGGAAAATTATCCAGAGGATTTTGCTGCTTGAGGTTTTAATTAACTTTTGGTGCCCTGATCCCACCTGAACCTTTCCTGGGCTGGAATTCCAATCCTAGTGAACAAAATGGGAAAGGAGAAATTTCTAATTAGTTTCTCCTCGTTTGTCATCACAGACAATTGTTTCTTTTTTTTTTTTTTAATTTAGGGAGGAAAGAGATAAACCTCTCCGTGTGAAGGTGGAAAAGCTCATTTACACAAAGGTTTAATAAAATAATGCCTGAGCCAAGGAGCGAAAAAAATGGTTTTATTCCAAGGAGCTGCGAGAGAAGGGAAGAGAAAAGGAGAAAAAAGGAGGAAAGAAGGAGGGAAAAGGAAGGGAACAAACAAACAAAAATCCCATAAACCCTGCCGGAGTCAGAGCACTCCTGCCCCCGTGTTGGTCAGGGTGTTGGTGTCAGCCCAGCCCAGCCCTCCTGCAGGGACAGATGTGGTTCTGTGGGAGCAGAGATGATCCTGGAGAAGGGTCCAGTGGTGCTGGGATGGGTCTGGGCTCCCTCTGGGAATCCAGTGCAGACAGGGTGTGCTGCTGTTCTGAATGCCAGCTTTGATCCAGGTGGGAATGCTGGGCTCCTCCCCCTGGGTGGAGCCTCTCCCCATGGGATGATGGAATTGTCTCAGCCCTGCAGTGAGCCTGGATGGCCCATGGACAGCAGATCTCCCCTGGAGGGAGGACGGGTCCTGGAAGGGATAAAGACCATGGCCCCAGCTGGTTTAACAGCCGCCCATGGACAGAAGATCCCTCTGGAGTTACGAGGGATGGGTCCTGGAAGAGAGAAAGGAAAAATTCCACCTCCCCTGATGGTTTCAACAGCTGGTGACAGAACACACACTGCTGGCTACATCCTGCACTGCAACCCGAGACACTTGGAAAGGACCTTCAAAATTATCTCATTCCATGTGCCCCTCCTGAGGGAGCCTTGGGGAGAGTGGGAATGGAAATCCAGTCGGGTAGTGGGATATTAAAGCATGAAATACAGACTGATTCCCACGTTTTCCCTCGATATGATCCCGGGATTCACCGGCATTTCCCTCAAAAAACGCTCTTGCGATGCGTCTCTAATCCAGTGGCTTGGAGAAAGAAGCTGGAGAAAAAGGAGGAAAAGGGAGAATAACGGACAAAAAGACAAAAGGAGGAAAAGGAGAAAAAACAGGGAAAGGAGAAAAAAGGGGAATATTTTTAAGCTTTATGATTCCTGTGGAATGAAGTTTTCAAAAGAAGAGTGAGGAGAGCAAGGAAAGGTCCAGGAGTCACCTGTAGATCTTTTATTTAGATTTTCATTTATTTGCCTGCTGTTAGGGGCAAACTTCCCTTTAAGTCTGGGACAATTCCTGCTGGAATTGTGCTGCCTTTGGATTCAGGAAAACTTGGTGCCCTTTGACCTTCAGACTCCTGGCTATTTCCTTACTCCTGCCTCAGTTTCCCAGATGGAAAATAGGGAGTGTTTCGTTTTACCCAGAACGAGCTCTGTTGGGCTGGGATAAAGGAAATTTTCTTCCTGGAGCTGGTCAGGGTCTGTCCCTGGATTTGTTCTGGGAACAGGGTTGATAATTCCAGGATGTTTTGGTGTCACTGAGCTTGCACAGGGCCTCATCCCTGCTCCTCATCCCACCAGAAAGGGACATGAGGACATTGGGTGGGGACAGTTGATCCCAAGGGATATCCCAGATCCCAGGGGTGAAAAAGGAGGTTTACTTTTTTTGGTAAAATTTTTAAAAGTTTAATAAAAAAATAATAGGAGACGGAAATAAAGCAAAGGGTTTAAAAAAAAGTCTGGGTGCTTGGAAATTACTAAGAGCACACTTACGATTATGGAAACACTTTTAAAATGCTTTTTTATTGCATTAGTTTGTTGTATATTTATAGACTATTATGGATTATCCGAACAATTTTTTAAGTTTAGAAATTTTTTTGCTTGGTTTTAACTTCTGACTTGTTAATTTGACTTTTTGTTTGTTTGTTTTATCTTGTTTTTGCATTTTTTGATGATGATGAGTTAATAAATTTTTTGGGGGGGTTCTGGTTTTTGTTATTGTTATCTTTATTTAGATAGGACAATCTACAAATGTGAGGAATTAATTTAATTACTTAATTTAATTAATTTAATCACTTTTACTACTTTCTGAGGTAGTTATATGAATAAAACCATTTTAACATTACACGGTTTTTATTTTAATATTATGATATGGCTTAAGATATATATTTATTATATTACTTATTATGATATGGCTTAAGATATATATTTATTATATTACTACTTCTGATTTTTGTTAGCAACAAAAATTAAAACTATATTTACAGAGCAAAGTTATTTTAACATCATACATATAGCTTTCATTTTAATATTTGCAAAAAGCTGACTTTATATTATGTGTTTATAACCCCAGGGCATCGTGCTCAGCACAGGGATGAGGAAAAAGGAGGATTTGGGAAGAGTTTGGAATGGCATTTGTCTTCCCACTTGTCACTCGTGCCACCCTGGGGACGGCTGAGCTCCTGCCTGCCCTGGGAAAAGTGGAATGAAATCCTCGTCTGGATTTTCCTTTCCCTATTAAAACCTGTTCACCTCAACCCACAATTTTGGTCGCTTTTCCCCTCCCAAATCCCGCCAGGAAGGAGACAGTGAGCGGCTGGATGGGGCTGAGCTTCCACCTGGGATTCAACCACGGCCCGGGGGATACAGGAGACGAGGATTTCTGACTTTAAATCAGAGGAACGCAGCCAGATTTCGCTTTTCCTGCCATAATTGCCCAAATTTCCGTGCAGGTTTCATGTTTCCCGCGTAAACCTCAGTTCCCCGCTGTTGTTCATTTCTTGCACCGCCCCAAGAGCTCGTTAACGCAGCGTTGACGTCTCTGTTATTAACTGCAACAACAATTATTAATTGTTTTCTTTAGACCTGCTCCTCGTGCGTTGGAACCCTGGAGGCTGAAAATTTCAGGCTTTCTGTGCTAAAAGATGCTGACCCTCAAGCCAGCACCACATTGGACTTGAGGCCTTGGAACAGGCTCCCAAAATTGAGTGACGGCACTGGGGTTGTGGGTGCGTGGTTTGAATGGTGTCGTGTGATCCCATAGGGTGAAAAACTTGGATTTAAGATTTTGGCAGATAGTAATATCTGTGGGGCAAAACGGAGGACTTTGGGCATTGTCTAGGTCCTTCTTCTTCCTTCCTCTCCATGGGTTTGGGTGTTTTTCTGTAATTGGGTGGAAAAGGTCGCCATTGCGGGCCTTGGGTGGTCGTTATTGGGTCAGAAATATAAATAATACAGGTGTCACCTCGTTATTGGGTAATTAGCACTTAAATAACCTTGGGAAGAGTAAGAAGCTCTCCATTTTACCTCATTTCTCCAACTTGCTGGTTAGAGCTCATGAGCCTGTAAATAGATAAGAAATAACAAATATCCAAGTCTGAACACAAACTCCGATTCCCGTGTATTAATCCCGATCCTGGCAGGAAAAAAGAAGCCGGAACCATCGCACTCGTGCAGATGATTCCTCTCGGTTGCATAGCACGGTGAATGAAAATCAGGATTTTCAAACCCCATTTTTCCAGGGAACACCAGCCCCACACGGAATGGACCCCAGTGAATATTCCCGGGAGCAGGGCTGAGCTGGCAGTTCCTGCTGGAAGCTTTTCCCAGGCTGGTTTGTTTTGGGTTTTTTTTTCCTCTTTAAATTCCAGCGCCTCGGGGCATCATCAGGAGCTCTCACTTCAGCGTTGTTATTCGAACTCCTCAGGGACGCCGGGCATGATGGAAAAGTCAAAATGATGAAGCCAAGCCCGAGAGCAGAACGAAAATGAGCCTTGAAAAACGCTGGCCTGCAGGAAATGTTCTGCCCTCATCAAAAGCAGAGGCGTCAGGACAACCCCGAGCTGTGCTCGGAGCGTTTCATCTCCCTAAAAATTGGGGTCTGGGTTTATTATCCCAATTGGGATGGAAACTTCCAGCAGAATTGTTGGACTTTTCTGCCCGCAGGAGGCGGAATTTCAGCCCCGTGGTTTTGTCAGCTGCAGCCACAGCTCAATTTTGAGCAATTTCTTCCTATTTTGGCTTTCCCCTCTCTGCCAATGATTGTGATGGGAATTCGGGATAATCACAGGAATATCATCCCGGTGCTTCGACCCCAGACAGAGCCAGAGCTCTGGATCATGATCGTGCACTTAATTACACACAAAGGGGAAAAATTCCCTGGCAACTGGGAACCTTCTGGGAATATCGAAGTCCTGGATCCACCTCCAGGGAGGGGTGGGAAGAATGATTTAATTTGTGGGCTCCATCTGATGAGGTGTTGGGATGGATTTTTTGTTTCTCCGCAAAACTGAATTTAATCCTGCTGTATGTAAATCGATTTTTGTCTCCTGCGTTGTCTCCTATTCCAGAATTTTCCATTAATCCCTTCTTTTCCCAGCCCTTGTCCAAAGGCGTCCATCCCACAGGCAGAATTTTTCCCTGCGTTGTTCTTCATTTGTTCTTATCCTGAGCCTCATCTTTTCCTGCCCAAATCTGGAAAATGGGAAAGTTGTGACAGGGAAAAAAAGGAAGTGCCAGAGCTTCCTGTATTCGGGAGTTGTCCCAAATTCCTTGCCCAAGTCAGGAAATGGGAAAGCTGTGACAGGTAAAAATAAAAGGAAGTGCCAGAACTTCCTGTATTTGGGATTTGTCCCAGATTCCTTGCCCAAGTCAGGAAAATGGGGAAGTTGTAACGGGGAAAAATACAAGGAAGCAGCAGAGCTTCCTGTATTCGGGATTTGTCCCAACTTCCTTGCCCAAGTCAGGAAATGGGAAAGTTGTGACAGGAAAAAAAGGGAAGTGCCAGAGCTTCTTGTATTTGGGATTTGTCCCTAATTCCCTGCCCAAGTCAGGAAAATGAGAAAGTTTTGACAGGGAAAAAAAGGAAGCAGCAGAGCTTCCTGTATTTGGGATTTGTCCCTAATTCCCTGCCCAAATCAGGAAAATGAGAAAGTTGTGACAGGGAAAAAAGGGAAGTGCCAGAGCTTCTTGTATTTGGGATTTGTCCCAAATTCCCTGCCCAAATCAGGAAAATGGGAAAGTTGTGACAGGGAAAAAAGGGAAATGCCAGAACTTCCTGTATTTGGGATTTGTCCCAGATTCCTTGCCCAAGTCAGGAAAATGGGGAAGTTGTAACGGGGAAAAATACAAGGAAGCAGCAGAGCTTCCTGTATTCGGGATTTGTCCCAACTTCCTTGCCCAAGTCAGGAAATGGGAAAGTTGTGACAGGAAAAAAAGGGAAGTGCCAGAGCTTCCTGTATTTGGGATTTGTCCCTAATTCCCTGCCCAAGTCAGGAAAATGAGAAAGTTTTGACAGGGAAAAAAAGGAAGCAGCAGAGCTTCCTGTATTTGGGATTTGTCCCTAATTCCCTGCCCAAATCAGGAAAATGAGAAAGTTGTGACAGGGAAAAAAGGGAAGTGCCGGAGCTTCCTGTATTTGGGATTTGTCCCAGATTAGCAGCACTAATCAAGGATGTGGCTCTCCGTGTGGAAGTAGCATCCCCTTGGTTTCCAGAGTCTCCGCAGTTATTTTAATGGGGATTGGCACAAATTAAACAGGAGTTTCCAGCAGGAATTTGCCGCCTATTGATTTTGTCAGCGGGGTTTTCCCGCCCCTCCTAGAGTCATCTTTAAAGCCTTTTGCTTTTATTAAACAAAATGCTGCCAGTTAAGTCAAGCCTTTGTTTTCCTGGGCTCGGGAGAACGAGATCTAACATAAATTAATCATGACTTAATTGACTGAGCTAATTCCGGTTCTCTCCAGCCCAGCGCACAGCAATATTCCTGTCCTCCCAAATCCTGGAGCTGAAGGATGAATGGGACATTGCCTGAACAGCATCAACTTTTTTTTTTTAGATCTTTAACACAACGTCTTGACTGGGGACAAAAGTTTTAATTTCCTTGGGATTAAACCCGGGAAACATTTTCACAGTTGGCAGCTGAAGGGAACGCCCCTATTTGGATGGGATATTAGAGCTGACTCCAATTTCTCCCTCTTATCCTGTTTTTTCATTTGTTTTTTTTCTTTTTTCTCCACACTGCCTGGACCAAATGATTCCTTTGGTTTTGCCGTTTCAACGGCAAACCAGGCATTGATTTAATTTACAACGGGATTCCCTCAGCCCACAGAGGAGAAAATTAAATGGGAGGAATGGCTGATGTTGGGATGGATCCTGGCTGGATCCTGGATGCCAGGAATTCTCCTCTCTCAGGATCCAGTGAGTCCAGGACACCGATTTTGCGTTCAACTGTGCAGGGAGTGTGGAGATAAATCCATCAATTGTGTCCCTGAAGTTGGAGCAGTGAATTTGTAGAAGTTTGGAAATTTCAGGAGGGCTCTGGCTGCGGTGAGGCAGCAGCTCCAAAGAAAACATCCTGGGAACTTCCATTTTCCGTTTTCACAGGAACAGCTCCAGAAATCTGGGCAGACTCAGCTTCTGCTCAGGAGGTTGTGGCTCCCTCATCCCTGGAATTGTCCAAGGCCAGGTCGGACAGGGCTTGGAGCAACCTGGGATAATGGAAAGGATCCTTCCCTGTTCCTTAATCAAATAAATCCCTGTCAGGAAGAAGGTGGGGGCTTTTTTCCCCCTCCATTCCCTATTTTTTCCATACTTTATTCCTGCTTTTTCCTTACATTTTGCCCCTTGGCATCATCCACAACCACTTCTCTCCCTGGGACAGGTGGGAGAGTTTTCCTGTGTTATCCCAGCGTGACTCCCATCTCTCCATGGGATGAGCTCTGCCTCTTTTCTTTTGGATGAGTTTTTCCTGCAGGGTTGAAAGTCGCATTTGCTGCTCTCTCAGGGCAGTCTCCCATTTCCCAACTTTTTGGGGGCTTCCCCTGAGCAGCACTGTGTGAATTTTTTGGTGCTTTGCAAGAGGTTTTCAGGGTTGGAGAAAGGAATTCCTTATTTTTTCCAGGCTGGATGGGGCTTGGAGCAGCCTGGGACAGCGGGAGGTGTCCCTGCCCATGGCAGGGGTGGCACTGGATGGGATCCCTGCCAACCCAAACCATTCCATGATTCCATGAATTCCATGTTTTTATATACAAATAGCGATTTAATCTCCTTCCAACCCAAACCATTCCATGATTCCATGAATTCCATATTTATATATATATATATAGGGATTTCATCTCCTTTCAACCCAAACCATTCTATGATTCCATTAATTCCATGGGTTTTTTAATATATATATATATATAGGGATTTAGTCTCCTTCCAAACCAAACCATTCCATGATTCCATGAATTCCATATTTNATACATATATATATAGTAGGATTTAAGCTCTTTCCAACCCAAACCATTCTACAATTCAGTGATTTTGGTTTCAGAGCTCACCCAGGCTCTGGACACAGCAGAGTCAGGGGGTGTGTTTGCCTCGCACCCAGGAGGCAAATTCATTATTAAATGAAAAAATCCATGTCACCTTTATCGTCATCAGAACATCCTTCATCCCTGGAAACTCCCATCCAGGGGAAAAAAAAATCCCTCAGTGTACAAAACCCCTCTGTGGCACTTCCAGAGATGCAGAAAAAATCATTAATACAATAAAAGACAAAAAAAAAAAATCCTGTTAATGTCCCCAAAGCCTGGCTGCTCTTCTAACCGAATTTGATGAAAAAACCAACTCCCAGCAAATGGAAAAGGGAAATATCTGTGGTGCTCTCCGGAATGGAAGTGTCATCCCAAGGTGGAATTCCTGATAGGCTCAGGTCATTAATTGCTGCTGGAGGTTACACCACGCCACGGGCGAGGTGAGAAAATTACGGCTCGGAGAGGGGAAAAAAAAAATAATCTGAATTTACAGAAGCAAAGCACCTTTCAGACCTCCCCGATGAGAACTGTCAGCATCAAGGCACGGAAAACCTGAAATTGGATTGTAATGGGATAAAGGAGATCGGGTTTTAATTGAACGTCGGGGTTGTTGCCTTGACTGGGAACATTGCAGCTCTTTAATTATGTTTTGTTTAAGAGGAGAACAAATAAAATCCATTTATTCCCTGCCAGTGGAAGAGGAGCTCGTATTTCTCAGCAACCTCCAGCGCACCTCCAGCCAATCTGTTAAAATAACATGCTTAAAGCACTTTTTTAATTAAAGTTGCCGGGGTTTTTTTAAATAATATGTCAGGGAATCCTGTAAATCCTCACCGCCTGCTGTGTTTTATGTGAGGGGCAGATACAAAAATTAAGGGGAGAAAAAGCTGATTTTGGGGTCCCTTTTTTTGCACAAAGCTTCAGATCCTCCTGGAAATTTCCTCCCTGGCGGGTTCCATCCCAGAATTATCCAGCCCCAGGATCTCTGTGCGTGTCCAAACCTTCCAGGTTCAGCCACCTGACCCCCACGAATGAGAAAAAAAAATTCCTTGGATTCTCCATATTGACCCTGCTTTGTGGATAATGACAGCACATCCCCCACAATTCCTGATTTTTTCCCAGCTTTGCTGCTCCGTCTCCTTTCCCTCTGCTTTGTTGCCTTGATCCGAACTCCAGGATGAGATTCTGGTGCTGTCCTCAACTGGAATAAAGGAATAAACCTTGATTTAGTTCATTATTAAACAGGAATAAACCTCCCCATCGAGTTTATTTCGTAAATCCCGATGGAATATTCATGCCAGCTTTCCTTAAACACCAAAATCCTCTGAAATCCTTGAAATTTTTCTCTTTTTCAGGCCCTGTGGAACAAAACATTCGATGTTGGGTCTGTTTTGATCTCCGTTGAAAAGCGGGGGATGGGAACATCAGAAACTGGGAACGATCTCCCGTTTCTCTTTGCAAAGATGATGTTTCTGGTTTTGGGGTTTTTTGGGGTTTTTTTAACTTTTTGCTCCTTTTTTCCTTGTCCTGCTTGCTCCAGGCTGGATTTTGGCACCAGAACAAAAGGAAGGTGTTAAAAAATTCCCTTATCTCTGTCAGAGAGAGAGCAGGGAAATGACAAAGGCAATAATTCCTCTTTTCCATCACATTTTCTGCTTTTTCCCTGCTTTTATTTTTTTTTTCCCCCCCACTGGAAAAAAGGGGAATTAAGAAGAGCAGCTCCTGCTTTTTTTTCCTTTTTCTGTTGCTCACAGACTTCCCTGGAAATCCTGGATTTCTATTTTGATTCAGGAGATTCCATTATTCCAAGCCTTAACTCTCAAAGAAACCAAGGAAAACCATCCAGAGCCAACACTGTAGAGAAAGAGCTGTGGTGCAACCTCACCATGGACATTCCAAGTTCTCCAAGGGATGAGGAGCCCATGGACATTCCAGGTTCTCCAAGGGATGAGGAGCCCATGGATATTCCAGGTTCTCCAAGGGGTGAGGAGCCCATGGACATTCCAGGTTCTCCAAGGGCTGAGGAGCCCATGGACATTCCAGGTTGTCCAAGGGCTGAGGAGCCCATGGATATTCCAGATTCTCCAAAGGGCTGAGGAGCCCATGGACATTCCAGGNGGCTCTCCAAGGGCTGAGGAACCCATGAATATTCCAGGTTCTCCAAGGGGTGAGGAGACCATGGATATTCCAGGTTCTCCAAGGGGTGAGGAGACCATGGATATTCCAGGTTCTCCAAGGGCTGAGGAGCCCACGGATATTCCAGGTTCTCCAAGGGATGAAGAGCCCATGGACATTCCAGGTTCTCCAAGGGCTGAGGAGCCCATTCCTGATCCTAGAGAGAGAAACTCCAGCTCTGTCTCAGAGTTTAGGAATCTCCTCTGGAAATCAGGACATCCCGAACTGCTGAGGCTGTCGGTGCTGTTTGAGCTTTGGTGTTTTTCCCGAGGGTGGAATGCCTTGGAATTCTTGGCTGCTCATTAAACAGGAGAATTTTACATTTCAATTCCATAATAATCGTAATCACTCCGCTCGTAAGGACCAAGCTTTGCTACATTCAATGGATTCAAAGCCCACATGAGAATATTTTATCACTGATGCCATAAAGATTTTCCCACAAAGAACTATATTTTTATATTCTGCAAACAGCTTTAGGAATTGCCAGAAAAAAATGCCATAAAAATACAAATTAAATTAAAGATCGCCCCGACTCGGTTCCCCCTTCCCCCAAACATTCCAGCCATAAACCCACGCCGGTGCCGACAAGGATTCCATCCCATAAACCGCTCGTTTTTCATTGTTTTCCCCGGTCTCAGAACGTGGAGTTGTGTTTATCTGTAACTCAACGACATTTTAAACAAAAGGCTTGACATTTATGGGAGTGCTGATAGGAAACAAGCACAGAGAAACGGTTTATAAACAAATTAACGATGCTACTGCAGGGAAAATTAATCGGAAATAAAAGTGGGATCTAACACAGGACCACATTGACAGGTGCTTGGAACGTGTGGTTCATTTTTTTTAAAGGAAAATTAATTTTGAGCTTGATCAGCGCTGAAAATAAAAATTATTCAGACACCAAAGTAACCACTGGCATTTCCACTTGTTCCCTCAATTCTGGCTGAATTTTTCCCCAGATAATTTTGCACCTCCTGGAGCTGCCGTGGGTTATTCCAAAAGGCAGGAGGTCTGGAAAATAAAGTGTATTGTTGTTTGGGTTTTTTGGGTTTTTTTGCTGTGACAACCAAGTGACGTGAAATTGTTTAAACCATTTTGGACTGAAGCAGGGGGAATTCTGGATCTCTGCAGGACGGCAGGTCTTCACCTCCTCAGCTGGGAGCAGATAAACCCAAATAAAATACGAAATCCCAATGGGAAAGATCATTTTGATTGAAGATGGAATGAAAATGCAAAACGATAATGAAGATATTGATCCATTCTTGGAATGTAAATATCCGGAAAAAGTTTAAGCCGAGGGACCTAGACAAGTTATGGAGGAATCAAAACCAAACAGAAACATTCCTGAAGCCATTTTTTACTTGAATTGGGGTTTGGTTTTTTTTTTCATTTTTTATGGAAATAAACTTGCCCAGAGAAGCTGTGGCTGCCCCTGGATCCCTGGAAATATCCAAGGCCAGGTTGGATGAGGCTAGGAGCAGTCTGGGATAGTGGAAATTGTCCCTGACCATGGGATGAGTTTAAACTTCCTTCTAACCCAAATCATTCCATGATTTTACCCCTCAAAACCACCTCTCTTTCCCTTCCCTCATCCCAAATGTATTTCGTAGTGGAATTAAAGCTGTTAAAAACCCGGAGCTTTTGCTCGGAACACTAAAAAAAATTTCAGCTGAAGTGGCAAAAATCTGCCTCGTCTCCGACAAAAGCCGTTTTTGAGGACGCGGTGAATGGAAACGGCGTCACTCAAGCTTAGCTGGGGGACAATATCTGCCAGTTTATCCCACAGTTTGGGAAATTAATCCATGGAATGTATGGGATTTCTATATTTACACGCAGGGTGTTCAAAGGGAAAGTCCCGTTCAGCTGCCCACGCTCGGCTTTGCTGAGCCCCGTCATGAATAAAGATCGTTTTGGCTGAGCCTCCGAAAAAAACCCCTGGAAAACGTTGGGGGGTTTGGGAAATGTTCAGGGGTTTGGGAAATAAGAGAATTTGATGCTCTTTGAGGAGGTGAAGCTGAGTTTAAAGCACAAAACTGCCTCAGTTCTTTCCCTGCATCCCAAAGCTCCGCCCTGCTCCTCCTGGGAAGATTTTCCCTGGAGTTTCTCCTGGAGCATTCCCATGTAAGGCATCCTACATATCCAAGGCTTATCTCCCAAGCTAGATTTTTCCAAAATATTCTGTGGGAAGAGTTGATTTTTTTTTTCCTTCTGTCCCCACTTCTCCTTCCTCCGCTCCTTGGCCATAAGAAAAAAGCTGTTCCCATTCTGCCTTTTCCCTCCAAAGCTAAGCTTTGGAAAATCCACAAATATTCTGGAACGTGGGGAGAATTTTTCCACGTGGGAAATGAGATCCACCAATTACCCCTGCCTGGTGCAAGCCAGGAAATCCATTTTCCAAATGGATTTCCAAATTTTCCCCACTGGATCTTGGGACTGTCCTAGATCCCAACTTGGCTGGAATTATTCCTTCATTCCCACCTGGCAATGGCGATGTTAATGCAGGAATGAGGAAATCAAAGGGGAATGCTGGAAAAACGAGGGAGAGAATCGAGGTGAAATGGAATCAAATCCTCCAGGCAGCTCCACATCAAATCAGGAGCTGCTCCTCACTCAATAAGCAGAAATTGGGATGTGATTCCCGCATTCCAAAGGGCAGCTGCGCTCCTGATTCCCAGCAAATTTGGACCAAAGTCAAACCCCGACATGTTTTAACTCTCCGAAATCTCGGCCACTGGATTATTCCTTGATCCAAGCAATCCTTTGGGAAATCAGGAGCCTCGGGCCATGGGGAGTTGGGAGAAATTTGGCATCTCCAGGCTGGGTTTAAGGTGAAGCGGGATTGGGGTCTAATTTTGTTGTTTAAACAGCAGGAAACCACTCCAGGGGATCGTTTTTATCCCCAAAATCTCCATTCCCTGGATATCCCAGCCAAAGGATCCCTAGAAATGCTGTGTTTTTCCTTTAAGTCTCCAGTTCCTGCACTATGGCACAGCATTCCCTGGATTCTGGGGCAGCTTTTTCTGAGAATTTTGGCAGTTTTGGTTGAACTGTTGATTTCTGGAGCCCACCCAAGCAGTTAAACAGCTGCTGGTGTGCAGCCAATGCTGAGCTCCAAGCCCTGATCCCAATTCCTTGGATTCTTTCAGCTGCTGGAGTCAGCCTGGGGGATTTTAAGGATGTAAATTCCAGCGGGGATGGCCTCTGCCCTGGTCTCCTGAAAGAATTGTGCAGCTGAGGGTGGGATGGTGCTGGAAAATTTCCAGAAGGACAATCTGCCCATCCTTCCTGCTTGTGAGGGATTGCTGGAATGATCCAGGAATAACATCCCTGGATTTTTGCTTTAAGCGCATCATTAACGAATTGTAAAATTTATATCATGAATTATATATAACTCATGAGTCTGAATAATATGAATTTATATAATGAGCTATAAAAATTATATAACTGATCAGGTTTGTGTGTCTTTTTAGGTAAAGACAATGATTACGTTCCGAAATCTGGACAAAAACCACAACGATCCAAATTCCCAACAAATTTTGAGTTCTGTGCCAGGAGCTAATCCAATACTTTGGGAAACTTTAGGATGCAGAGCTCGTGTTATAAATAATGCTCAAGAGGCCAAGTTTTCCATGGGATTTAGAACTTCCAATAAAGAGTTCCAGAGGAAACTCTTCCCACATTTTCCTGTTTGCTTTTCTGGTGAAATCTCATTCCTTAGAGACAGATTTGATGGAAAAGTCAAGAATGGATTTTCCACAAGATTTCCTCAGCTCCAAGGAAAACAAAGAGGAAATGGAATGGGAATTTCTGCCTCCTGGTTCCTTTCTGATGTTTTTGGTGTTTACAGTGCTGGATGACTGCAATTACACTCAGGAATTGGTTGGGATTTGATCTGGATTCGTTGGACAACAAAAATCAGTTTTAAGAGAATTGGAGAGTTCCCGGAATGGTTTGGGCGGGAAAGAACCTTAAATCCCATCCCATTCCATGGGCAGGGACACCTCCCACTGTCCCAGGCTGCTCCAACCCCAATGTCCAACATGGCTTTGGGCACTGCCAGGGATCCAGGGGCAGCCACAGCAAATCTGGGAATTCCAGCCCAGCCAGGAATTCCTAATTCCCAATCCCCCACCCAAATCTCCCTTTTTCCATCTAAAAGCCATTCCCTGTGTCCTGTCTCTCCATCTTTGTCCCCAGTCCCTCTCCAGCTCTCCTGGAGCCCCTTTAGGCCCTTTAGGCCCTTTAGGCCCTTTAGGCCCTGCCAGGGGCTCTGAGCTCTCCCTGGAGCCTTCTCCTCTCCATGTGAACATCTCTCGGATTGTGCCCAATAAAAATCTGCTTCCAGCAGGATTTTTTTTTTTTTTTTTTTTTTAAATTCTGCCAGTGAGGGTTTGGGGAAAAACCTCAAACTCCAACTTCTCTCCTTTTTCCCGTGGTTTCACTGTCCCATCCCACAACACACTCGGAGGTCCACAAAATTGTTACAGTTCTGATGACTGGCGGCCAGTGTGGAAAAGAACAGCTCTGGAATTAAAATTCCGGGAGAAATTGGATCCCAGACCGGAATCTGCATCTTTATTCAAGACATGGGAATGAGCTGCTCCAGGAGACCTTGGAATTCAATCAGCAAATCAAGGAACAATAAAAGCCTAAAAACACCGTGAGAAAGGGGCTTGATGAGAGTGATCAGGGCTCAGCTCAGATCCAGACAAACCTCCCTGGGAGCTCATTTTTCCCAGATTTTTCGCCATTAATCCGATGGAAAAGTTTCTTTTCGCCAGCCCTTCCCTGGTGTTGGCACAGGGAACGGACACACCCTCTCTACGTATTTTGTGTTTGTTTTTTTCCCTTTCTTTCCCTTTATTTTTTCCTCCCTTGGTGTGATCCTGAAGTTCTGAAGGAACGAGCTGCTCCAGCCAGAGCAGCAGGGCTGGGATTAAATTTCTTTCTTATGGAACTGCCTGTAATTGCTCCGAGAAAATACAATTATTCCTGGCTGATATTCCCAGCTAAAGAGAGCAAGGAACGATTCCAAACCAGCTCCATTTTTTAAATTTTTTGTATGTTTGGCTTTGTGAGGAGCGGGACAGGAGCTCGTCAGGGATTTCTGTCAGGGGTTTGCTGGGGTTACGGGAGGAAATCAGAATTGTTTACTTTGAAAATAATAATTTCAATTTTTTTTTTGTAATTTTATGTCCCAGCACCAGTTGTGGGGGGCGGCGCTCAGACATTGCTGGGAAATGAGATTTCTG
The DNA here is from genome assembly GCA_008694505.1 of Cyanoderma ruficeps. Taxonomy (NCBI): domain Eukaryota; kingdom Metazoa; phylum Chordata; class Aves; order Passeriformes; family Timaliidae; genus Cyanoderma; species Cyanoderma ruficeps. The sequence continues at coordinate 50,769,859 of VZDJ01007753.1, read as the reverse complement.
GGAATTTTTTATTCCTCCTGTTAAGAATTCGTGTGTATTTCACAAATTTCAGATTTGTGGGATCATCAGCAGAGAGGCCTCTGGCAGGATTTTAGTGGCAAAAAAAGCTGAATTTTCACAGGAGAGGGAAGATCCCGGCTGGATTACGGGGGGTGTTAATTGGCTGATCCTGTGGGAGGTGTTGAAAGCTTTTTATTTTCCAGCTAAGATTTTCTTAAATCCAAGAATTCCAGGGAATCAGCCCATGGAATAGTCGAAGCATGATTTGTATGATTTAAAATCCAATTGTTTCTTCAGGGTGTTGTGTCCAGGAGGAAATCTTGGCTCATCCTGAAATTGTGAGGGCTGGAGCCGTGACCCATCGGATTGAGGAGCTGTAATTAATAAGGGGCCTAATTAATGGGATTAATTAATCATTTAATTATTAATTGATAATTATTAATGAATTATTCAGAGGGATTGCAGCTCCCACTGCAGGGGATGCAGGGACAGCCTTTTCTTTCCCAGCATGGCACAACTTGCCAGATTTTGGGAATCTGGATTTATTTTTCCCAGGAAAATCGCTGTTTCCACTTAGGGAAAGAAGGATTTTGAGCACTGAACAAGGGACTTTGGGACACTGGAAACTGGAATTTAATGGTCCCTTCCAGCTTGTCCCATCCTGGAATTTTGGGAATTTCTGGCTGTTCTGTGGTGGTTGCTTCTTCCAGGCACCAGAGGTGAGAACAGAAAATAGGAAGAGTTTCAACTCTTTGATTATTATTTCCTGGAAAAGCTCCCAAAGAAACTCTTCTCATGCATTTCCTGCTCTGCTGGTTGGGCTGGAGCTGTCTCTTAAAACTCCACACTCCAGAATTCCTTCTCCCTAAAAATTCCCGTTGCCTGCTTTCATGTCGGTGTCCATCAAAATTTGGAGACCCTCCCCTAATCCCAGGATTTCCAGGGAAAATTGGTGACATCTAAACCCCGATGAGTCACTTATTTTATGATTTCTGTGCTGCTGGAAACAGAAATCTGTGAAATCCACCTGGATACTCCTAAATCCCATATTTTGTCCTATTTATACAACTTCCATGGCACGGAAGGACAACATTCCAGTATAAAAAAGGAATTATCCCCGGAAACATGGGAATCCTCTGTTGGAATTGTTGGCCTGGTGTGTGGGGACAGCTCTGGAATCTCCTCTTGGGAATTAACTCAGGAATAAAAACCTCAAGTTCTTCACGCCTTCAAATCTCTTGCTGCCAGTTCACATTTAGGACCTGAATGGGAAAAAATGGGAATTTTGCCCTTTTTTTTTTTGTGGTGCTGGAGGCCTGGTGGGAGGAGAAATTCCTTTATTTTCAGGCTTCGAGGTCAAGGTGACATCTGGTGTGACAAATTTGGGCCCGATTTCAACCAAAAAATGCCCAGAATTGTCCTAAATTCCATTTTTTAGTATTAAAATCTTAATTTAAGTGAGAAAAAATGTCCTACGCTCTTTAAATATCCATGGCTGTTTTGTGGGATAGTATGGGAGAATCCTACCGGCGTTTTTGGGTTGTTTTTTTAATATTAAAAATTTCCTCCTTGTTTTCTAGGAAAGGGATTTAAGAGCTTTTAGATCTTCTGGAATAAATAAATCCAGCCTGACCTTCTTAATTGTTGGGATAATTGCAAAGAGATTTGAAACCCTTCATGGATTTTCAGTTTTCCCAGGGCTGCATCAACATGACGGAGTTTTGAAGCCATTTTAATTTCTTTAATTGTTATCTTAATTCGCGGTTTCATTCTTATCTTAATTCAGGAGGTTCCTTCAGAAAAATAAGGAGCCCAGGAGGAATTTGGGGCAAAAAGGAAATTCTGTGTTCCCTTTTTTCCTGAGGGAACGTTTGGATCTTTCTTTTGCTTTTCCCAAATCCGAGCGGTCTTTAACACACGGGCCGATTTTATTTAAATATCGAGAAATGGAAAATTCTGCTGCTTATTCTCATTGTTTTTTCAACTGAGGGTGATTGGTGCCACCACGAAAGTGGGATTTGCAACGCTGGAATATTGATTATTTAGCAGGAAATCTGGATCTGGAAATCTAGAAAAAATACAGATTAATTAGCAGGAAAACCAAGAAATCAATAGCCAGTAGAGAGTGGGATATTAATTAAAGAGAATGGTGTAATTTAGAAGCAATAAACTTTCAATTTTTTTGGTAGAAATGAATAAATAAGTGAAAAAATTTTGTGTTGGTCACACACAAACCCTGGCCAGGAATAAACTCACGACTTCCTGACCCAAAAAAACAATTTAAAGGGTTGGATTTATCCTGAGGATTTGGGAAAAATCCGTAATTAAGAAGCTCAAGGAGATGAGCCTGTGGCGGGAAATGTGGGGAAATTCCATCTCCCGCAGCTGCTGAAAATGAGGAATTCTTGGGCCAGGGAATGGGTGATGGGGGCGAATCCTTTGGCTCCCAGCTTTGGGATCCCCAAATGGAGAAAGGGCAGGAATGCAGTGCTGGGAGATCATTCCCAAATATCAGAAAAATGGGTTTTTAAAAATGGCTTTTTTGTTGTTGTTGTTGGAGACAACCTTGGGGAGAGGAGGGACCTGTGGGTCACGGTGATAAAAATGATAAATATTTGCTCCAAGTGGAGCTCAAAAATATTGAGGAGCTTGGGAACGGAGGGAATTTGGGATTTTATTGGATGTAAAGTCCAACCTGTTAAATTGGACTGTGGAGCTCTGGATTTTCACCTTTGGAACGTTCCCATTTTATCCAGGGTTGTTCCTGGACCTGATCCAAGAGAGATCAAAGACACCCTTCGGATGCTTTCAAATCAGTCCTGGTGGTTGCTGCATGTACAAAAATCCACTCTTTTTGGGGGGAAAAAAGCAGCAAAAAAGGTACAACGCTTGGAGATTGAATGGATTTTTTAAAAATTCTGAGGTAGAGACACACAGGAAATGCATCCGATGGAATTGAAAGGGTTTTGGAGGCTAAAAGTTGATTTTTTTGGGTTTCTTTTCTAGTGAGGAAAAAGGAAAAAAAAACCAAAAACCCCAAAACTTCTCCAGCTTCAGAAATGAAGGCATTGTTAAATTCCATGAACACTTCCCAAAAATCCCAAAATGCTTCCAGAATTTGAATCTGGTTAAAGACAAGCCAATTTTAAAATTCAAGATCAATTTTGGGGCGGTGGGATTGTGCTGCCACGGAAAATCCAACTTAATTTTCCGTATCGCCCTCAAATCGTGGAGCTTAAAAATTTCATTTAGGATGGAAAATTATTTTAATATTTGGCATTAATTAAAACATTTAGAGGGAACTGATAAATTACCGGGCTCAGGGAGCTGCCATCCACTCAAACCCTCAAATATTTCCTCTTTAAATGGATTATTCTTCATTTAGGTTGGGGACATGGGGCAGTGGTGGCCCTGTTGCTGGGGAATGGTTGGATTCCCATCTTGGAGCTTTTCCAACCTTAATTCCAGGGATTCAGCCTGGAAAAGCATTAGGAAACAATGAGGAAATTTGGATTTAAGTGGATCGTGGGCCTGGCTGGGATTTTACCCAGCGACAAAATTAAAATACAAAATGGCGGAACAAAATGGCGGAGCCGTTCCCCAATAACCAACCCGGTGCTCCAGGATTCCTTTTCCACCTTTTTCCTGGAATGAGGATGGCCCAACAACCCAACACCTGAGGAGGTGCTGCTGCAATCAGGGAACAAATGGCATTTTAATCATCTCCCTAATCAAAACCCCATTATGCTCGGAGTTAACGAGCTGCTCCAATTAATCCCGGGCATTTTGTAACAATCCCCGTGTTTTATTAATTAATTAAACACCAATAACCATCAGCAGGAGCTGCAGAAATGCTCAGAACTTGGTAAAAGGAGGATTTAGGCAGGGCTGGAATTGGATGTTGAATAAAAAATGTCCCAGAATTCCTTGGAAAGATAAAAAGTGTTGGGATTCTTGACTCCTGTGAGGTTGAACTTTAAATTAACACTGAGCATAGACTTTAGGCTGAGGTCTGAGTTTACTTAAGCTGCGAATATTGATGGGAACACTTCGGGGTTTTGGAAAGCTGGAGGGGGGTGTTAAAGCTGGGAAACACAAAATTTTCCGAGTTTCCATTCCTAAAAGAATAAAGGAAAGGAGCTCCCAAATCTGCTGGAATTCTACATTTTTCAGGAATAATCAAGGCTTATTCTGGGAAAAATCCTACATTTCAGCAAGGTCTGGGGCTGTTATTCCAAGATATTTCTATTTAAAATTGATTTTTTTTGGGAGGGTGATTTCGGTTTTATGGTTTTGGTTTGGACGCTGCAATCTGGAACTTGTGGGTGAATCCAGGTTTGTGTGCGTGTGCAGGAAGGCAGCTTGGCATTTTGGGGAATAAATCAGGATAACACAGAATTCCAGAATGGATTGGGGGGAGAGGATCTTAAATCTCATCCCATTCCAGCCCCCCCATGGGCAAGGAAACCTCCAATTATCCCAGATTCCGTCGGCTCACTCCCCAAAATTTGTCACCTGGCTTTCCAGAGGATTTCTGCTCCTTGTGCACCCCTAAACTCCCAGCACAGAAATCCACTCCCAGTTTTCCAGGATTTTCCAAGATTGACACTTCGCTCCTTCAGGACAATTCCTGAAAATTCTGCAAATTGGGACTTTTCAGTTGATACAAATCCAAGTCCATCAATTCCAACTCCATCCAAAAAAACCACCCTGAATATCCAAACTTTGACAGGCAGAGTTTGGATTTAAACATAAAACCCCAAAGCTGAACAGAAACTCTTTTTTTCCCCCCTTTTTTAATCTGCTTTTGCTCTCAGCCGCTGAAAAAGAAACGGAGCCGTTTGTCTGCTCCAAAAAAAATGATGGTTTCGACACCGGAATTCAGCGGATTTTTGGGCTGGAGCTTTATTTGGACGAGATGTCTAAATGTAGGCTGGGATTAGCAGCCTAAGACTGAGTGAAAGGTGGGTTTTATTCCAGGGTTGTTTTTTTTCCTTTCCTGGTTGACATAAACCTCTCTTGAAAATCCCTTTTCGGCCTCAGAGCTCTGCATGTGAAATTTTCCTGGCCCTCTCCAGTTCACATCAAAGGAATTTGGGGATTTGATTTTTCATCCCAGGAACCGCTTGCTGTTGCTTTGGGTGCTAATTCCAACAGATCCAAATGCCTGATTTTTTTTCCTTCTGGAATTCATTTTTTTTCCATCCAAATAATAAACTTTACACTTGGTGCCTCTTCTTCACCCTCAGGAAAATCTACGTTTTGGGATTGCACAAGGACAGGATTCATGGACTTGGGAATTCTGCAGCTTTTCCGGTTGGTTTAAAACCCCACAAAAATCCCACCTTAAAATGTTTTCCAGGCAGGAGAAATCCCAAAGGGGAATCAGGTATCATCACCTTTCTATTTCTGGGGGCATGAAATGAAAATATCCCTTGGAAAAATCCTAAATTGAGTGAATTTCGACTTCAATTTCTAAATTGAGTAAAATACCAACTCTAAAAGTGATTTTTAATTTTTTTTAGGATGTCGTGATGTTGATTGATGCTCGTAAATCGCCCACTGTTAGTTGAAAACAAAATGGATTTGCCAAGGTTTGTCACCTTTTCCAGAAATATCCAGGACATTCCAGCAAGGGATCCTGCAGTGGGATCTGCAGGAAAAATTGAAATCCAGGCCAGGTTGGGATAGTGGAAAATGTGGATTCCAAGGGGTGGAACTGGATGATTTTCAACTTTTCTTTCCATCCCAAACTATTTTTAAGGTAATTTTTTATTATTTTCCTCAGGATTAGCAGGAAACATTTTATCCTGCATTTCCCCAAACCTCCACCCACCATTCCAGACCCTTGAACTGCCCCGGAGCGTTGAGCTGTGCGAAAAATACCCAAAAAATTCTCGAGACCAGCTTGGAATTCTGCCAGGCCACTGGAACATCAGGAATCTTCTCTGGGAGCCAACACAGGTTGTTTATCCCGCTTGGCATCGAGTCAGGAGCTGGATTTGCCACCCGTGGATCTCAACGTGCCCCCAAGGTGGGGGTTTGATCCTTGGAGAAGGATTTTCCTGGGATTCTTCCCGGAAAAATTCTTCCTCTTCTTCCAATTCCATGTGATCACCAGATGGTGCAACAAAAGAAACGCTGTTCGCTCCTTAAATAAAATAAAAATCCCTCAATCCTCAAAAAAAATGAACATTTAAGCGGTTTTCCGAAGGAGGGCAAAAAGCAGGGAAAGAAATATGAGAGGGAAAGACATTAAAACAAATGGCCAGCAATTACCGATTCACTTTTTATTCCCTGCAATCACGGTTCCAGAGGGTTCGAACACGTTTTTAAGCGGAATATGTAGCCCAAGAAATCTCTCCCAAATTTCCCCTGATTGCAGCCTGTGCCGATGACGGATGATTCAGGATGGAAAAGCCAATTTTTTAAATTTTTTTTGGAGGATCTGCAACCGCCTGTTCAGGTTTGCTGCGAAATGAAGAGACCCGTTGTCTTGGTTTAAAAAAATAAAAAATA